>NW_010583295.1:580295-646854 GCF_000705375.1 Tinamus guttatus
GAGGCTGTCGGGACGGCTGTGATGGGATCGCGAGGACGGGCCCCAGACATGGGTGTCCTGGGCAGTTCTGGGGGCCTTGCTGAAGCAGCGGAGCTGCTGCCGCATGTGGGATGGCAGCCGGACAAGCTGTGCCGCGAACCCGGTGGCGCCAGCTTGCTGCTCAGGGGCTGCGCGGTCTGTTAGGGGTTTCACACGAGGTTTTATCATCAGGAATAGGACCTCAGTGCCTGCACAGACACGTTCTTACCTTCCCGACCCCAAACCTCAGCGTGACAAGTCAACCTGAACCCCAAGGAACAGCAGTGCTGCCAGGCCGCGGTTTCTGCTGAAGGCAACAAACGAAGCAAGGCGCAGGGGCCGAGGAGCTTCAAGAGCAAAAGGGCAAAACCTTCCTCCAGAGGAACCGGAGACTCCTCTGGGGAGAGAAAGGTCACCTAGCCAGTCAATAAAAGAGAGATTTGTGTGTCGCAGATAAGACTTGGGCAGAATGCGAATGTCAAAAAATGTATCCTAAAGTAACAGTTCAGTAACCATTCTTTCAGGATGAATTTTTGTTGTTGCAGAAACCACTTTGTTTGTTTGTTTTTGAGAGCTGTAAGCTTGATTTTAGAAATCTCGTTTTTACAACGTGCAAAGGAAAAAATTTTAACAAAAAAGCCACTCTTTTAGAATGCAGAATTGCATATTTTTCAGACAAAAATAATTTTTTCAGTTAATTGGAATTGCGTAACACAGCTCCAATTTAACACTCTTAAAAATAAACAACAAATTTGTTTATTCCTGTCTTGTTTGATAATAGTTTAATGCATTATTCAATTTTTTTCATTCCTTGCAATTTTTTTTTTTTTTGCTATTTTTTTCATAAAAGCTCAATATTTACAGGATTACAACTTTTTCTTTTTTAACTAGAATCCTTTGTATTCCTGGATATTTCTTTTTGGCCTCCAATAAAGACATTTTTAACTTTATCTTCTGCATTCCACCAAAGTTTCTACTAATATTATCGATAATCTTAATATTTAACATTTCTTATTTTAATTAATTAATTAATTAATTTCTAATTTTAACATTTCTCCTGAAAATTGGTGTTATGTGAGCATTTCTTTCATTTGTCTTTCTAGGCCAGAGACTCAATTATCCCAGTGCTCTATGGTAGGTGATTTTCTGAGTTAGCATCTGCTGCCTCAACTACCTTACACTATTAATATTATAAAATTACCTCATATTATTAATGCTATAATTGCAGCATTTAAAAAAAATGCATTGCTAAGCCATATGACTTTTAATATCATTGGACAGTGTTGGTAGACACTCAACACTCCGATTTCTCTCCCTATTCCTACCTGTAAAGAACATTTCACTTCCTGACTCATGGGTTGAAAAGTTTCTGAACCTAATTTACTATGGTGAGTTATCAAAAAAAGCACAGGCGGGACTGGGCCACCACCCACAACACGAATTGAAGGCTGTAATGCATGGATGTAATATGGTTACAAAGCACTTTTTCTCTCCACTCCTACATTATATTTGCCTCTTCCTCTTTTTCATTTTCCCAGAAATTTGTTCGTTAGTACACTTAAAGAAAAATCCCTAATTATTTCAGAAGGAGGAACACTACTAACATTTTTACTTCAGTAGGATAGTACTTTCTGCTCATAAAAGAAATGAAGACTTCTGGCAAGCTGCTGCAAGGAAAAGATGTCTTTTATGCATGGGAAGGAGTAACTGAACTATATCATCTTTTACTTCTACCACAGTACAGTAGCTTAAGTATATATTTTCATATTAGTACACACACATATAAAATATGCATATTTTGTATATTTGTTCTCATTGTTTCTTTCATTTCTTTTTAATAGCACTTCCAAAAACTTAAGTTTTAATGACAGCATCTGACTCAGTGATCTTTGTTATAACATTTTCCTGTAATCCTGAATTGCTTAGATGCATGGAAATTATCTGTCCTGAACAAAGTGATGCCAGTGAAGCAGTTTCCTAGGAGTTTACCTTAGCCGTCCTGAAGAGGAGCTTTCCCACAGCAAACCACAGGCAGTCTGATAGTGGCTCCTCTCTCACAGACTTCTTTCTCTGCAAGTACTAAAAGACATGTTTGTTCGTAGTACAAAAATTAGCTTAACGAAGACTGTATACTTAAAGCCAGACTTATTTTTAGGGAATTCCCAGTGTCCAGCCTTTCCTGAGGTACACAGAGGGTCCTTCTGAAAGATAAACACTGCACATGTGGGAGTGTACGTGCTACATACTGCCCTATTAACAGAGCACCTTTCTTTTGTGAAGATATAAAATACCTGAAAGTAAAGTGAGGTATCTATATATCAAGTGTATACAGACGCATTCGTCTTGGCAGGCATGTGCTATTCATTGGATTTCGGTATTTTGTCTTCACCATCTAAACTCAAACTAAGTGCAAAGTTTGATGTCCTCATACACAATTTTCTAAAAACCACCCCTTTCTTGTTCTCCAGAATCAGCCGGGTGCTGAAGCAGTTGGGAGCCTTACAGCTCCAGGCAGCAGGTATTTTCTCATAGAATCATAGACTAGTTAAGGTTGGAAGGGACCTCTAGAGATGATCTAGTCCAACCCCCCTGCACACGCAGGGTCACCTAGAGCACGTGGCACAGGACTGCGTCCAAGCGGGTTTTGAAGATCTCCAGAGAAGGAGACTCCACAACCTCTCTGGGCAGCCTGTTCCAGGGCTCTGTCACCCTCACTGCTAAGAAATTTTTCCTTAAGTTCATGTGGAATTTTTGGTGCTTCAGTTTGTGGCCGTTTCCTCTACTACTGTCGGTGGCCACCAGTGAAAAGAGACCAGTACCGTCCTCTACACTCCCTCCCTTGAGGTACTTCTATACACTGATGAGATCCCCTCTCAGCCTTCTCTTCTCCAGGCTGAACAGGCCCAGCTCCCTCAGCCTCTCCTCATAGGGCAGATGTTCCAGGCTGTGAGATCCTCCTCAGCCTGATGCTGTCCTTTGTAGCAGTTTCAGTAAGGTGGCAGGGAGCCTGGTAGTTGGTGTGTTGTTCAATTCTATATTCCAAGCACAACATGAATTCTAAAGTCAACTTTTTAAATATATTCACCTCTAGTGATTTGTAATTGCTGCTTTCTTTGCCTCTGAAATAGTTGATTTAGAGTTCTTCACTGCTTGGAAAGACGCCTTGTGAGGCTTGGTGCGTGCTAGTATTAATGTGCTCTCTAGTATTAATAAGGTCAGGATGGTCAGAAGAGCTCTTTGGAAAACCCAAACTTCACCTAGACAACAGAATATCCCTTAAACTAAGGAATTACAAATTTCAATGGGATATGTTGAAGTTAGAATAAAAAATGTGATTGATGCTTAGCTTCCCTCTATGTTTTCAAATTTTAAGTGTAAGGAAAGAGGGATACAGATTTTTGATACAGAGAGAAACCATTGTTTCTAAATGCTATTTATTTTAATTGACAGGACCTGGTTTAGAGACAAGGAAAAATAATAGGCTGCAAGAAAATGTGCATGCATAGTATAGTAGTCTTCTGTATTGTGCTTCTAATGAAATCTGGCTGGAAGAAAATGGCTACTTGCATTATGGAGTATCTCTACATGCAATTTTCCATATTGATTTAGCTGTTGATTTTTTCTGGCATTTTCAGTGTAGAACTGTTCAGAGTAACTTTCATATGTCACATTTGAACTCTAGTTATGGGGAAAGAAAAAACTCTGGGGTGCATCCCATCAGGGCCCATGGATTTGTGGCTATTGAGTTTCCTTAGGTGCTCTCTGACCCAATCTTCCTCTACCTAGGGCAAGTCTTCCTCTCCACCAGCTTCTTCTCTTGTCCCTAGGGCCTGGGGCTCTAAAGGGCTGCCCTTGGTAAACACCGAAGCAAAGGCGGCGTTCAGCACCTCTGCTTTTTCTGTGTTATTCATAACCAAGGTGCCCACCCTGTTCACCAGCAGACCCACATTTTCTCTGATAGTCCTTTTGATGTTAATATATTTGAAGAAGGTTTACTTGTTTTTAACATCCCTTGCCAGATTGCGTTCCAAATGTGCCTTAAATTTTCTTTTTTTTCCTTTTTTTTTTTTTTTTGGTTTGCTTTCATATGCAGCAAACCTTTTATTCAAAATCAAATTTAATACACTTTATTCCAAAACTTCTTTTTACCACTGCTGTCACTGGCCACTTCTCTGAGAATGTGCACAGCCTTAAACAATTTATTTACCACAGTAATCCTTGTAATTTTCAGCCATGTTACTTCTTCAAGTATTCTAGATTTAAGACAGAAGATACACATACTAGCAAATATTTGTTACAATATTTTTTTTAGTAGACATTGCTTTCTTCATATATGATTGTGCACTTCTCATTTCAGAAAGCTTCTTCAGTGCCTTTCACCTGCCCTTTCCCATCAGTCTTGCTTTTCTGCACTTGATCTCGGAGCTCAGGACCACACAGTCCTGAACAGCTTGCTCGCTTTTTACAAAGTGGTGACATTTATTCATGTTTCCTAAACAACTAACATCTCTTTTCCCACACATTTCAAAACAGCTGAAGTTCCTCAACTAAAATGCAACAACTAGAAGAATCTTGATCTCTAACTAACTTGGTACAGTTATGTTTATTAGGATGAACAGCAAAAGTTATGGAAGCTCTTATTCAACACTATAAATAGGCAATAATTTGCATTTCTGCTGCCTTCCTGACAATTCATTCTTTCTCTGGCTTATTGCAAAACGGTTGCAAGGTTGCATAATATATTTAAAAATTAATCTTGAGGCTTAGCATATTCATACCGATAGACAATAAACCATGCTCATACTTGGCAATACTTGTTTGCAGAGATTCCGTAAGGAACACTGTAGACTTACAGAAAAAGTCTTTCATTTAAAATATTTTATTCTACACTTTAGAAGTCATGTACGCATAAAATAACACTTTCCCACAACAATCATGACATTTTGGTTACCATATCAATTACATTGAAGTATGATAAATGGAATGCCAACTTAAGAAAGATGTAAAAGCAAATAATTCTTGATACAAAGAATATATAAGGTAAAAAGAATATGGCATACAGCGGATATGTCAGTGTACATGAAAGGTTTTGAAAAGCAATTTTTATTTTATTTTCTTAAAGATTACTACATTTGGCAGTAGCCAATTGAACTAAGCTACTGCATTTTTATCCCCCTTAAAAATCATTAGCTTTTTGAGAAATCCATGATTCTGTCTGCTCTAGGACTTAAATTTTTACAGTGCAGTGTCACATATCCCCAGAGTCCTAAGCATTACATGGTCCTATTCACCCAGCTGGGAACACTCAACCTGAGTGAAGAATTATTTGTACACACAGACTTGTTGCAATAGGCTCTATGTTCCTGGCCAACAGCACAAAATCATACCATGGTGTAAATTTATGGCTTTCTCTGAAATTATGCTATATTAAAGAAAAAAAAAATCTCACAGAACACTACAAAATTTCGTTTCCCTTTTGAGTTCAAAACTATAGTTGTGCAATCAAATAGACTATGGAATCAGTCATACTGTAGTAGAAGAACCAAAAGACTTTTTATTCACTTAAAAATAGTAGACTGGAAGATCTCTTCATTGCATTACACAAACTTCCCTGAGATTTTTACATAAATTATATTTGAGTCTATTATATATTGGAAACCAGTTTGCTACTGAGTGTCATACACAGCAAATTTTACACAGTTCCTGCATATGTTATCCCAGCTAAAATGCTGTTTAATGCTTTAAAGCTATATTTTCTTTTGTTACAAAAAATACATACACGCAGTTCAGACTACAAATGCAAAAATGTTTCTTGCACAAAATTTTAAATCATCTTCAAAGCAATGTATAGAAATAGACAAAACAGATGTTAATTTGAACAAAGCACTTCAAAGATCTTTGCAGCTTAAAAATTCATTTTGAAATTACTTTAAAAAATCACGTATGCAAGTATTTGGTGACAAGAAAACCAAAACATTGTATTGAACGCAATGGCCGGAAAGGGAGCTGATGCTGCCCTCCCTACTTGGCAATTCCCCATATTTTAAATTACACTTTTGTATGGGTAACTGTGAGAGAGAAACACCATAGTGGTACAAAACATTGCTATACTGGCACTATTGTGATTCTGCGAAAGCAATTTTGTTCTTTTTTTTAATTGAGGTAATGAAAATTCAGATGACATGGGTGTAATTACTTCACTATGGGGCCTCCCTATGACCGTGATTAACTGCTCTTTGTCACTCACTTTAAAAAAATTTGATTTTAATACAAATCTAGATCCTTTTTCCGAGTTGTGTAGCCCCTTAAGAGAACTTCCCCCAGTAAAAATTCAAGAAGAACAAGTACTGTACTTTGCAAGCAATCATTTTAAGAACAGGTAAAAATCAGATGATTTGAAGTAGAAAAAGCTTCAAATTTTAATTTCCTGCCTCGAGATATGAATGATTATTCTCCATTTTTGTGCTCGGGAGCAAAACCAAAGAGTTTGCTTCCTCATTAATTCTCACTGACTTATTTCAAAAGGCTGAATTGTATGCTGCAAGGAGTCCATCCACACAGCCTTGACCTCCTTCGAGTTCTTGGTACCTGGGATCATGTCCTTGTCCCCAGCAAAGCGTGGAGCAATTGCACTTACATTTCTTCTTTCCAAATAATCTTACTCTCGAGTTTTACCACGGAAAGCAACAGGTTGTATCTCCGGGCTACTTCCATAAAAAACAGCTTTGGCATGGTTGTGACTGGCAGTCTGTTCAGGTTGCTGAAGGAAGGGATGAGGTGATCACCTTAGCAGTGAACTGGGGAGCTGGGAAATGGAGGGCATTTAATGTATTTTTCATTCTGTATAAAAAAAGGTTTCAATTTACAGATACATTTATCACTGCATGAAACTACAAAGACAGGAAGAATAAAAGAGCAGCATTTGAAAGGATCAACAATATGTTTAGCTTTTTCATATTCACAAACTGAAGACATTGCCTTGAATAAAGTGGCTTCAACACTACTTGTTTCTTCAAAACAAAGAGAACCTAGCATTTGTGCAAGATGGGAAAAAGTTAGAAAATGTGGATTGCATTTTTGTTTTTTTCATTTTAGATTAAATTGTCCACATGGATAAATAAGTCTTCTGACTGTCCAAATCAAAAATTTTCCTCAAAATCCTTACAGTTCAACATCCAGCCCATTATCTTTTGCATATATTGCTGGCCAATAACTGTCCTTCAGAGAGGCACACAAAAAAAATCTGAGTTACACAACCACTTTCATTTTGTTATAGAGAGAAGCATTTCTGCATCAACAATGAAAAGTTATAAAACTGTATTAACAAACACAAGCCCTTGTGCAACACACAAAACAAGTGCCAAGTCACTAAATGTTCAGTGTGACTAGAAGTATATTCGGTGCACCTCCATTTCAACAAAGAAATGCTCTGTCTTTTCATCGAAAAAAAAAAAAAAAGAAAAAGGGAAAACAAAATCTCACCATATTTGTTAGCTACCTCTTTTTTGTATTGCCAAGTAAGGCAAAAAATGGTGTTGCTGACTGACCATATATTATATTATTTTACTTAGAAAAATATTTTTTCTCCCTATTGAGAATTTCAACAACTTTTCGCATAGTAACAAATATATCCTGATAAAGAAAACCAGCAGGATTCCTCAGTTTGCAGGTTCAGCTAGGATATTTGCCACTCAGATTTTACTCCCAGCAAAGATGTGTGCAAAGATGTGCACTCCCAGCACATGTGTGTACATTTGCTAATTATACACAGCAAATACATTTTGTTTTGCATTCCAACATGTCCTCTGAATGAGACAGTCTTCTCATCCACCCATGTTGTCCCTTATGTGATCCACTCGCTGAGCAAGATCCCTAAAGGTCGGCCGCTGGGTAACATTGTTGTTCCAGCACTCTTTCATGATGGCATAAATCTGTAGGAGAAAGAATAAACAAAGTTGTTAAAAAAATAATTCAGTGCTGTAAGTAGTAAAAATTACTTAGAACTAGCCCAAAGAACATCCCGCTTAACTTTATGTTTCCAAATAACAGAGGCACAAGCCTATACTTATTGTAGTCCGAAAAATCTTGTAATTTGCTTTATTTCAAGAACATTAAAAAGAGAGGATAGTTCATTCTGCTCTGTTATCCTTTATTATAAAAGGAGATATCTTAGAACAGAAATTGATAGAACTAATTCTGAAGCTCTTAAGAGCTTTAAGGATTTTGCTCATTTTTAGTTTATTGGTCTCTTCAAAAGCTCAAAAATGCTTATATGTCTTTAAAAAGACAGCAATTCTAAATTAAGTTTCTCCTCCAGTTGTTTTAGCAGATTTCTCTACATTGTTATATTTAATAATTATTTTGATAATAATATAAAATTAGCCACAAGTTTTGCTGTGCAAACGAAGCCCACTTCTGGTAAATGTGGATTTAAACAATTTTTGCAATAGAATTCCACTGCAGTAAGCATGCAGGAACTCTTCCCTCTTTCCCCAAAGTTGTACACAGCATCTGACCACAAAACACCTTACCCAACTCTTTACCTCTATTTTTCTCACTAATTTAACACAGACCATTACTAGTGTCTCACACTTCCAATGTCTTTTCACATGTTGTTTAAAAAAATCTGCAGGGCTCCCATGACAAATGCAGGTTTTGGTTCCTTATTTTTCAGCAAATCCTACACTGACTCAAGCTTGTAAACTACAGATATCTGGGAGATTTAAGATCTGTGATGGCTGCTCTTTCTGGAGCAAAACAGGAAGAGTGGATTTTCTGACAAATTTAAAGCATTTCCATCTTGCTTTGGTATCTGGATTAATGTCAAGCATCAAAATCATCATAGTGATTTGGATAGAGTTTCACTAAAAAAAAAAAAAAATAGAGATTGCGTATTGTCCTACATAGGACATGCAGGTAAGCTATGAAAAGCAGAACCTCTTCAGTTCAAAAAATAACTTAGACGTACAGTACAAGAAACATTTCTCTAGATATTTCTTCCTTGATTCGGTATAGGCTCTTATTTTCCCAGTAGCTTCCCTGCTCCACCTGTACTGTTCTTTCTCTACTCTGCTAGGTCACTTGAGCCTGATATATCCTCTGCCTCCAGTTTTGCAGGAATTCTTTGACCTATTTTCAAGTGAACCTGGTTCAAGAGATGCACCAAGAGATCTCAGATGCAAGTTACATGTGAAAGCACATTGACTTTACCTGCATTCTTTTCCTGACAGCTCTTCTACCCAAGCTCCCCTGCAAGCTTGACACAAGCTAAGGGGCATCCTGATCTGAACACTAGGATATCACAAGATTTAGGAGGAGTAAGAAAGAATTTTTAAAAACACCTAGATTATTTGCAAAACAGAAGAATGCTAGATTATTTTGTATGTTCTAAGGAAGGCTTTACACGTATGTACAATTCAGCATCCATGAAAAGAATGTCTACAAACCCAGAGGCCTCGAACATACAAAGACTGATGCATAAGACTTAGCTTCACAGGAATAGGAGTCTCACATGAATAGGCAGTTACCACAGCCTCAAGGTAACTCCGTGCTGAGAATGCTTACCAATAATAACAATAAAAAAAAGGTTTATATGAATAATATGGGTATTATAGGAAAGAGCAAGGGTAGGAAAATAACTACTAGGATAAAGCGCTTTTAAAATTCAGAATTAAATGTGAAAAACAGTAAATAGTAAGGTTGTACTGTTAAATCTTACAACTTAGAAACAATGCACAGTTCGCAATTTTAAACGCAAATATTTATATGGGACTTCTATGGAATTAATTCTATATGCTAATCCCCTCTTTACCTTAATAGGCTTATATTTTTGAAATAGAAATCTGAGTGCATGCCTGTAGCAGCAGATCACAACCACCCGACTTAACATGGGGTGCTGAGAAAATGCAATCTGAATATTTATAAAATGAATATGATTATGCTCATCATGCATCTGACAACAGCACATAACTATTAATAAAAGCAGTCATTTAGGCCATACAAATATTAGAGTAATGCCTGCAGGACTTGCAAAGGTTTGGCATTTACTATCTATCCACTCTGAGTACCTTTGTTTATGTATTACTATAGCACCTCACCTCATCGGGGCATCCATCTGGTCTTGGCAGTCGCCCATTGTTCTTCAACAGCTCAATCAAATGAAATACAATCATCTGCCCTTGTTTATCATTGCCGATCATGCGCATGAATTCCTGAAATAGAAAGATAACTATCATGAGTATCATTTAAATTAAAAAATTGCCAGATTATCACCAAAGAAAGAATTCTTTATAAGATTAAATAAAACATTCTATTAGATGACAGTGATAAATTCGTAAATAAGAACAATGACAAGTTTAAACAATATATCAGTAATTAGCTATTTTCCATGCGAAAACAGAATGATTAATATATATACTTACTGCTGGCGGGCTTTTGCTCTTTTCAATGTAAGTGAAGAGTTCATACAAGACCACACCAAAACTCCAAACATCTGAGGCCACAGAAAATTTGCTTTCTGTCAGAGATTCTGGAGCATACCTGTAACACAGTAAAAGGAATATTATTCTGTGGTGACTGATGCTCTTTTTTAGTTTTGAACATATTTCTTGTAAGACAGAAATTTTATCATGAATAAACTTTCTTTGTTCATAACCATTAACACATTCTCATTTCCTTCACCTTTGCTAGTAACTATATTTTTATTTTAATATAATTTAATATAATTATTTATTCATGAGATTGAAAACACAAATCAAATTCTACAATTAGAGCCAAGTGTTCTAACAGATTTATAGATACTCTTCATATTGGCAGTGTCATAAAACAAGACTTTGATGTGGGAAGATCTGCAAAGAAACATCCCAGCCACCACCACATTCAGTAAGCCTGGAGTTGTGTACGTGTGCGTCTGGCCTTATGTCTTATTCCTCCCTGGAATACTCTCTCTAATGTCATTTTGATTTATTGTATATTTTAAATATTGTATTTTAAACAGTGCAAGGCCCACATGACCTAAAATAATGTGTAATGAAGAATAAATCTGAGAATTTCATAAGGAACCTTCCTAACGTACTTTCTTAGGTTTTAATTATGATGCATAACATAGAGGTATACACTCATTCTGAATGTAACCTAACAATTTTAATTTTATAAATCTCTAGTGTCCATTGATTACACAGCATTCTGTCCCAGCTAAGAACAGCCTACTGAAGCAGTGTTTTACTTTGCAGTAACTTGGATCTTCTCTGGAAATTCACTGCAGAAATTTATAGGCCAAGAGATTTAACTCCAGTTGGTCAGAAGAGAACCTTATAAACATAGCAGCTAAGAGATTAGAATAATCTGTTTTTAGGGTCCTGAAAGACCCAAAACTTTCAAGAACAGTCCCTTTTAAGTTTCTCTGGTCTAAGAGTATCTTTCCTGTGGCATATTATTTCTTTTGAATATTTATTTAGGTGTGCCTTTTTTTTTCCTCTCTCTCTTTTTGGGATTGTGAAAGTAAGTTAAAGAGGCACACATTTATATATTTTGTTTTGTAAAGTCAGACACTGTGCGCACGACTTTCACAATGCTGAGCAACTGACTTTGAGCTTGCACTTAGGAATTCTATAACAGACAAAATTATCAGCTAAAATAGCAAAAGTTAAAACATGTCGTGCTTTCACATACTAAAAGAAGACTTACCAAAATATAGGGCTTTCTCCAGGCTCTTTCACTTTGTAATACTCCTTGTCTTGCGGCAAGACTTTTGTCAACCCAAAATCTCCAATTTTAACTCTGTTCTCATTCTCCACTAAGATGTTTCTGGTTGCTAAATCCCGGTGAACATACCTTTTCGTGCCCAGATACTCCATGCCCTAAAGCATAAAGACCACAAACACAAGAGAGACAAAAAGTTATTGCTACCATTACGTGGCTACGCTTTCCTTGAAGGGGATATTGAATCTCAAAGTTTAAACCAGAGACCAGGCTTTCCCCAGCTACTACAAGGTAGTCAGAGCATCTCAGAGCAAACAGCTTTTTTTTTTTTTTTGATTATGTAAATGTGCACATGTTATAAGTCCCTTTCTAAAGTCAAATACAGCTTGCAGCCAGTAAGCAGAGGGAAGGCAAAAGCTGTGTTAAACTGGTTGTACAGTGCAGATGTGTAAAGTGCAGATGAAGCCCATTCTATTGGACTGCTCATTTCAGTTTATTCATTTCCCATATCTCACTCCTGAGTGCTTTATAAAAGTTTATTTTATGATTTCTTGAATCTCATTAACTACTGATTCTGATCTGATCGGTGTCCTGCTTCTCTTTTGCTGATCATGTTCTATGGATATACATGTTATTCTTTTTGTTACAAAGGAAATGTGCAAGAGGCCATGGTGCACTGTGAGAAAAAAACTGAGGTAGAACAGTATTACAAAGAAGAAAATATTGCTTATGCAGTAGTAAATGATGGAAAAAAGTTGACACTAGAGAGTGCCAACTCTCAGCTCTCAGAATCATTATTTCATAAAAGACATCTCACACCAACACAACCTAAGAGCAGTAAGTTCAGCACTGCTGAACTCAAAGGCTTTGCACTTGTATTCCACAAGGTTTATTTTTCTTTTCTAGGTGAGAAACCTCGAAACTAGCAGCACCCAAGAGTGGAACCTTCTTCTCAGATGCCAGTCCTAGCGCCACTAGATGGCACCGCTGCCCAGTCGGAACATCCCGCTCCGCAGGGTTTTACAGATGCTCAAGGATCCCATTTTCTACCGGTTTCGCTTATATGACTGTCCTGAAAACTCCTTAGTTTTAGACAATTAGTTAATGTAAATGCTGTAACTTTTTCCCACTGCTAAATTCTGTATTAAAAACAGTCAAATGGTCATAAAATTTCTCTGATTGATAGTAATTTCACAAGTTCTTTTTGCGGCTGCAAGCAGCATTTAATGATGTGACTGCACAGAGGCCCATCATGAACGCTCATGCTACCTGTGGAAAATAACAGCTAGAAACTGTTCCCCTTTTCCATTACTGATCTCAAATTGCAGGTGCACATCCACTCCCCAGAGTTCACCAGCAAAGCTCCTAAAGTGCTTTAAACACGAAGAGATGGAAAACTAAATTTACTCTTAGACTCTTCACCCACCAGCCAGAATTAAGAAGATGCAGGGTTCCAAAAAATAAAAATAAAAATAAAAAGGAACATCCCCAAATCAGATATGTTGAAGGGAAGTTCATTTCCTTTTTCTGTCCATCTATTACCAAGATTCTGCAGAGCTCTATACGGAGCCCTGTTGCTAGATGACAGCTCCAGTAATCAGCAGCTATAGAAATGTCACTCTCAGCAAATGCAAACCCTGAAAATACTGCTTTTCGCAGTGTGAGACATGCACAAAAAAATATCATCTTTAAGTCAGGATCCCTTTCCCAGATTAGTAGCAAGGAACTAAGTGCAAGAGAAGAAAGAAACACGGCCAGTACCATCCACAGACACTTATACACACACATACCTTGAGCTCTTTGTCATACATTTGAGGCAAAAGCAGAATGACAGAGGGATAAAAGATTTTGTTTAAAAAACTAAAGACAATGACAGGAGTGCAAAGTGAAAAGAAAAGAGTGGGGATGATGAAAGAAAACATCCTAGAGAAGCATAAACAGATAAAAGAAAGGGCAGTGGGAGGAAACCGCAAGAGAGAAGACAAGAAAATGTTCAGCTTGCATTTTTTTTTTTTTTTTGCTTTTGTAACATCAAGTACCGGCTAATTTTTATGTTATCATAAAACTGATCTGCATTTTGTCAAACTGAAACAGATGACTTTGAGGACTTTATTTTTTAATACTCTTGTATGTTTTCAAACTAAGCATAAGTCAAGCAGACTACTTTGAGGTTTCATTCACAGTGAAATTCTGCATTGCTATCTGTGAGAAAAAAATGTTTTGTATCAATAGAACACTGTAGATGTGAGTAAAATCAGACAGTGATTTAACCTTTGCTATGAAGACACCACAGCAACAGTGCAAAACAAATCACGTATTACTTAGGCTTTGTTTCCCCTGGGAGTCAAAAATAAGTATTTCTTTAAGAGCAAGATCTATCTATGGACATTCCCATTCGGTATATACCTATGCTTTTGTCATATGAGTGCAAAATATTTTCCAGTTAAGTATTTCTAGAAGGCTGTCCTGTCTCCATTCCTCTTTGTCTGCATTTGGAAATTCAGCAGCAGTACATCATCTGCTATTGCAGTTTTTCATCATTATCCTGTACATTTGAAATATTTTGATGTATAATTTTTTTGATAGGTGTATCATTTTATTCCTTTGCGTGCTCTGACCTGAGCTCCTTTCCCAAAATTTCTTTGTGGTCTTCAACTACTGAAAAAGACCCCAATCTACCTCTCAATCCCCCTCTCAAGCGATGCCATCCAAGAGAGACAGGATCCTGAGAAATGTCACCACTGCTCTTCCTTCAAGCTTTGAATAAACCTTGAGTATAAACTCAAAGTTTAGAGAGTCATAACACAGTGAGCAAGGCAGATGGCTGCTGTGTCTTTAGGTACTAAGTTGGCAGACTGCGATAGAACAAAACACATGAAATTGCTGCAGTCTTTGCCTTTTTGAAAGTCCCTGTGACATCTCTATTCTAGGTTATTAGGTTCACTACCACCTTTCTCCCAGGTAGAGCTGGGTTTTAGACCCTTGAAACTCCTTGCATGAAGAAATGCTGTTTTCAGTCACTTATTGGCACTGATAACTGCAGAAATTTTATTGCAGAAATAATGCTTTATTTTTACACTGGAAAGCTAGCATGATGACTTCTTGCTTTGGAACCATGGATCAGAAGGCATTTTGAACCCTCTTTTGGTGGATTGTCCAACCCTTCCTCTTAGTGAAGGAACAGATTGGTGAACATTTTGCATTTTCCATGTGGCCCATTAAGGAGACCTTGCCTGGAAACTTCCCATATGGCCCGATAATTCCTTGTCTCTTGCTACCTTTTAGTGATCCACATGAGAAGGTGAGATCAGCTACGAAAGCCTCCTTTATATCCTGCAGATTCAGTAGCTAAAAGATTTACTGAGTCACTTCAGTTTCAAGTATGGACCTACCAAGCTCTGTTCACCAGATACAAATATTTACTTCCTGGATTTAGCACACTGTCCCCTGATTCTTGTCAGGTCTTTTCTATGCCACACCACAGAAGGAAAACCTGCTCATCTGAATGCAGCAGGGCACAAGTTTACTAGCTACTGAAGAATACTCAGTTATGGTAAGTAATTACATGTTTCCATTTCTTTGCTGTAGAATCAAGGGAAGAAAGTTGAAAATATTTCAGGAAAATACCTTAAGCTTTTTTTTTTTTCTTTTTTTTTTCTTTTCCCTTCCTTTCCCTCCTTTCTCTTTTCCTTTTGTTGGACCTAACAAACACACAGTAAAGTCTAAAATCTCCTTTCTTAAGTATAATACTAGAGTAAGGCTAGGGAACATAACCCCATCCACAACAAAAATCAGATGTCTGCTTTCCTTTTTGGAACTATATAATGTATGTTTAGAGCCTGAATTAACACCAGCAAATAGTCTTGGGCGCTGCTGTGGCCTTCTCCATACATAAATCTGGTATGTGCAGGTTTTAATGCTTCTGACTGCAAATGTAAACTGAGTGAACCATAAAGTAAATATAAACTAAACAAAAATAAATTGAGTTTTTCCCCTGGATCAGGACAAAAAAAAAGATAGGCCAATCTCAGCATTCTGCCCTAGGATACTCAGAAGTTTATCAGGCTTTTCACTATATGAATATGTTTTGCTATATTGTTTAAGGTTAGCTGGTACTAGAACCATTACACCAACATTATTATAAAAAATAAAACAAAAAACAACTTTCCCAGAAAAGGAAAAAAGAAAAAAAAAGTCTAAAAGTGCTGGCCATCTCAAAGTTCTCCTACCTTGCATATTTGAGAGGCATACAACAAAAGCTTCTTGTGATCCAGTCTTTCTTTGTGTTTCTGCAGATAGTCTCGCAAGCTTCCATAGGGTAAGTATTCCATAATTAGTCTCAGATTCCTACGACCTTTTACAACAAAAACATATTTAGACAACTTTGTTTCTTCCCCAAAGTTTTGAAATAAAAATATCTGTAGTAATTATAGTGTTACTACCCCCAAAAAGTCAATTTATTCTGTATGCATAGTGCATTAATAAGTGATTGTTCATGTATTGGTTAACTGCCCATATTAAGGAATTACCATTTATTTAAGCATGACAAAATGTGGAGATCTTGACACCTGAAGGCATCACTAATGGAGATCATCTCACCAGTGCATTAGCTGGTATCGCCAAAGTAAAACAAAAATGCCACATGTGTGTCTGTTCATGTAATCCCTCCTCATTGCTAAGGCAAAACTTGGAATGCCAATGGAAATCAATCCCTCTGCAATTTTAGCATCTTTTAAAAATGGTAAAATTACCATCTTTTTACCTTCTCCTGATTAGGAACACAAGATTTTTCTTTTTAAAAGACTTACCCTGACTGGGCAAAATCATGCTTTCACTCAAACTTCAACAGAGTCAACAATTCAATTTTAACATAACAGGAAAATGTTTCAGAAACTGATAAGTCTGTTATCACATAGACAGTACATTCTGTAATACCCACCCCTGCAATATTATATTGAGCAAAAAACATGTTACAAAATGGGTACATTTTCATCCTTAACCCCAAATGCTTTTCCAGGGACACTTGTTTGTACTTTAAGATAAAGACACTGGGGAACTACCCAAAATGTTACTTCTGTAAAATCAATCAAATTATGCAATGAGCTGGCAGAATAAACTCAAGTCCATCATGTACTGTGAAGCAGCACATGACAGAGATTCCTTTTGTGATTTGTACTCTTAAAGTTCATATAAATTTAGGACAAACCAGTGACTTCTGTAAGTACCTCTCCCTCAGTTTCTCAATATACATCCTTAAGTGTATATAGGAAGATTTACTCAACATAGCACATACCAGCACTGTAGCACACTCCTTTGTATTTAACAATGTTATCATGCTGCAGAGATTTCAGGATTTCAATTTCCCTTTCAAAGTCTCTAAGATGCTCTTCTGTGCTATGCTGTAGCTTCTTCACAGCCACCACCTCTCCAGTATTATCCTGTAGGGGGTCATATCTGCACATTTCAACACTGCCGAAGTTTCCCTAAATCACAAACACACACTTGAATTAAAAGCAAGCCCACACCACTTTTTCATAAGTAGCTGCACATATTACCTTAATGATAACTGTATTAGAATTAAGGTGAACAGACTTTTATTTAAGTGAAAAGTCATAAAATTTCCCAGAGAAACAGAAAGAGGGCAAGATCACAGGAAATAGTTCCATTACAGTAAGGTACATATTCACTGAAAGGAAGTAAACAGTGCTGGAGCAAAGGAGGGCAAGGAGAGGGGACAATATCTATTCACATTCACCCACATCTCCACACATTTCCTCTACTCCAGAACTGCCAGGGAAAATAATCCTTCTTCCTGCATTTGGAAAATACTCCACATTTAGGCTCAACTTAGCTCCTAATTCTTCTCTATTTATTGGGACTTAATCTTCCTATTCATTTCCGTGTTCTTATATTCTTTATCTTCCTTTTCTCATTCTTACCTTCGCTTTTTTTCTCTCACTTATAAACTATCCTATATTTCAGCTGCTTTGCTGTTAGGCTTAGTTTTACTTCCACTTAGAGCAGTGAACCATTCTAGAAAAAAAAGCGTTTAGGTAATGTTCTATTAGCTGCATTAAGTCATCTGCCTAGGCATGGTTCATACAGCCTGGCTGGATAAAATAGATTTTTTTTTTTTTTCACGCAGTGCTGGTTTCTGTAGCCTAGAATGTTCCAAACAGATATTCTTGGCTTTTTGGACCACATATACATACTTCCTTGAAATATCTGTCCACACACACACATGCCTCATTAGCACAATTTTCAATAAATACCTAGTGTAAAGAATAAAAATAAGTATGTTAGGCTGTTTTACTACACAAAAAATTT
Organism: Tinamus guttatus; assembly: GCF_000705375.1. Next base: position 598,341 of record NW_010583295.1, read on the forward strand.
CAGCCATTCAGTGTCACTGGACCCATTGTGGAGATCAGTTATCATTACTCCGTCATTAGACAGACAAACTAAATAAAAAAAATCTGCAAGGAACTGCATGTAATGCCTAGATATAACCGAAACTGATCAGTAACAGAAGTGTTCAATGTAGATAGAATATATGAGATGACCAGAAGATAATTGAAAATGATAGTTACTTCCTGGCAATTAGAGAATTTCAAAACATCCTACCTTGCCAAGTTGCTGTAAAAACTTAAGATGTCTTTCTTCAAACTGGGTTGGGTCCCGGTCTTCAAAAGCCCCAGAAAATCCAAGAGCACCAGTTCTCATATTTGGCAACATATCATTTTCTGTCAAAAGCTCATAATCTGAAGTGAGGAGGAAGGAGGGAATAAGCAGAAAGGGAACAGGAGGCAAAGACAGAAAAGCAGATGGGAGAATGAAGAAAGTTATCACAATGTTAGTAGGTCCTACCTTTGCTAGGCATATCCTGAGCACAACAGAATGTTAACCAACCCCTTAACTTCTGTAGTATAATTTTTGGCTATAAAAGCAAGGAAATATTACAAAATAGCTAAATGACTTATTCTGACGACTCATAATGAGTTTTTCTTTAGTCTTCAAATATGCTTTTTTTTTTTTTTTTTTGTTGGTCAATTCTACTTCAAATACAGCAACTATCGTGCAATGACTCTACTACTGCAGGAGGGAGAAATGCAAACTCCACAAAGCCTGACAAAGAAAAAAGACTTACACATCTGTCTGTTTTATGTACTGAGAGGACAGACATAACACATGTGGTGTTAATAAACCTGAACTAAAACCCCTGGAAGAGAGCTGAACTAAAACTTTTGGGATAGACTTGAACTAAGTCATACTTTGAGGAATCGTGCTAACTTTTAATTAATTTTTTTTTTAGCAACAATCTAAGAAGCTGTAACACACTGATTTAGTAACTTATATTTATGGCAGTGAACTATGGCTGGGTCAATACATTTAAATGGTAGACATCATCTGAAAACAAACTGACTGAGATCATGTTTCTTTTTTATAGTGCGTTCTTGTTCTATCAGAAACTCACCTGGAGTGAATAAACTATTCAAGTCACGTATAATGGCTCTAAATGAAGGCCTGAAATCTGGCTCATAATCCATACAGTTGTTTATAAGGTTGGCTAGTTCTGTCCAGTTAGGAGCAGGAAGCTGGTGTCTGTCTTCATAAAACTGTAGCTTCTGGAATTAAAGAGGTTAGAGGGATTTTAGCAAACAACTATGAGGAGCTGCAGCATAATAAAGGTCTGACCAGAGCAGCAAAAACAAAACAAACAAACAAAAAGCAAACACACAGCTCTCAACCTAGAATCATTATCTCACTAACATGTATAATTGACCTATTTACTTAGACAGTCAAGGTTGACAGTCTAGCAGAACTGGCACAATTTAAACTAACTGCCTCAAATTCCAGGGCTGCTACTAGTGGAAGATATGAAAAGCAAGAAAGATAACGAGCCTAGATGGTGTTTCCTTTGCAAGTAACTTAATAAAAGCCAAATGGGATAGACTCAGCAGAAAATTCTACCCATCTGTGCACTGGCTGAACTCCTCTAATTGTAAAAACTTCATTCATATTATGAAAGAACACAAATTAGTAGAAAAGACAAGAGTACCTGCTGAAACACCTAGATCTACCTAGGCCTATAAGCTATTACAGGAGTTTATTATTTTAAGAGCTGACCACGACACTAGATAAATGAGATCAGGCTTTATGAGAAGAAGCTATCAGTCACATTACAATAATAATACTACAAATCCTCAAGGGATGTAGCAGGATTTTTTTTTTCTTCCAACTGAGAGGTAATTAAATATACAAGAAATAATATTTTTATGAAGCATATCTCATTTGCCCCTTGTTGATATAAAATTACTAACGCTTCTGGTTTAGCTAAAATAAAACATGCACTGTCTGCAACACAATCAAACACACTATAAATCATAACTGTATTACTATTACTAGACATTAATATAAACTATTATCTACATGTTCAAATTCAGAAAGCTAATGCCAATTAATGTCATGTACATTTTTAGAAATACTTCCTGCTTAAATATACAGTTGTAACAGTTGCAACAAAACAACAAAATTCAGACAAAATGTACTGGCAAAGTCATACCTTGCGCCCATAAAAATCAAAGCAAATGACAAAAAACAAACCTGTGTCTGTCGACAAAAGTGTAGTTTTGATGCAGTGGGCAGAGACCACACTACTTCACAAGTGTTCAAAGAACTGTTACGACCCAGTAATACTTACTCTTGGAGAATCCAGTGCGCTCAGAGGCTTGTCTCCTCCACTGCAGATTTCCCACAATGTAGTGCCAAAGCTCCATTTGTCTGTGGCCAGGCTTAATTGTTTCGGGTTCTCAATACATTCAGGTGGAACCCATGGTATTCTTTCAAGAAGAACTGTGCAATCACAGAAACAAAATATGATGCTAAAATTAGTAATGAAATCAAAGTTCTTAAATATGTTAGCAGAAGTTCTATAACATTTGATTTAGTAAAAATATTTTGAGTATACACGGATATTTAATTTTGTAATGTATTTTGAATATGTTTCCAAATTTCTGGTCTTGACTGGAAAAAAAAAGCTACAGAATATCTACAGAAAGAGCATTTATAAACCAGAATATGGAAGAAATAGCTTTGCTGCAATATGAGACCAGTGTTACAAAGCTGCCTTCATCTCATTTCAGCATCATACTTTTACTTCAACTTTAGTACTTTTCCTGATGTTATCAAGTTTAGAAGCTACCATAAGGGAACTGGATGGAGAAAAGTAAAATAGTACTTTGTTATTGGTTGATATATTAGACATTCTATAATGGCACAGTAATGTAAGGGAGGAGTAAAATGAATTTTACACTTATTGATTCTGAAATCTTTTGATTGTAGTTATCAAATTATAACATTATATCATGATTATTGACAGTATATCAAGATTGGATCTCAGAAAGATTAACATAGGTTTTTAATTTAAGAAGTTTACAGTTTACTGGAAAATATGTTGTCGCACTGTTTGTATCCTCTAAGATGCATTTTTTCTTTTAGCATGTATAGACTGACAAAGTATACTGTATTCATTTTCTCAAAATTATTTAAGAGAGAATAAAAGGAATAAGGTCCCATCAGATTCATTAGCCTATGAATGTTGCACACATTGCACATTTCTTTTAGATCGAGTTATTTTTTTCTGCTTATAAAAGTAGTACAACTTCAACAGCAAAAACAATAACTAAATATCTTAAGATTCATCTGTGATTTCAGGCATTCACCACGAGATGCACTGGTGATAATACTGAATTACCAGGCAGCATTCTCAGAAGTGCTTTTCCTTTAAATTCTGAAAGCTTTTCCAGACTACAAAACACAACTGTGGCTGTGAAGAAGCTGCAACACAGTACAGAATAGCATCTTGGAGACTCAAAACCACTGAGTAGGACTTCAGAGGATATTTTAAAGCAAAGGCAATGTGAAAGAATGTCCTATAATATATCAGATAGCAGAAGGGATCCGGGGGAAAAAAAAAAAAAAAAAAAAGAACTTATAAGCCTAGACTTACTGTCTTTTGGTAAAACTGTAATACTGATGCCAGGATCACTGAGCTTTATAAAAGGAAGGTTTCCAGACTTCCTGTCTTCTTCTCTGATAAGCAAGATGTTTTTTGCACAGACATTCCCATGAACAAGACCTTTATCCTCCTGATGAACAGAAATGCAGCTTTTACGTACAGACAAAAACACCACAAAACTTCTGAAAGCAATACTTCACAGCATGAAAGAAATATTAGTAAAGAAAATGCTAAAAGATTAAGTTGATCGAATTTCATGGACATTTCAACAGCTCCTCTCCTAGAGTTAGAGTTTCTGGAAATCTTTATTCATGTTAGCTATCTACCTAAGTTCGAAGCTTAAAACTCTTAACAGATCTTAACTTGGGTGAATACATGCAAAATGAACATAAGATTCAGTATCTTCTAAAAAGAGTTTCATCGAATCATGTATCTTGTCTCAAATAACAGCCTTTATGCAAAATCAAATGGACCAAATTGGGGTCCATTTGGGGCCTATTGGGGCCTAAAACACTCAAATACTCACATGCACAAAAAGTACCATCAGTTTCCACAGCAGTGGTTAGTTAGATACTACTCACTTAGCTAATATTCAGATTGAATTTTTTTTTCTTCATAATTAAAAAAAAAGCATGGAAAATTGAAGTGTCCTTTGTGTAAGGCAGAATTGTGTGTCCTTGGCTAGCCACTAAACTTACCTGATTATGCCCACTCTATTTTCAAATTCCCAACCCAAATTCAAAAAGAATTATAGGGGACCAGTCATTCCAGATACATATGCCTAAGTCTTGAATCCAGCCTGAAACACTTAATAAAACTGAAGAATAAACTACATACCAGAAAATGCATTGCTAACGCCAGCTGTTTAGCTACTTCCAACTTCCACAAGATATTGATAGTATTTTTGTTCTTTTTCAAGTATGTGTCCAAGGATCCAAATTTTACATATTCCTGTACGAGGATATCTGATTTAAATTGTTAAAAGAGTAATGATTAAAAACAACAATAAAGAAATTTTATTTCAGAGCAGATACAATACTCTAGTATTACCCATCTCTTTCTTGGTGCTCTTTTGTGGGACCCTTGTAAATTCAAATATGAATATTGCCCAAAATTCAAATATGAATACTGTCCAAATATTCCATATTCTTTATACCTCTTCAGGATGTAAAAAATAGCATAATTTCTTCAAAAACACAAAATCATTTCTAAATTAGATTTTTACATAGTTCTTTTTACAAAATAGGTTAATCTTTAACAAATTACTTAGCATTCTTCCACTCTCATATTAAAAGTGCAATAAATGAGTTTGTAATAAGTGTTATAATGTACAGCAATATCAACGTAGTAAGTAGAATAAATCCATTTCAAGTCATTCAGTTCTTAGCTGATTACAGTCTGTATACTTTGATTGAAAAATGGGATGCTTTGCTGGAACAACAGATGTTTTTTCTTGAAGAGAGGCTGGTAACAGCTCATCTTCTGCAGCACTAAGAAGTTTTATATGTTGGTAAGGAATGCGCCTCTTTGCAGTCAGCCAGTTAATAATCCAAGAAATAAAGTCCATTTCATAATGCTGAACAATTTCTATCAGCTTCCTGAAATCTTGCCTTCAATTACAAGATGCTCACATTCCAATAGTGGTCATTAAAACTCTAAAAATACTGGAAATCACTGGAAATAGATTTTGTATTAAAAAAATAACAATCTTACACTTTAAAGACAATTTTCTCAATAGTGTGAAACATTTTAATTAATCTATATTTAATCTGTACAAACTGTAGAAAGCCAAATGGCCACTGTTTGTAATTCTCGGTAATTGCGTCTTACAAAAGTGTAGATTTAATAAACCTCCTTTGTCCTTAGAAATAAAATAAATTAAAGTACACAAACGTGCTTTAAAGAAGAAGTAAGTGTCCATCCTCAGATAACTCTTTTATAGAAATGTATTCTAACTAGCTGGAATTTTTATATACTGTCCCTAGAACGCATGTGCTCATTGTGCCATGAATAAACTAGGAAAATCAACCTGTAGGTGTATTTACCAAGCAACAGGTATAATAATGTCTTGACCAAATATGGCTCTGCATTTTCTAACCTTCTAATACGAGCAACTCCTGATACAGGAAAAAACTCCCTCCAGTTACTACAGAAAAAACTGCAGATTTCCTCCATCTGAATACAGGATATATGTTAACATAATATGATTATACACATTTACTGTGTAGAGTGATTTATTTTGTGATGAAACACTAACCAGAGAAAATATCTCTTACGTGCAAACTGACACAGGTGGCAAAGAATACAAGAGAAAGATTGCCATAGCAAGGCTCCAGCAGTGAATATTTGAAAATTGCATACTTGGAAGAATTGATTCAAAATTAATATTTAATTTTAAGGTACTTTAAATGCACTCTACTTAAATAAATGCAAAAGAAATTGCATTATTTTTCTGTTTGCAAAAGTTTTGTTCAAATAATAAGGCTTTGTGTTTGCAGAACTGCATCTCTAAACCAAATTCCTACAGCTACATTTGTTTTCAGAAAATTCGTACACGCACGGACGTTGGATAACAATTAAGTCATTTTCTTGGGTATCTGGCCACTTCTACTTTTAACTGACTACAGTTAATAAAAATGTAGAGTGAGAAATTTTCTGAAGTGTCAAAAGCCAGTTTCAGGAGCTCAGAAAAACTTTTTGTAAATCAGATATGATAGCAAATCATTTGCTAAACTTACTAATCATACCCATATTTACACAAAGTATTCCATTTTCTCTCTAAGAATCACTTAAATTCTGTTTCAGATATCTGGACTTATACTATGTATTAAGTGACTAGCAGGTGTGGTGTTGATTTTTCCATTCTCTTACACAGAACTAAGAACAAACTAATTGCAGCTGTATAGAATTAGCATACAGAAATTATTTCTACTTACTTTCCTCTCCACAAACGCAGACTCCATAGTTTAATACCAAATGCTTGTAAGAAAGCTGGCTCATCATACTTGCAGCCTCAAAGAAGGACTTTGAGGAAGGAGAGAGAAAGAGAATAAAAATAAGAATGAAGACAAAACTCTAAAGCATTAAATAACCTCTAATGAAACATCCATTTTTCACACCACTGCCATTTGCATCTCAGTGCAAATATCCTGTGTATTATAAACTATGATGCTTATTTTTGCCCAAGCTTTTATGTATTACTAACTGAAAGTGCATGCTACAGAGAAATTATCAATCTGTTTTCCTGCAACTCCACATTTCAAAGAGAATCTTTTCTTTCATACCAATAGTGCATAGTAGACTGCAAATAAATTAATGGCAAATGTAATCAGTTCACAATTTGTTCCTTTATATAACATTATTAAGGTAAAGATAGAAAGTATTAAATACTGTATCCAATATCGCAGACATTTTGTCTCCCTGTTAGGAAAATTTTAGATGCTTTTATTACTTTAATTGCTCTTGATCCTTTTCAGTGGCCTCTCCAAATACATTTTTTGTATATATTACTCCACCAGCTATCGCAAAGTTAGGTAATTTTCCTCTCAAATATTGTATTTACATTTCTGTATACCTAGATTCAACAGATTTTCACTAAACATCAGAATATGAGAACATTATTTATCATATTAATAATAAAAATACAAGGCGTTCTCTAGTTTCTTTATTATTTCTGACATGTCCAAACTATATGCCCTCATGGCTTGAAAATATTAATTCTCTTTTCCTTTTTTGCTAACATTTTAGTGTTTTTTTTTAGAATATTTGAAAAGTTGGCTAACCAATGGATTGGTTCTCTTGGCTTCCTTCAAAAGCTTCTAGGTTGAAGCCTTTATACTACAGGAACAGGAATTTAATACAGTTATATAATCAAAAAAGGTAATAAAAAGCCATATAAAGTTTAAAGTTATACATTAAAAACTACCACATCCTGTTAATATTTTTAAATTTAAATTGTCACATATTTAAGCTTAGGTTCTATTATGTTAACAGTGTTTTGGTTTCTGCAGAAGGGTCTTTCTGGTTTGCTCAGACACTGGAAGGCCTAATAGCATATGAGTGATTGTACCTATAGCAAGCAGCTCTCATATATACACGCTTCTGATTTTTTATGACTTGAAGCGTTTATTTCATTGGAAAACCAATATAATCATTGAAAAGGTGGTAGGAAGAAATTGTTTGGAAATGGTGGTACTTCATTTGTTTATAACTGATTTATTGGAGGAGAGGTTTGTGGCCAAACTGTCTCTCTCGTGATGCCTGCACAGTATCTCAGAACTCCCAGAGGGATGGGAGAAGGTCAAGGACAGAAGTGCACTTTACAGAGCCAGTCCCAAACCTATCCTCTCAGTATCATGCAGCTAAGATTAAACCTGGTTCTAAGCAGTCCTCTACTATATAACAAATACTGCAAGTTGTTCACTGTAAGAAAAAGTAACGTTCTATATATGACGGGCAAATTCAGCACCGAACAATCATACCAACCTCGGAGTAGTTTCTGTGCACTTTATCCAGCACCTTTAAAAGAACTTCAGTTTGATGGAGCTGGCCATAGTCTCCCACTTCTTTTCTTATACCTTTGAAAATCTTTGTAAATGTGCCCTGTCCGAGACTCTCTTCCTAAAAGTGAGAGAAAAAAATAAAAAAAAAGTAGAAAAAAAATTAGAAATCTTTACTAGGTCTGGGAATGAACTCAAACCTTCACCCTAAACAAGCACATGCAAAATTTCACAGTTAACACACATCTTGAGCCTGACTGACAAGACTGAGAAGAAACTACACCAGAATCATAAAACTTTTCCTGACTTTTTATGTGTCTCAAGGAAATAAACTGCTGCAAGAGCTATAGAAAAGGGAGCTACTACTACTAAAATGTATTTAGACATCTGTTGGCACAGCAAAAATAGTTTCTGTTGCAGTCAAAAGAACATTTTTAATAAGACAAAAGAAATTGTATTATGGGACAACTCTAAATACTTTTTCCTCTCTTACAAGACTAAAGAAAGATTACAGCAAAATCCTTTTAGATAAGAGTATTTTAATACATACGAAGTTGTTACAAATTAATATAGATCGAACCAACCACTTGCAGCAGAAGATAGAATTAAGGACTTACAAATATCAAGTCCTCATTACGGATTTTGTGAAAGACCATCTGGTTGACATTGTTGTGTCTCTGTAACGTAGGCGATGAAGGTACATCAGAAACACTATTGCTTCTGAAAACTAGGAGATTTGATTTATCTGTCAAGAAAAGGAAGAGTGGAGAGAAAAAAATAAAAGTGCAAAATATAAAACCGTAACTATATTATTTTAATAGAATTGTTAACAAGAAAAAGAGGATATTCTTCCAAGGTGAATTCATTCAAAAGGTCACAATATTTCAAAGGTCTGTTAAACAAATTCAGAATATTAATTCTTCTAATCAGCAGAAAGATTCAGGTTCACCCGCTTTTTTTTTTTTTAATGTTTCTTAAGTATGCCTATTTTTGGACGAGCACATTCTGAAATATTCCAGGCTTTTTTCCTATCTTAACTTTTGCTGTATTTTGAGTAACAATCGGGGATGGAAAAAGAGCATACAAATCACCTTTTTCACATGATAAAATCTTTCTGACACAAACACTTTTACCTCAATGTCTCTCTAGAATTTGCAAGTTATTTTTGCTCCTGGTAGTAGGCTGGTGACCCTCATTGCTTCATAATTACCACAATAATTATTCCTGTAGTGATTTTGAAAAAATGCTTTTAAGGGAGTGGAGCAAATTTACTAGTGAAACAAAGCTGATAATCACATTTGTCTGTAAATGTGTATTTATACTGATTACATACTTTGTAGTTCAGATGCATATATTTTATTGATTTCCCTGGAAATAAAGTTTTGCAATTATTCTCTGTAATATGTACATACATTTATGCACTGGCTAATTTCAATCAAATCTGAAAGAGTTAAATATATGTAACAAATATGTGCTCTTAAGTTTTTTTTTTTTTTTTTTTTTTAAATACACTCACTGTAAGAGGGGGAAAAAAAAGAGGGCTGACATTCGATATTAGAATGCACAAGGGAGAAAGAGTATGAATATCCTAGTGAGGGCAAAACTTTAATATAAATTTAAGTCTAGTGGGATTTCTGAAAATCCATTTCCCTAACAAATGTTCTGTTCCCATTTATGCTTTTCAGTGATAAATAAGGGCTGAAATCACATTCTAGCCTAGAATAATTGAATGAGGCAATGATGTCGAGTTAACAATGAGCAACAAATCATCTATGGAAATCTGGCATTGTTTGTTCCATGGAACTATCTAGTGAGAAGTACAGCTACATTTAGTAGCTGCATCCCTTCAAGACACTCAGTAGAATAACTAATACTACTGCACACAATCCACTGCAATTAAGAAAATGGTTTTGCTTCTAATGTAAGACTGTTACAGTACCACCACAGTTATTTCTGGAAAACCAAGAAAAATCTAATTAGGAAAAGCTGGCACTTGGATGGCAAATTCTATGATGAACAAACAAATAAATGTGTGTATATGGTGGGGGAAACAACAAAAAACACCCACAACCAAACAATGAGAAGCCCGCATATATCTACCTCCCGGAGAAACATTTAACCTATTCATGCCTTTTTAAAACGCAAATTAAATGTCTGACACACAAATGTTTAGTAGTAAGTTTCCATCTCTTACCTTTTGGTTTTGGAGGACAGCATTTGATAAACTGGAAAATTATGCTGTCTGAACGGACAGTTTCTGTCTGGTAACAGGTCAACAGATCCTTAAGATTACCAAAACTTCTTTTGGTTCCACTAAGATTATACTCTCCATTTTCATTTTTTGTAATTAAGCAGTGCTTATAATCAGTGACATTTTCACGCTGCAGATTTTTCATTAAAAAGAAATATTTACTATTTAGAATAAATTTACTATTTAGGAACATTTTTTGAATACAGAGCACCCCAATAATTAAAAACAATTCAGGAGTTACTACCATAATTTGCTACTTTTGTCTCATTATTCAATACATTTGTAAAAAACAAATGTTACCAAATCTCCTGTCACAGAGACTTCAAAGCACAGAATGGCTCTAATAAACTAGTAATAAAAACTGTTTCACCCTAAAAGAGTCAGTAATATTAAAATAAAGTTTTGCTGGAAGTAATAACCCAAGGGCTCAAATTGAATGCCTGTTAGACATGGCGCAGATGCAGGATAAGCTCTCCTGACAAGCATTTCGAGATCTCAGCTGTGTTTCTATTTCTGTTGTCTACGGTGCAGTTCTAAGCTCCTTGTTTCTAGCACAGATTCTCATTATGCATTGAATTTTTTATGTTGAATCTTGAAAAGAGCACACTGGCCTTTTCTAAACAAGAGGACCTCTTAAAACTGCTTTCAAGTGCCTTCATATTAACAATGTGGAAAATGTTCCAACAAATTCTGAATCTCAAAACCCTTTTAATTGCTTGTCCAGAAATAATCAGAATAAGCAGAAAATTGGAAAGGCCGATTAGTGGCAGGTTTAGTTGGTCTAGACACTCATACTTTGGAAACTCAGAGAATGATCTCTTAGTCTAAAAAAATCCCTCTCATGTACACTTTACTGACTGGACATACTTTTTAAACATAACAGATCTCAAAATGATTGCTTCCTCATCCACACCAATATTTTTGTTGTTGTTGTTTCCAGAGATGTGCAAATGTCTGACAGTATTTGGCAAATATGCTATCTTTTTGCAAACCAACAAGAAAGCCCACAAGTTACTTCCTCTACTTATGAGCTCCCGAAGTAGCTCAGCTTAAATAATAAGAAACATTCCAGACCCGAAGTCTATCTGACTCTTTAGCAGCATTAAAATTGCAGGCATTTCTACTGTGATTTCCATTCTAGTTAACATATGCTTAACAGATCTATGTTGATGTAACAGCTGCCATAGAATCTGTCTGGCCTAGCACTGTGAAGGAAAAGACAAAACAAAAACAACCAAAAAAAACCCCAGAGGCCCTCCCAAAACAAAACCAAGGAGAACTTGGAGAGACACTGACAGATCACCAACAGAGCTAACTATATAACCAGTATAACCAAGCCCCAGTCTGTTTCAAAAAAAAAAAAAAAAAAAGATATCGCCACAAAAAAACAAAAACCTTTTCACCCTTCCCAGAACTCTCAAGCTCTCTCTTTGCTAATTCTCTTATTCTCAAAGGCACACTGGGTATCTGACCATACACAGATCAGCACGTGCTTCTTGCAGGATCAGGAAGTTTTCTCCACCTAACACAGGTAGCTATAGAACCCCACAAACCGTCTGAAGAGAAAACTCAGAATAGTTTGCTGTGAGCCTCTGCTCTCATGAAAGGAAAATTGTACAAATGCTAAACAAGGCAAAATACCAACCTCTATGGCAAAGGTGAGGAAGTACTTTTTGAAATCTTTAGGACTGCAACGAAGAACATAGAAGCCAGTCTGATTACCTGCTTTCTTCAGTTTGTTGATGGCAAAGTCCATGCTACAATAAAAATAAAATATATTTAATACTGCATAATTTCAAAAATCAAAAACAGCAGAGATTGACTAACAAGCACTAACAATTAGATGTATAACATATTTTAACGACAATTAAAGTTCTCAGTTCTTTAGAATTTCACTTCAGCCAATTTTTGGGCCCTTTGTTTTACAGTATTCAGAATAGCTACTTATACAGAGAAAAGCGTAATAAAAATTTTCAATACTGAAAACACCACAATCACCCATTTCATAAGAAACCTTAAAGTCTAAAATATATATATTTTGATCATGGAACAAACTGTAAAAAGATGCCTCATACATAAGCTAAAATTAGTAAAACAGGGTGGCAAATTTAGCAAGGGAAAGTGCTAAAAGAAAAGAGGAATTAAAATAAATTTTCTTCCATCATTTATTACTACAAAAGCTAATTTTCCCTTAAACACATCTTCATAATTTTCATAAATGACTATTTCCGTCTAGTTCCAACAAGAAGGAATAAAATGGTCTGGAAAGATTCAGACTCGTTTCACGTCTTTCTCTGCAGTCCTAAAAAGGTTCAACATATGGCTTTAGTCTATGTCTGCAGAAGCAAGTAATCTAATTTAATTTGTATTGGTCTCCATCCTTCTTCTCTTCTGAGGATTGTAGCACCTATGCTTTCTGTCACTGCTAAGTTTCCAGAAAGATCTATTGAATAGAGTAGTGCTAGTTTTATGCAACATATGGTAACTCTCTTGCACATATTGGGAAAGCCTTCAAGGTTTCTATAGGCTGAAAAAAGTGGTTATTTTATTTTGCCATCTTAAAACATTGTTAAACTCAGCATGTATCCTTCTGCAAACAACAAACAACACTGTCAACTGTTAAAAAAACAATATAAATACCAAATTCCTTCTTTAAAAAACGGAGAAAATGAGTAAGTAGAAAATACTAAAAATAAACAGAAATTCCTATATATGTGGTCAAGAACTTCCTGTATTCCTTCCTCAAATATTGAAGCTAGTATTAGCTGAATTTTCCTTTAACCCTTTGCAAGTCAGATACTATTTCTGCTAGAGGCCACAGCAAAATCATGAGATTGTTTATCACCTACATTGTTGCTATGGTAGTAACTATAATTTTGTAAGTTCAGCATCATGTCTTTACTGCATATCTCAGTGGGAGGAAAAAAAAAAGGGAATTCTAAAGGATGAAAATTAAAATCAGCATTTTTTTTGATAATAAATTAAGAAAACACTGCATTCTGCAAAGAAAAATTATGGGGAAAAATGAAACATTTTGTATTAGATATATGTAGTAAGTACATATATCAAGATGTCCATCAGGATTCACAGTTGGCTAAATTTCATCTTTCAAAAGCAAAATCAATTTGTTATGATACTAGAAAACAGCTTACAAAATTGGCCCATGACAGTTGCTTTGGATATTTTCAAGCACTGACGGTGGTGCTACTTCTTTGCAGAGATAATGGTGTGCATCTGCAGTTAATCTGTAATATCCATCAATTAATGATACAAAGGAGAGAGCTTCTTTTAATGACTGAAATTCAGCCTCCTGTTGAATTGCAGGTGTAAAATAGAGAGAAAGAAAGAGAGAGAGATTATTCAATTTATAATAGGCAATACAAAATTCTGGAAATTGTAAGAATATAACACATAAATACATGCCTAAACTAAATATACCCACATTGGTTTTTATTACTATTTGTCTATTTTTAACTCAGGTGCACAAAAGTTGACAGAAACCTTTAATGTTCAAAGTGAAACACAAGTGAATGTGCTCTAGAAAGCAAATGAAATGAAATGAAATAGCAGATGGATGCAAACAAGAGTGAATAGCTGAAACAGAAAACTCAGGCTGACGCTACTCAGGTCTTTATTACAGTCAAAATTTCTTTCCTAAGGGAAAAGATTCTGCTTACCAAAGATTTATGGGACTCTCCTCAATTAGCAAAGAAAAACCTTTAAAAAGCTACTTGACTGAATATTTATGGCTCAGAGACCTTTGCCCGCTGACCAAGATGAGACATGCAGTGGAGGGAAGCTGGGCTGTGAATGACAAGGTCAAAGGAAAGAAGGCTGCGTAAAAGGCCTGTGCAGAATGCACTGAATGGTTAAGAGCAGGGCAATATTAAAACCCCCTTGCCCAAGACTCTGAGGACACTTAACTAAACAAACACTAAACAAAGTTGGTTTTTTTTTTTTTTATTAACCAACAAATAAAAAAAGCTGACACCCTTGAACACGAGGTAAGAACTTGTGTGGAGCCTTCACATTCCTTATTAGAAGAGAACTTGGTAACAACCATGTTTCCAGCTGTTTCAACATGATCAGAACACCTACACAACCGACAGATCTGGAACTCCACAGTTTTAAAGCATCCATGTATGCTTAAACCACTGTCAAATATTTTTTTTATAAAGGATTCTGAAAGATATGAACAGCTAACTGTAGCATGTGAAGTATCCACGTGAAAAGCATGGACCACTACACTTCAAAACGTGGAAGTGTTACAAATTTCTATCCAGAAAATATAGCATTTGCTTTAGATAATCAGTTAGTCAGTTTTGTCGTTACAAGTATATGCACTGAACTACCCAACTCTACCACTACTGAGAACTTTTTAAAAGAATATTAGGTGCTCAAGGTTAAGGAAGCTTCCTCCATTAGAAGTAATTTTGCATTCTAAACATCATGCACATACATCACAAACACCCAGTCACTCTTGTTTTTTAATGAGATATTCTGAAAAAAATCAAAATTCTTAACAATTGTGCACCATTAATGCAGGAAATGAATGAGAACATCAATTATACTATAAATCAAATAAAATCATATGACTCTGTATTCTACCTCTGTGTACCAGCACTCCTTCAGAGCATTTTGATGTCTCTTTCCAATGTTAGTCACTAGCAGTTAGCTTATCATGTCACCACACGTGCAGTATGCTACATAGCTAAAAATCACAGAGTCTGGTACGAGAGTCCAATGAAGAAAAAGACCAATCTGTGTATCAGGAATTCACCCCAGTTGTAAATATCTATTTCAATTATTGCAGAGAACTTCAAATGCATAGGATCTTCACTATTTTCACACACTACTTATACTGCAAAAATGCATTTTCATCTTCTCCTTAATTAACATACAGTAACATAACATAATAAATACCATAGCAATCACAGTCTGCTCAAAGTAACTTTTTTTTTTCTTTTAAACAAATGCAGAAAAGTCAACAGACCAGATTCTTGCTGTCTTGCTTGTGAATGGTGACAATTCTTCTCTCACTGGAACCTTCTTGGCTTGCTTGTTTGATGCTGACATCGATGATATCAGGAAAATCACAGTATGTTTGTAAATCCTACAACAAACATTGGTTATACCATCAGCAATATAACATAAATTTCAATTAGGAACTTATATCCAACACTGAAAATACTAATTTCAGACAATACTAAACTAATATTTCTAGAGAATACTACAGAAAGGAATTCAAAAGAGAAGAAATTAACCCCAGAAATTACACTGATCTTTATGTAGAAATACATATATATCCAATTAGGATTTTCTTTTTCCAAACAGCTCTCATCTGCACCTCAGTTCCCTTACTATGACAGTCTTCTATCCGGCTGCCAGGGGTTAGATCAAAATATATTGTCAAATGAGTCAAATTGAAAATATAGTCTCCAAAATATGAAAAATTCCTGAACAAGTGGTTTTGTTGATTGTGAAGGTAGCAGTCTTAATGCAACAAAATTTACATTTCCAAAACCTGACCCTAGCAAAGAAGAACCTAAAATCTCAAACACATCATTAAAAGAAAGAATTCTTTGTTTAAAGAAACATTACTAGGAGGATCCCCCCAAAAAGTGGGAATACACAGGCATACAAAGGTTTTTGATTTAGATTTAAGCATTTTTTGGATCTGTGCAGTGGTGTTTTGTGAAAAATAAAAAATGGCACACTGTGAATAATCTTTTTTTGAGGGGTTTTTCTTTGGGACCTTATTACAAGCACCCTAACCAAAGAGGGTTACAGGGCTCCTTTTCTTGTTTTCTGTAGAATTTTACATGCTAAGGATCAACTTTATACCAAGAGTGATTTAGCTAAAATAGTTTTTCTTGTTAATACCTTATTCAGGTAAGCATATCCCTTTACATTACTGTAAACTTTCTGCAAGAATATACTGAGCATGTACTGACTCTCAAGGCCTAGGTTAGCAGAAGCATAAATCAACACAAATGCACAGAAATCCCTGAAATTCTTTTATTCAAACTGGGCTGCCAGAATCACGAACTGTGAAGACAATTTTCTCCCTACGCCAAATATGTCACTCACACCCTCAAAAAATAAAAATCTTGTTCCAATTCAATATCTCGGTAAATTTCACAGTAGTTTATTGAAATGGGACTTATAATCATACTTACAGCAAGTTACATTCCATTACTAAGTTTTCACAACCAGTTATGCACGATTTCTGTACTAGTGCAAACACATGCAGCCTTCATCACATCTCTTCTCAGCAAATTGGAAGCATAACACTTACTAACCATGAAAAGTAATTTTGAAATCTCTACATGGAAAAATCAATTTAAATACTATTTAAATCTAAAGGTTTGTTTCTCGCGCACAAACAATATAACATGTATAGTATTTGTTTACACAAAATTATAAATAATTTCATTAAAATGGTGTTTAAAGATACCAGATGACTGGAATCCACTTGCAAAATCTTAGCAAGAATGGAAGGCTGATGTGTAACAGTTAAGTAAATGAATCTAGTATCAATCTAAAACTATCCTAAAAAAAGTTTTTAAAAAATCTGGGTACAAGAAAAAAAGATATTTTCACAAGTTACTGTAGTCCTTTGTAAAATATAATCAATTTCATAGTTTGGTCTTGACTGCTTTTACTATGCATAAAAACTAGTGAAGTAACAGATTACATTGTTCAGTAAAACTGAACTGTGTTTTGCTTTCATTTCTTCTTTGGGAAATCCCAGCACTCAAGAGTTACTTTAAAAACATCAATTCTCATAAATCTGACCAATGAATACTTATGCTGGTATGTCATACACAGCAGGAAGAAACCTGATAAAGATGTAACTGCGAATGATTACAACAAGTTATTGAATCATTCTAATTCCTGAGCAAAACCTATATGGCCTGCAGTTATAGAAGTGTAATTTGTTAGTTCATCTACTGGCAGGCAACTAAGTGCAGCAGGAAGGATGTACAGGTAATTTTATTTTGTTTTATCTTGCTTTTCATCTCAAAACACTGATCTCAGATAGAGCTTGAGGATGGTACACATTTTACTAATTTCTGGAGTCAAAGACATGGGTTTTGCATATCAGTTTTTACAATTTCAATGTTCTAACACTGAATTTTTCATTTGTTAAACTATTTAGTGTTCAAGTACTGTCTTTTATTTGTAATGCACTGATAAGAACTAATTTAAAAATGTTACACTATTCAAGTCAAGAAAAATATGTTTGCATCTGCCATATAGAAATTTTATAATTAATCTGAAGTCATTTTAAACAACCAGAACTTCTAACATAAGGAAATCACTGTCACACAAAAAAATGCAGAATCTAAATAAGGCAGCTGCATTTAGAAAGATTACCTGTTCTGCAAGTGTCTCACAGTCTTTAAGTTTTCCTCTTGAGCACTGAATTCCACCATTTCCAGTTATTACAATAGTTGCAAAACTCTCCTCTCCAGAAGGATCTCCACCAGGTTCTTTTACTTCAAAAACCTCTGAATAGAAGGCAGACTGAAGGGTTTCCAGATTTATAAGATATTTAAGTTTCAAGTTTCTGGCAGTAGCTTTGCATTGGCCAAACTGTTGTATAAATTTTCGGAACCTGTATCTTATTCTTTTTCGTGTCAAAATGTGATAGTCTTGGATTTTTGCTCGAACACATTTAGGCAAAAACGTTTTGTAGCTGTGAATACATAATCAGCAAAAAACCTTCTGAGTTTATCCACTAAATCTAGGAAAGATAACTATTTCTGTGCTAAGCAAGGCAACATATAATCACCTTCTCCATTAACTGGAATGATTTTTTTATTTTAAATAAAATATTGAAGTTTTTTTTCAATCTGTAGTTTATCATTTCAAATGCACACCCATCTCTTCCTGTTTTTTCTCATTCAGTTTTATCATATTAATAAATGTACTTTCTGTAAATAATGACATTTCTGCTTCAGCCACTACTACAGTTTGAAAAAGGACAGTAGGAGGAAACTCCAGGTTAAAAACAATGGATTTGTTTTGCTTGGTATAGAAGCTGGAAAGAGGTAAATGGAATGGGAGACAGAAATGATCAGATGTTCTGGTTGAAAATATAGGTGACTAAATACAAACCTGCAGTTGATTCTTATTTAAGTTTTCTATACCACAGTCTATATTCTTTGGGGCTAAAAACCACTCAAAAACAGGAACATTGTGTTGATCTGCATAGCCCTTTCTTCAAGGTTTCATTAAAAGGCAGGCAAGAAGGATTAATTATCAAGCAGAAAGAGAAATAGCTTAGCTGAAGTGGAATCTGATTAGGAAATGTAATGGCAAGATGAAGGCCAAGGTATACAATGCTTTCTTTACCTCAGTGTTCAGTATAAAGGCCCCATCTACATCCCCCTGCGTCTACTGAGGGAGTCTATGGAACAAAATACTACTCATAGTACAGATACATTGGATAGTACAGTACACTGGATCAAAAGGAGTTGTTAGATACCATTAAGGAGATTGATACCCTTCATCTTTGAAAGATCATGGCCATCAGGAAAGGTACGCACAACATACTCATCTTCAAGAGGAAAAAGGAGAATGTGGAAAACAACTGGCCAGGCAGCCCAGCCTCAGTCCTCAGGAACATTATGGAGCTCTTTCCCGAAGTCATAATCACTCATGGAAGCCATATGCAGGCACATAAGGAACACAGATGAATAGGAACGACCAACAAGGACTTACTACATTCACGTACAAATAACTCGACTGCCTGCTATGATAAAACGACTGCCTCACTTGACTAAGTGAATGTTGTTTCTTTTGACTTCAGCAATATCTTCAGCATAGTCATGTAGAAACCTTGTAGGACAACAGTCAAGATATGGACTGGATTGGGTGAACTGCAGATTGGGAGGAAACTTGGCTGGAGAACAGGGCTATGACAGTAATGAGCTAGCAGACTGAATTTTATTAGATGTTCTCCTCAGAAGCTGATCCTGGGCATGACACTGTCATCCTCATTAACAACCTGGACAATGGAGTGGAACACAAATTCTATCAAGTTCACGCATGCCAACAAATTGGAGGGTGCGTTTGATACATTGAAAGACAAGTTTTTTACTGAAATCTAAACACACCGAAGACATAGTGCCTGAAGAAATAGAAAGTTTAACAAAGCAAATGTGAAGTCCTCTGTCTGTGATGGCATAACCTTACATGTCAGTACAGGTTAGGCAGTCAGCAAGCTAGGAATCAGCTTTTCAAAAAAGATATGGAAGTGCTGATTGAATTTAAGTTACAGTGTATCTCTTAAGGTCATGAAAGCTAACCACATACAGGACTGCATTAGTAAGGGCCTAGACAGCAAGTACAGGGAGATGATCATCCTCCTCTTGCTTGATAAATCCCCACAATGTTCCTCAATTCAGTTTTGGTGACCCCACTACATAAACAGACATCAATGAACTACAGTGAGTTCAGCGAAAAGATGATAGTTAATACAGTTAGGGGCCCGGAGCACAATATACTACATAGGGGACCAAGGAGAGCTTGATTTCAGTTCAGTTTGGAGAAAAGAAGGTAAAGTAGGAGCTTCTAACTAAAACTAGTCAAAGCTAATCTAATCAGTCAAAGACAATAAAGATGACTGATTAAGGCTATTTGCAAATGTGCCCAAAGAAAGGACAAGAGGCAATGGACACAACACAAGGGACATTTTAATGAGATAAGGAAAAAAAAAAATCTTCCTCAATATAAATGATTACATGAAGGACAAAGATGCATACTGATACAGTAAAAGTCTCTATCTCTGAAGATTTTCAAAACTTGAAGAATAAAGCCCTAAGAAATTTGATCCAGCTTTGAAATTGGCCCTGATCTGAGTATGGCGTCTCTGCCAGTACTAATTATTCCTTCTGTTATTTTCCACAAACTGCTGTCTTGCCATTAAGACAAAATCCATACACCCACAGACATGAAGAATGGCAGTCTTGATATAAACTTTCTATTAATATGCAGTTTGCATTACAAGTAAACTAACAGAGCCACTATGCAAACAGAAAAAAAAAAAACAACACAACTGTCAATAGTTGAACAACTCCACCCAACAGATGCTTTTGTGCAAAAGCACTGTTTTAGGTAGCCTGTATGCGTAATTAAGTTTTGAAGTATGTATGCAGTTACCTGACTGAATTGTAAATAGCCAGTGGGGTTTGGTCCTTTTCTTTGGCTACTCTCATCATATCCAGAACAGCCATTCCAAGGCATTCTTCTTGTGTTTCATGAGTAACAGGCATTTGTATCCACCCATTCAAAAAGTCATCTCGCCACTAAGGAAGTAGGAATATGAGAAATGAAAATTTTTGCATTGCTGTGCAACAGAAAAATTTTTAAATGACCGAATTCTTAGGACTGAACCATTTTGTTCCCAGTTATACATATTCATGTCAAATACCAGCTACCACCAGGCTTAGCAGCATCGCTTGCAATATTCTATTGTAAAAGTCCAAGAAGGTCAATGGGAAAACGATGTCACACACTTTATCAGTCCAAAAGAGGGTTGAAATACTTCCACATGTGCCAGTGGCACAAGAAAGGAGACACATACTGTCACTGCTCTTCCCACAACAGTCACTTGAGTTTCTTCTCTTGAAGACCACAATATCACCCTGAATTTCATTTCTGTATTTCATTTTTGATTTCAAGCAGTCAAAAAAGCCTATACAGCAAGAAATGAAAGGGAACAAAGACCTTTACCAGTTGGCATGAAGGAGAAAAAAAAGAAGTCATACCTGTGCAAATAGGTAAGACATGACAATATCATCAAGAACAGGGCTTTCAGAACCCCGAAGAATGCCATACCGATATGCTCTGCTTGTGCCATTGCAGTACCAGTGTGGAAAATAAAACCTGTTAGGAAATATTTAGGAAAATATTGGTAAGCTGATAATTTTACATACCAACACGTCTGCATTTTCTCTTTCATAGAAATATAATTAGTGTCAATTGGTGTAGAGGACTCCATATTGGAGTCAGTATGGAGCCCTCTAACTGGAAGAATTAAATAAAGCTTTGGACTCAGTTCTTTGTGTCCTGAAGTACGGCATTTAACCAAAGTAAGAAGCTGGACTGGTAGGAAGATCTGGCAGTTCTGCCAAGTAATCTCATTGATCAGATCAGAGAATCTCGTGTCACTGACTTGCAGTTGCCTTGAGGCAGGGCTATGTAGACTGGTTCAAACATGGAGAGGGTAAAAATATATCACACCCTGTGAGCAAGAATCTCAACTATAGAAATTTGAATAGGATTCACTGGATATTTCATCTCTTGAAAAACTCAGAAGGGGAGAAATTAAAAGGGGTATGTCAAGGTAAAGCATCCTTGCAACAGCCTGCCCAGGCCACATTATATAATTCAAAGAAATAATGATCCTTATTACAAGGACTTTTATATTCCTTATAAGAAATACTGTGTATGCAACTTTAAATTACCACTTTCAAAAGTCAGATCAAACAGAATTGTTCCATCCTCATGATACAATTTTACATTTCAGAACTCGCAGGATTCCAATAGATAATGGAAACACACAGATCATCAAATGGATTGCTACTACAAAGAAAAAGTACTATTTTTACTTCTATTTTATTTTGATTGCTTGTTTCTTCAATCTGTAATAGCAAACAATAGTCTGTTGGATGCAGACAGTAGACAAAAATATATCTTTCAAGCTTACTTAGTTTTATTTATTATTTTACCTATATCTTTTATCTTTTATCTGACAATCTGCCTGCAATTTTTGAGACATTATCCCTCAGTTAAGTATCTTATTTCTTTTTCTTACATAATTTTTGAATTAGTATGAAAAAAAGACTTACATTTGAGTTACATTACCTTATCCTGTAAAGTACAGTGAATCTGGTTGCTTCATCCACATGGAAGATGTGATTTGGGGGAAACCAAATTCTGTCTGTCTTACTCATGAGTGCAAACATGTTATGATACACTGGCATGATACCTGAACAAAGAAGACAGAAACAACCTTTAAGAAACCATTATTAAATAGAATCAACTCTACCGAAAAAAGAAACAAACAAAAAAAACCAACTTGCAAGTTAGTAGCAATTTGACACATGTTCTCCAATTGTTGCTCTGTCACATTAATCCCATTGCAACCAGCATCCTATAAAGTGCAAGTCGTTTTTGTTGATTTACTTTCTCATTCTTAGGTTCTCTTACTGTGGACTGTATTCACTTGTAATCCTATACTTCATAGCTATATTATAGATTTTTTAGAATGGCATTTAACACAACGGGTCCTCTACCTTTCACTTTAATTAAGAAATAACAACAAAGAACCGTGCATTGCCTTTTTACTTACCTTTCCCAAAATATATCCAGTCATCTTACATTTTTAGACTTAAGAAAAATTTAGAGCAAAGCAGTACAAAGAAAATCATCATGAGTAGGGCAAGCACCTGCCATCTACATTTCTTTAACTCAGTTAAGGACAAAATAAACACGTAATGTTAATGACATATAACAAGAAAATGGTTTTTCCAAAACAATTCGAAACTGTTTTAATGGGAACTAACAGCCAGACCTACCTAATCACAAAATATGGAAATCAACTCTTTTTATTTGGAAGGACATTTTCTGTCTTCTGTGCTGCCTTATAAAGAATTATAATAGCAAAGAAATTAACATGTGTTCTAACCCTTCAAAGGAAAATAACATTTCACACTTTGTTTCCTTTCCCTCTGTTATTATAAATTTAGTCACTATAGAAGACAAATGGGTCAAGATGATTCAAAACAACTACCTGAACAAGCAATCTTGTTCACAATAAACCCAAGGCTTATTTATGTAGTTTTGTAACTCACAATTGACTGAATGGTTTGTAAAGGGAGTTCATGAAAAATATTTAACAATGTTTATCTGCTATTAAAAAAAAATCACATCAGTAGGTGAAAATACTAAGAAAAAATATATAATTCCTGCATAATCAAGGAAAAGGTAATGAAGGATACATAAAACATAAAGCAGAGAAAGAATACAAAATTGTTCTCTATCAGAGAAAATGAAAGCAAAGAAAAAAACCCATTAACTTAAGGAAATAAGGAAACTGACAAAACAGATGCTCCAAGTTTAAACATGCTCATAATTTTTTAAAATAAGCCTTTGGTAGAACTTAAGGAGAACTTTAATATACAAAGCAATGCTGTTCAGAGCTCAGGCATTAATATAAAAATATTTAGTTAGAACAAAAACTTCTGATTTAGATACAAGAGGACAACTACCACTATACCAAGCAATGTCCAGCCTAAGTCTGCACCACAAACCAAGACTTAACTGCAATTTAATCCCAGCAGTTAAAAGTACATGAGTTCAGGCATACACAGAACTTTGCAAGAAGCTGAAGACCACACCAGCAAAAGCTGTCTTGAAAACAGTTAAGTTACTTTAAATTGAATTCAACTATCATTAAATGAACCTTAGGCACACCATAGCACTACAGATACATCCCCTCAAATGTCATCTACTACAGAATTTCCCAGAACAACTTGATACAACTAAATAAACAGACAGAAAAGGCAATATATAGTGAATTTATCTTTGAAAAACATACGCTACAATAGTGGTGAAATTTAAGGAAGATTATATGTTCTAAGGAAAATACTTTCTTCTAGTGTTCTCTTAGAGTCATGAAAACAATATGGAAGCTACACTCAAATTCAAAATTTGCAGAAAACAGAAATGTTAAGATGAATAAGGAATATTAAGAAAGCAATAGACCCTTCTTTATTAAAATTGCCTATAGCTGTCATATATCTATAAAAAAATTAATATTCACCTTCAATTTCTTAATCAAGTTAAGCTTTTTCCCTTTTCCTTCGTTTTTGTTTACAACCAGACTTTCCAAAGAACAACTTGGGTTCAAAGCAGTAGCTTTTACACTGCATATGGCACACTATGATGCTATTCCAACTTCCTTCTTAATTTCCCTCATTCTTCCTCTTTAAAAAATAAAAGTGAGCAATAAGGAAACTTAATGTTTCCACTGTATCCTCTCAAGAAGATAACCCAGGGATGGTTTTAAACAAATGCCTTACTTGATAACTGAAAAGAAGCTAAGAAGCTGTGTTATAAGGTACATTTTCCACAGAAAATGACTTTGAACACATTAAGAACGTAAAGTCTCAGCAACAAAATCAACTATCTAGCTTCTAACTATCTAGTTCTGTATTTTGAAGGAAGCCAGAGTGTTCCCTTCTGAGAAGGGAGTGCATCAGCTTTTTAGCAGCAGCAGATGTTTAATTTCACTTTGGGTTTCTTGGCTGCTGCAACAGCCTAGTAGAGGACAGATGCCACAGCACTGGAGCGTTGTGCATCCATGATGTGCATATGTCACAGTTGGGAAAATGGGTTAAATGCATAAGACTTAACAATGAATGGAGGAACTGCAAGCACTGGCAAACTATTTTAAAACTTAGTGAGGGAAGGAGATACGAGTCTAGACATCAAACAGTTGGACAAATGATAAAATGTGACGCTCAGGGTGTGTCGTAGTGAAACAAAAGGGGTAGGTCATAATGAAATAAGACACTTTGAGTAAGGACAAAATATTTTTAGATAATAAAGGCAGGCAAGAGTAATCTGAAATTATGATAGAGAGGAAAGAAGTGTGCGGAAAGTGCAAACCTTGACCAAAACAGTTAGGGTAGAATATATACATATATGTTTTATATTTCATATAGTTAAAATTAATGTAAAAATATATTATAGGTAATTAATACTAAATCACATAATACATACAGGAATAATAGAAATTTATACACCAAAAATAAAGAAAAAAAAATCCCTCTCTTCCTGTTCTGAACTATTGTTCTGAACTAGATACAGGGAACAGCTAAAGTCAAGCCTACATTTCCTCCATGACAGCTAAATTGCACTCATTTAGAAATAATGAATTTGAAACAAATTAATCATCGCTGTGTATAAAACACACTTGTACATAAACTTATAGAACTAAAACAATTTTCTCTCAAATTAGATAAATAATTTATTTTATTTTATTTTTTTACAAAATGATGTTTGTCTCTAGATAGCTGGTAAAAGGACTGAAAACAAGAAGTTTCTATCAGAAGTCTGTCGCTTTTAGCTTAATTTGTTTAAATCTATAGGCTACTCATCTGATGCTTACTTAACTACACTTTACCAAAATATGTAAGAACTACAGATCCTAACACATGATCTTCAAAAGAAAAAGAAAGAAAAACTAAAATTTACAGGAAACTACATAACAGAATTATTCAAAGTAAACAAAGAGAAACTAAACAAAGTTACTTTATCCCAAACATTTCCCCAATAACGGCTGTATAATTATAATCAGTTGCTAAATACCAATCAAGGCAATGTTGGGGGTATTCACCTAATCTCACTATTTCCATAATTTATTTTTTTTCCCACATCTTACTGAACAAGGAAAAAAATCTTAGTCATATTCTTAAATTGAAACATTAAGCTTATGTACATATACAGCAGACAGAAAAAAAAAAGAAAAGAAAAAGACACAGCAGTCCACATCATTGCTATTCTCTTTGGCCAAGAAAAGATCAGGAAATTGGAATTCCCCTTGCAAAGCAGAAATGATGATATACTAAAACCAATACTTTTTGCTCTCTTTCCATGTGTGGAATGTAAACTGTACACTCATCTATCTGTCATACTTCAGCACTTATAATGGCAGTGTTCATTCAATCATGTAAAATTTCATATAATTAATAAAATTGTTATATTCTCACTTTTTTAAAAAAGTGTGCATCTTTCCCAGAATATAACTCCACTTGAAGTGGAGCCATTAAAGTAAATCCTTTTATAGACATTCAAAAATTGCCCATAAATCCTGACGACAGAGAGGTCAGAAGTTTCTATTTTTATGTAATTCTTAGCATCACTACTAATTGGAAAAATATTTAACGTGGCTGATAGCTGAAGGGTGTGTGTGCTTTCTCCAAAAAATGATGAGAACTAAAAATACAAAAAAAGAAAAAAAAAAAAACCTCACGGCCACCTAGACGTGCGAACAGCAAAAATATATCTAAATGCAAGCAAAAAAGTCAGAGATGATTTTCACAACAGGAATTAAAAAACTCCTTAGGATTTCTACACAGCATAAAACAAACAATAAAAATCATACAATGAAAAATTAGTAGAGGGAGGAGACAGTGACTTAGAAAGACATCATAAAGGAGAACTATTCTCTCTCCACTTTGTGTCTGCAGCAGGGGGTATTAGAAGGATTTTCTGGGCTGTGGCAAAGGCGGAAACATTACTGTCCCTTGGCAAGTATTTTATTTACCAGATAAGTCTAGACAGATAAAAGAGCCTCAATTTATTCCCACAACATCAACTAGCATCATGAAAAGCAATAACACAGAAGTTTATTCAACAAACTTCTATCTCAAGCCTAGGAAGGAAATGCAGTGTAATTCATTCCTTCCTTCATTGTCCCTTAGAGCTCCACACACATGCACAAGTCATGCTTACTCATTTATAACAAGGACAGATAAAAAGGAAGTGAAATACAGTTTAATAATATACAAACTTTGGTGGAATAAAGCATCTTTTCATCCATACGATGTGTTATGGAAAAGAAAGAGACTACAAAAAATGTGGAAGTCATGCTCAGATAGCAGTGCAAATACACTGTCTTACGAAGATGTCAGTTGAGGCATTTTTATACATAATCATACAGCAATCATGATGTACAGATTGCTGTATGATTGTACAGATTGAAACAATTAGTTTCATGCGATTAATCATTATTTTCAAAATAGAATAGAAACATTAATCTGTTCTTTCACACTTCCGCTGGGTAGACTGCCTTAAGCTTTGCAAGTCTTGCATATACCAGATGTGAAACTGTTCAGCTTTTCTTGCATTCAAATCCTATCTCACCCTCATCTTTCATGAGATTTGAAAGCTTACAAAACTGTTGCCACATTCAGCATCACCCTGTCAAGAAAATGTTTCCAAGCAGTTAATCAAAGCGTCTCCTCTGTTGACAAAACAGGAGTCACCCACCAGGTAGGTATTGACAAACACCCACTGAGGTTCTGACTAATCTATTTCCCACCATGTTTGAAAAAGAATGAGTCAAGGAAGCCTTTCTGCAACAGGCAGACAGCATCGGTAACAACCCTGGCCTAGGTTTAAGCATAAGGCTCTCGCCTTCCTTCTTTGCCTCTACAGTCATGTCAACGCAGGGAATTTAATGTTATGGTTTTAACCTGGTTAAAATTCTCCAGCTATTAACAAATAATGTCCTCTGAATCATTAAAAAAAGCAAGCTGTTACCCTATGAGGGTTGTATTACATTACAAGCATCACATTACACTACATAGCAGCAGCATGCTAGAAAATCTTTAAATGACTGTAGAGACTAAGAGCATTTTGTCACATTGCTTGGAAGCACTGACTCTGATTCAATTAAAATTTCCTACCATCTTTAGGCTTCTTAGGAGGCAACGGAATATTCCATGGAAAGGACTATGAACCTTCCAATTTACTTGAAGATCAGGTAGGTGAGAATTAGAAGGTTCCTGGTATAGTTTGAAGATATCGACATAAAAAAATCACAAATCTAATAACTCTTAGGTCTTTTGGTAAATGCTTATTATCAGGAATCCAGCAATGCAATTGTGACCATCAAAGTAATTGTCTCCTGGGTTTATAGCTTCATTAAAAAGTTAAGACATCAATCCAATCATAAAAGAAGGGAAAAACTAATTAGAACATGGCACACTCAAAAAATAGATAAACAAATAAAAACAGATCTATCCCACTGGAGTTGATAGTCCACATCCCTGGAGGAAAAACCACAAGACAGGCAAGAATCCAAGACTGCTGTGTTGCTTGCCTAATTTTACTAAAACATTTTTTCCAGGCACTATTGAATCATTTCTTTTCCAAAGTCACTAGCCCTGCATGTTTCACTACTCATTTATTATTAACATTTTTAAGAAACATGACACAAATGTATGTGGCTAAAAGGAAAACAATGCTTTGCTTAAAACTGTAGCTACTTAAGTATGTAGCTGGGATTTATAAACCCACTTGCCCAGTGTAATATCTCTTCATTTAGTTGACCTTAATTCATTATTCACTTAGTCTAGATCACATACATGCATGTGATGCATTATTTTTTCACTCATATAATTCAGCTAAAGGAATAAATTAATATGTAGTTAGCTTGTAAGTTACAAGAGAATTATTTTCGGTTGTAAAATCTTTTAAAAGAAGGTTTAAAATTATGATCTGTGTCTGGAAAACAAACATCAGACACTAAATTTCAAAAACCCATTATAGTGATTCTGTAGCCTCTAAAACAGTTCATCACCTGTCATATTATCACAGTTAGACCTTCCAATATAATTCTCTCTCAGGGTGAGATCAAAAACTTCTTTTGTTCCTAGTGTTATTCTTTATAAATTATTGCACTGCAATTTGTTGCCAGCAAAGTCCCTGAGAATGAATATTCACATAAAACTTAATTTCAAGACACTTCATTTATTACAGTATTATAGTATTTCAAGTTAGAATGTATACAGAACTTCCCATAGGTTGTTCAGATTTTTATGAAGAAACTGAACATGAAATGGGATATCAATTTTTCTATCTCCTTCACAAATATGGAAAGTTGCTTTACATAAAGTGAGGAATAATTTAGCCTCAAAATGGCATGTAGTTCAGAATTTATACAGGCTGATATTTATATAACTAATACATGTCATATACAACAGTTCTAAAGCCAACAGAGCACAGACTGGAAACACTTCAGTTTTTGGAAACATGTAAAAGGTATGCAACAAGATTGTCTGTAGGACTAATGATACTTAAATCCAACACTACTTGCCACAAATAGCACACACCTCATACCTCAACACAAATAATATTTTTAGCAAGGGACGAACAATTCCTTGAATAACAGAGGAAGCTCATGGAAAGCTTCCAAGTACGTCTGATTTTGGATATCCCTGCTACCCAAATCACTCTCCTCTTTACGAGATACTCTGATTCATAGCAAATTCCTAAAAGGAGAATTTTGCCAACATAAACATTGTCTGAGAGTGTTGGCTTTGTAGAGCTATGTGCTCTGCCTTACAAGTTCAAAATCTTCTAGGAAAACAGAAAGTCATAAAAATGTAGTACTTTGTGATTTCAGCACTAAGAGGTCTTAAGAAAGGAAACAATGACTTCCAGACATCTCAGCTTTGTCCCCAAATCAGAAGGAAACGAGGCTACAAATCCTCTGGGGAATATGTTGTTGTATAATGCTGCCATAGTAGCTACCAGACACAAACCATCTTCAAAAGTGTTTCTCTGCTTTGGTTCTATATTAATAAAGGCTTAATATAATAATATATTTTCATAGGAGATACAGAATTAAGATCAAAATCACTGCAGATACATTTTACAAATCCTGGCTAATTAAACATTCAAGGAATTTATTACTCCTAATGAATGCAAACTAGATCAGAAGCTTCTCTGGAAGGTGAGCTTTAACTAACTGAAAAGTACTTTCATGGCAGGGGGGGAGAAAAAAAAAAAAAAAAAATTGTGTTAGTCAGACTCTACCACTCTTAAAGAATTCCAAGGACAACAGGACATAATCCAGAAGATATTTTGTGTAACTAGCCCATACTCATACAAAATACCAACTCAGAGTATACAACTTTGGTTAATATACAATACACAGCACAGAAAAACTGCTAGAGCCCCTGAAAGATCTTTAAAGCCTTAAAACTAGCATTAAATTTATTGGCATGAAAATGCTACTGAAACAATTGATCACAATGAAATAGCAAACAAACACAAAAGGACAAGATGCTTAAATGCAACAAAATATTAATGTCAATCAGAATCATCAGCTTTACATTTGTGACTAACTAGAAAAGCAGCATTTTGAATGATAAACATTTCTTTTAACTTCATTTGCACCTGAAAAGAGGCATGTGGGAAGTCAGAAAAATAAGTCTAACACAGCATCACTGACACCCCAAAATAAGAGACCCAGTCACTTTAATACCCATAATGTACTAGGATTAATTTATTTTTCTTCCAAAATTCCTGAATGATGAATTCGACATATGTCTGCTATACAAGAAAATCATGAGCACAAAATGCACTTCTGATTTCTTTTCTTCTGCAACTATAGGCTGCAGTTCCTGGGCAAATGTAACAATTCAAAAGCTTTCTTAGATGTAAAAAGGAAACCTTTCTTTAACTGCCTACCCTCGTGTATTTACTCACTTTATTTCCTGGGTGATTAGGAAAAGAAACAACCCCACACACCATCAGTCCTATTAAATTTAACAGAATGGTTTCCATCTACAATGTTATTCAACCACTAATAATAAATTATACAAGTAGATGATACATTATTGACAGGACCAGTGTTTTTGCAGACTTACAGCATAGTAAAATTTTAATATTTTCCAGCTCCAGCAGTAACTTAATCATCAAATGAGCAAAAAGAAAGCTTCCATATAAAGCACTGTATATCCTTAATTACTTGAAAAATAGAGCAGACACCTCAGCCTCAGAAAATCTTTGAGATGTATTCTGTGAGGTTTGTAGCCTAGTGCTCTGTGACCAGTTCTGACAGAAGAAGACTGGAGAAACTAGATTTTCAATCAAAATGCTACTGTTATTATAAAGTGCGTTGCAATAAACTCACTAAGCAAACTATGTATACACTTACCACAGGCTTTACAAGCAATGGCACAAATTTCTTCTGCAACATATTCTCCAGCTGGAAATTGCAGATAATCTTCTCCTGTCTTCCCAGGGGAATGATAAAGGTGCACTTGAAGCAATGGTTCTGTCTGCTTGGGTGCACCGGCATTCCCAAGGATGTCACCGTTTTGGTGGACTGGAGAAGTTGCTGTGCCTTCCATGTCGGTCATTGTAAGACAGGCCATTGTTGGTTTAGGATCTGTTCAGAGCATTTGCCTAAAAGAAACATAAGGAGTACTCCTTGACTACCTGTATTCGATTTTGCTTGTAATACTCTTATCTAACAACAGTACAGTTCTGATGCATTAAAAACATGAACACGTACTGACTAGGTTAGAGAACAGCTCAAGGTTTAATGAAAGTGAGTTTCATTTTGACTTACTAAACAGTCCTGTCTGAAATGTATAAAAAGCATAAACATCAAAGTAGTTCAACTGCAGGTTTATTACTTTTTATTATTTATTTTTATTTATCACTGATCTGTATGCAGTGTGGGCCCACCTGACTAGCTGAAACCCATGCAAGTTAAATCCGATGGCCAAATATTCTCTTAATAATACCAGTGCAACTTATTATAATATTAGTTTAAGACAAAGATCATCCTGAGAATGCACAAGACAAAAACCTGTGTCACAAACTGGCACTGATAAAGTGGGAAAAAAAGGTAGGAACAGGACCTTTCTCTCGTGTTTTAATGTTAGGCAGCTAACATTAGCTAAAATAAAACATGTAAACTGAGGCAAGGTTCAAAATGAGTAAGTAGAGCAGACTAGTCTTCCGGTTTATGGCAAAAAAAAAGTCCCCCTTTCCTCTCAGTTTAATCACGTAAATATATTTCCTAGTAACTCAATGTAAAAATCCTTATACCTCACTATCAAAGGGAGATGAAAACTTTATATGGAAGCATTAGTATGTTTTATAATTAAAAAAAAAGAAAGAAAGAAAAGAAAGAAAGAAAAGAAAATGAGACTGACAGCATACTCCAAAGGCCAATTTTTGCTCTGCTATGTCTCTAGCATAGAATCGTGATGGTTGGAAAAGATCTTCAAGACCGAGTCCAACTGTGAGCCCATGCCCACGCAGCCTGCTAAACCATGTCCCTAAGCACCTCACCTACAGGTTTCCTGAACACCGCCAGGGACAGGGACTCCGCCACTTCAGTATAATCCATGGTTGTGGTGAAAGCTTTGATCACAACCTAAGGCTTGCTTTCATTAAATTCATATACTAAATAGATACCACCTGGAATTCAAATTTCCATATTAGCTATAGCCAATAATAGTCTGAAGAGTGACAAACAAGCTGACAGTCAAAGATTAGATTTACAAATGTTACCGTAAGTATATATAATAACCTGTTGTTTCAAATAGGTAGATGGGTGCTACATGCTTAAAGTGCAATTTACAATTTATTTTGTTGATATTGAATTCTATTGTTTTATCATAAAAGCTGTTCGGAGCACGATTTTTTAATCTTCTGTTCAAAATGAGTGTATGATTACATATTCATGGGAGCTAAAAATGCACTGCAGAATTAGATCACAACAGTTAAGTCAACAAAAAATGACTAAGTACCTTAAAAGAGGAAATCATTAGTTTAATGAGCTATGCTATAGATAAAAGTATTCAGTTACACATAGGAGAGGAGAAAATTACAATATTTTGATGGTAATTATGAAAAAGTCACCATCATCACAAGAAAAGTAGAATTTTAATTCTTAAATTGAAGCAACTCAAAAGCCTCTATATCACAGAAAATTAAATCTGCATTTCAATGTGCTAGAAGACACAGCATGAGAGCCTACTTCTACCTGATCCACAAAGCATATGGGTCCCTAGTGTCTCTGTCCTGGAGCCAAATACCTCAAAGCGTAAAGATCGCTTACGTAAAGTTAAAAAACATAAAGATTTTGCTTTAACTGCAAAGGCAGCCCACTAGTAGCAAGTAAATGTTCAGTTAAAATAAATAAATAAATAGGTGGTATGGAGAATAGACCTTCTTTGAGTCATCTTTCTTAGAAGAAAATAATTATCATGTCCCTGGAAATATCACCATATTTAAAAGTTATTTTACTGCCTCCTTGTCAACAAGGTACAAGGCAGTAACATTTGACCACTTGCTTGTGCAAAACATCATACTTTTAATCTCCACATTGTTTTTCCACTAATTAGCACAGCAACTTTCTAAAATACTACAATAATAATCCTCTACTGAAAATAAATCTTTACTTCTGCCACTTTTAATTGTCATATCCTTCCATTTTGATCATTTTTCGAGGTATGATGTTTTTATGAGATGTAAAATGGAAATACTACTATCATGCTCCTAGTTTTATACAATGACCTGGAAATTTGGCCAATTTCAAATGAACTTAACAGACCTGAAAACAATATGCTTGTTTCTATCTCTCCTTCCCAGATTTGGTATCTCTAGAAATACACTTGCCAATTCAAAAAAAGGCAGCATTGTTTCTTTGTGAATAGGGGAATAGAGAACAAACAAAACAAGGGAAAGTTTCAACACTGTTTTTTTATGCCAAAGTGCAGATGAAACTGACTGGTGAAAGCAAGTAATAAAATCTCCCTGAATCAATCTCTTCACAAAAAAAAAAGAGAAAAAAGAGAAAAGGGGGGGAGGAAAAAGAGGGAGAAAAGGGGGGGAGGAAAAAGAGGGAGAAAATGGGGGGGAGGAAAAAGAGGGAGAACAGGGGGGGAGGAAAAAGAGGGAGAAAAGGGGGGGGGAGGGAAGAGAGGGAGAAGAGGAGGGGCAAAATGGAGAGAAAGAAAATAACACCTCATAGGCAATGATCTTATACATACACATGAACCAGCTCTGCTAGTAAAGTCAAAAGAACTATACATGAGCCATAATAATGTGCTATACATTGACCCTATTCACAGGAAAGTAGTGTGAAAGAACTTTCATATGAACTGAATTGCTTTCACTTGTGTTTCTTAAGAGACAGGGAACCAGCAAGGCACTCTTATTTTTCCCCCCTCTTTGTTCCATGAAGGTGTTGCCTCAGCCCAGAAATTTGCACATCAAGAAACAACTTGCTCTTTTTTTTTTTCTTTTTTCTCCCTGCAATGGTCAGAATCCTAAGTTATATTTAAGTATTTCTGAACTTGGAGACACTAACCAGACTGTTAACAGTACATGATTTAAGTATCAGCTTATAGAGTATGCATAACAGACTGATTCTTACACAAATATGAATTCCTTTAATAAAGTATTTCTATAGCTGGCATAATAGATTGAATATACTTAGAATAGAACTCTTCTAGGTAAGTTTTTGGTAGGACCACAGAGGTGTTTTGTCAAACAGCAACAATGTACCAAGCCCACACAAGCCCAAGTGGATGTCTGAAATAGAATCAAAATCTAGTAAAAGATAAAAATGACTTGTGGATTCTTACACACGACAAGAATGTATAACGTACTTTTTGGAAGATATATAAAGTGTTGATGATTTAGAGATTCAAATTGCTAAAATACAAGGCCTGATTCTGGGACAGAGAAATAGTGACCTGATCCAACAGAATAATTTGTATGTTCCTAATTCAAATAATTTCCAAGCCTGAGAAATTAGAGTATCAGATTAATCATTCTTCACATTGCTCTAACTGTAACTGTCACCAGAATCCACAATTTCACATGTTCACCTGCAGTTCCCTGTTTCTGTAACTCAGACACAGCTAGCTGAGGGCCTGTTTAGTTTTCCATACTGGATTGCATTGATTCAGATAGTTGTTTTTACTCCTGCCAGGAAGAAATTAGTTACCTAGCCTGAAAATCACAGGCTATTGATGCAGTAAATCCCATTAACATCCAGAAGAGATATGACTGCCCCCCCACAATAATTTAATAAAATACAGTATTCACAACTTCATCTAGAATTGCATTTTTTTTCTCCTTATAGACAATTTGGATAAAGGATTTCACCAGTCTCATTAAACCCAAATTCTTCCCTTGAAAAATTCACCCCAAAGTTTTTTTTTTTTTCCCCATTCAGTCTATGCCTTTTGATTTGGGCAGTTGTAGGAAAAGCTCCAAAGCTAAGATCATAAGCCACACCACTTCAGTAATATATCTTTGGAGGTTCAAAAACGAGAACATTCTCTCACTTCAAATACGTTCCATGGTTGCTGATTACCTTTAATCTTCTGAGAAAATTCTGCATGAAACAGGAGGTGCCCAAGAGATGAAGTCTTTTAAACATGCACATCACAAGTCACCCACTTGCTGCTGGTATCCACTAGAGGCCACACAAAACAGGCATGCAGGTGAAACATAATGTATCTGCAATAAAAATGCACTAACATTAAAAAACAGAAAAAGCACATGGCTGTGAACAATACATACTGGACCATTATCTAATACTGTGCTACTATATTGAATATTCATTAAAATCTATGTTTAGCTGCAGATGATGCAAACCCCGCCTATTCCCTTTGCCTAACTTCTAGTGTCTTCTTTGCCAATAACTTCTACTGTTTTTTAAACCCCCTCTCTTTGGTTCTAGAAAAGAGTGCTCCTCAGAGTGCTCTGGTATAAGAAATGGACACCTGATCTAAAGTTTAATTCCCTATTCTCTTGCACTTCCCATGGTTTGCTTTTTTTTTTTTTTTTTAAAAGTAATAAATATCTTTTACCATATGAACTGTGTGATACACTGAATCTGTAAATATGGAATTAGTTTAAGAAAACTGTTGGCATTACAGGAAGGACGCAGAAAAGACAAAGAAAATTCTAACTGAAAATTGACAGCAGTTAATCCTTCCAGTGCAGCTGAAGTACTATGCAGCACAAAAGACACATCTACCCTTGCCTTTTTGCATGTCTACAGTTGGAAGGAATGCCATTTGAAAGAAAGCGTTTAAGCAGAGTAACAGCTTTATAAATCAGTAAAAACAGGAAATGGTTCCATGTTGTGACTCTCCAGACACAGAGAAGAGATTCATAAGAGGCAAAAGTGAATTTTAAAACTGACTAGAGGAAACAAAATGTATTTAAGTTCTAAAGGGGCAGAATTCTTAATGGGAATACAATGCAAATTTTCAATTCATGACTCCCCAGACAGAAATTTTCCTGGACAGGAGAGAACAGAAAACAATACAACTATTCTTCAACAAAATCTGCCTACTGAGTCTTTCATCAATATCCCAAGAAAAAAGAATCCATCTCAATAAGCAGTAAATTCAGCTTCTCTCTGTGGAAAACAAACTGTTTTAAAAATGATTAGTGTTTTTCTCTTTGCAATATTGGCTTTAGTGATGACCAGTTTTGCCTGGTTTGGATAGCTGTGCATTTTGTACACATCCCCAGGGAAACCCCTTTGATTGCTACTTAGTCAGCCAAAAAAGATCTTATCCGAAGTCCACTAAAATCCACGTGAGTTTTCCAGACCTGGAGATCTTAAAATCTGAAGGAAAACTGCTTGGTGCAGAGCAGTCCATCACTGCCCAACCCAAGCACACTGGTTTGACAGCACCAGCTCCAAGGGAAGCACAAAACCATTGCCAATTCCTGCAGGTTCCAGGATGAGGGTAATGCTGGGTATTCTAAATTATTTCTAGGTAAATGTGCCAACCCATCCCCTACTGAATCCTTTCCTTCATCTCATTCACAGTTGCCCTGCATTCACAACTCCCTGAGAATTTTGACTTTGAGCAGAAGCATGTGAAGATTCACCCGGTGGCAGCAAATTGTGTACCTTTTCCACAAACACCACATCAATTGCACAAGACCATCATTAGCTATATAAGACAGCTGCCAATAAACAGAAGGAACAAACCAATTTGAACTAAGAACACAACTCCCTTCCACTCTCTGGGTAGCAAAGCCCAGCGGAATGAAGCAACATTTTGAATGTTGCAACACTCTGAATGATGATAAGCCCATTGGCATTGCAGCTTGCATTTCAAATGCAACAGTTGCATAAAGCAACCTAATATTCTGCCTATCATACTTCATATGCCAAATAGGAAAATGATCATTTGCTTATGGGAGAACAGGTCATAGGATGGGATAAAATGCAAAGAAATTCTACAAGGAAAAACTGA
This sequence comes from Tinamus guttatus, assembly GCF_000705375.1. The sequence goes on from NW_010583295.1 coordinate 635,562, forward strand.
ATTATTGTGGCTATCATAACATCTTAAAATGAAAACTGAAGCACCTTTTCTGTATAAATCTACAGACCTTCTTATTACAAATAGGCTTAGCAACAAAACCTTATAAAAATACCCAGACTGCACACGTTCAGGCTAACTTAATTTTACCTGACACAACTTGCTTTATTAGAAGCAGAATTCATCCGATTCCCACCTATATTCCTTCTCATTGCAATCTGGCAGGGCAGCACTTTGTTAACAACCTTGTTTCTCCATACACTTTCCTTCTATTTGCTCAGATCAAGTCAGCTGGTATTTCTGGCAAATGCAAGGATTTAAATGCCCAATTCTGAAACAAACCTAAGAGTCTAATTAAACCCAGTTGTTATGAATTCCTACATCATCTATCCAATTGCCATAATTTGTGAAGAACACAAAATGAAATTTGTTATGCCGAGCAAAAGACTGAACCTGAAACAACCTGAACACAGTCTCTTCTCAGTAGCCTTTTATATTTCCTATGAAAACAACTAGTAGTTCTATGTCACTGAGTATCTTTTATTTTCAATTTATAAGTAAATGATGAGTAAGATTAAGTAAGCTCTTTCTATTCACAAGGAAGTGGATATATAGACCATCTACCTGTCATTGTCAGGTCCTGAATATTTATTACCTTGTATAAACCTGAAAATTACAAAAATGTATACAATTTCCATCTGCTTATACACATACCCTACCTTAAAAGGGGAAAAGAACTTTCACATTAAAGCCTTCACACACCTTATGTAGGTAAGTACATAAGCAAGATGCTAGAAATGTCTCACAAAACTTCTTAACATATTTCACATTATTTAGAACCTACTGATATTCTCCCATTAGCACTTACTAATGTTACGGGTCTTCTCACAAAACCACAAAAACTTTTTTTTAAAAAAAATCTTCAGTAAGATTAGAATAAGTCAGTCAATTTCCCACTTCTGATTGCATTGTTTAGTTTGCTCTTTTATACTTTATATTCAGAATATCTCCAGGGTAAATTTTGAATATGCAGACTACAAAAGAACAATTAAACTTTGTTATGATGCACATCCAGCACGTCCTATTATGCTATGAAAACTTTAAACACTTAAAACCATTTATTGTTTTTAACATTATAACTTATTGTACATACGATATGCAGTATTCCTCACATGTTTGCTTTATGTATGTAGCTTGATTCTTTTCTTAGGCACAAAGGTTTAAATACAAGGAGACAAATGCATATCTTTACTACTTTACAAAAGCAGTATCTTTAAAGTAACAGCATGTTAAGTGAACTGCTCTCTCAAGAAAAAAAAAAAAGGTATTCTTAAAAACATTTGCTCAATCTGAACATACTATTCATCATCAGTTCACATTTCACGTGCACAAAAAATTCACAGCAAAAGGTACATATCTTTACACCGTAAATTTACCAGAAAACATTTCTTTTAGTAAGTCTATCAAACTCACAGTGCACTACAATACCTTTAAAAGTACTCAAGCAATCTGGAAAACCTAAGAACCATTTTCATTGCTTAGATAACAAATGTTACATTTATAAATGCAGTTAATCTATTCTTGAATTCTATCTTCTGCACTAAGAAAATGTGTCTCTTCTTTCTTAGGCAACATTTGTTCTGCCTTTAAAAACAGAAATATAAAGTCCTGCCGTAAAACATATTTAAAGACATTTTCATAAAATGTAGAAAGGATATGTCTTCAGTTATGGTAATCTTTTCCAATACATTTTGCTTTTTGAGCGAGTTAAAACTTAACTTTTCCTGCTTCAAAGTCAAGTAATGGACACAGAGGAAATGACTACTCACATTAAAAACAAATACTGAAATTTATATGAGGCTAAATGAATTTAATCATTTAGTTTAGCGGTTTAGTCAGCTGTACATTAATACCACAGAAGGATATTTAGTATATCAAGATGTGAATGCACACATGGTGTATTCTGCAGATACAGAAAAAAAGATGATAAATCTCTAAACATATCAGTAACAAAACATGTGCTAAAAAAAAAAAAAAAAGGAAAGGAGAGGATAACATTTGCTTACAGTTTTTACTTGGCAAACCAGTGTCTATATCAGCAATTCAGCAAGTGTCCATGAACTTTTACACAAGGAAACAGTCATGATTCCAGCCAGGTCCAGTTATATGAACAGAATAACAGTAGAGAGGCAGTTATTACAATCAGAAATCCCGTACTTCTTATTTCCAAGTTCTTCGTAAGAGAATGAAGCCCTTACTGTAGCTTATCCCAGAAAGAACGCAACCTACGGGGGCTGTCTGAAAGCAGAATGTATGACAGATCCTAAAAGCCTGGTCATCACAGAATGCTGCCGCGTTGGTGAATTGCCAGAAAAGCAATCAAATCAGAAACCTGCCGACAGGAACAGCTCTGCCGAGGTTCCATCAGAATTTTGCCAAATGTTGGTCTGTATCTGCAAAACATTTCAGTTTCACCATGCTGATAAGTTTCAACAAGACAGGATTTCATCAGAAAATTTCCAAGCAATTTCCCAATTGTTTTGGCTGAGTTTGTCTCCCCAGACAGCACGATCTGAGTCCATACAGGGCCCCCATTAGTTACACAGCTGTAGACAGAGGACATGGGAGCAGTAGCTACAACAGGTCAGAGAGACCTTTTGCAGGAAGTATGTGAAAAATGTCTTCAATTTCCCATGATTCTCTTACACAAATCTCTCATATCCTTTTAAACAACACAATAAAAGATGACAGTAGCAAATTTAAGATAGAAGTGAGCAAGCCACTCTGCATATTCTTGGCTGCAACTGAAGTAGAGGAAAAAGACCTCTAGAATATTGTAAACAAACAAACAGAAAACAACAAAAAAAACTTTTAAAAAAAATTTTTTAGCTAGCAGCCAAAAAAGCTAAGTGACACTTTCACAGGCTTATCATACTACCTCTCCTGTTGCATGAACTATACCAAATGTGAAATTCTGCTAAGGAGCTCTGATCATGAAATAAGGGTTAAATAGAGCACGGGGTCTCAATTTGATTCTTTGGATTCTTTCAAAAATACATAAAAAAAGAAATTGCTGATGCTTTTGTGTACACTGAGTCTGTAATCTGTAAGATTAAATCCAACCAACCATCCAAGTCAAAGCTAAAATACTTTGCTTCCTATTAACCACATTCTGTCTAGTAGCTGCTAATTACAAAACAGCAGGAACTTCTGTCCTGCACTGAACGAAGTAGTAATAAAAGCTTTCCAAGAGTTACCAAGAAATTAGGAAGGAATGAAAAACAGTAAAAAGAAAAAAAAATCACATTTTGAAGTGAAAACAATATTCTGATTCATCTCTAGAACAGAAAAAGTCTTCTATGAAAAGTCATTTCTGTTGGAAACATGCTTTAGTTAAAAACCCTTCAACCTTCTCTAAAGGATACGCATGACACTTATAGCTACATTCATAGGTTAAAATCAATATCGAAAGCGCAAAGTAAAGCAAAAGGAGTAATGGCAGCAGCAAGTACTCTCAAGTTGCTTGGGTATTTTACACACTGCAAGATTCCTGCTTCTAATCACACCACAGAGGGGGAAGGTGGTACTAAAATATATTTCTGAAGAAAGTAAGCTTTCCTTTTCTAAAACACAAATCTCACTCTCATAACTGAAGAAATTTTCAAAACATGAACTAAGAGTAGTTACTACAGTGCTGAGTTGCCAAAGAATAGCATCAATATTTAAAAAGCAAATGCTAGTTTAGCCAATGCTATCAAGAAGTCTCTACTAGGTTCTCAGAAATCATATATGTTTCATGTCATGATTTGAAAAACCCGAGCAGTGGGGACAAGAGGACATTCAAGGTATCGCAGTGGAGAAGACTTCAAAATTGCTATTCCTCTCCCAACCTCTGAGGACCTGTGAATGCTCTGTGGCAGACGGGCAGCTGTCAGCTAAATGTCTGTCTCTTACCAGTTTAAGAAGAAACAGAACAGCCAAGACCCACCATTTGCAGTAGTTTGGCACTTCTGAACAGCGTCACACTTTCAACAATGTTCTTTTCCCTCTCCAATTACTGAATTGCTCTGGAGATCCACATCTACAAAAAAGTATCTTCTGTGCAAACAACAATACAACAGTTACATCAGGCAGAGTTACATCATGGCAGAAAAAAATAACAACAACAACAAAAAAACGCCCTTTTTCTTCCTTCACAGAAGATGCAGCATTTCCTCACATCAAACCCCTCCTTCAAGAAAACAGCCACGCAGGTGTTCAGTAGGCCTCTCCCAAACCTAGATTTTAAAAAGTTAAACCCCTGTGTACTTTTGTTCTGAGTTTTATCATCTCTTTTTTTCTTGCCTTCTTATCTCACTTCCCCAGTCTGGCCACTTCCCTCCTTAGAGGTTAGTGAAACTACTGCCTCTAAAGTAACTGTTGTATGTGTTTACATAGTATGCAGAAATTCACATGGGTTAAGGGCTAGAAATTTCTTCATGAGAACTAGGAACAGAGCATTATGAGAAGGGTAATAATATTGCCATCCTCTTGCAGATAGGTAGCAGGTAAATGGAAGAAAACAAACAAAAGAGGAAAGATGGAAAACCGTTAAAACATGGTGTAAGGGCTTTTTTTCTTCTTGCTCCTTGGGTTGTCACCTATTTTTCTTTTGTTGTTTATTCATTTCCAACACATTTAGAATCTAGGAGCTCCAAAAATGAAATTACATTAAAAAATATCATAGTTTAAAAAAAGTCAGCCAGACTCCAAACGGGTCACCCTACATATAGAGAAAAATAGTTGCAGAAAACTGTGCCATACCTCTTTGGAGTTCCATCTTTCTCTGGAGTGCCATCTATATGACAGAGATTACTATTCTCTATCAAACTTCTAAATCTTTTTTGAGGCCAAAAGTATTATTTTACAGACTGTACACTTTACCAGCAACACAGGTAAAAGTATCATGGAGAATATCAAGCCTATAGTCTTTTCTGCTTAGACAGAAGAAAGGAAAGCTGTTTTCTTTATTATAAATTCACTCCAGTTGTTCCCACTATTGTATCTTCTCTTAAGTTTTTCCTTTTCCCATTTTTGTCACCTGACAGTGAATCCTGAGACAAAGTCATGAAAAAGGTGACAACTTTTAGACGAAAGAAGCTATTGCCTTATTTCTTCTATCCCAGTTATCACAATATCTGAAAAGAATCTGAAAGCATGTGATGCACCAAATTAGCCCTTTTCAGGAAGGAGAAAAAAAAACAGCTGTCAGAACATAAACAAGATAACCTATAAGTCAGAGTGAATCAGCAATCTCTACAGAACAGCCAGTAGCAAGATTCCAGGGTCTCCTTTGTGCCACATTCTCAGTCTACTGTGCTTTTTGAACTTCTTTTAATTGCTTCTGTTTAGAAATTACATATCAATAGGGCAGATTTGATGAAAATTCTGTGTGTGAATTCACACCTCAAAACGCTTTTATTACTGTGGAAAGGTGCTTAAAGTTTCAAGTCTTATAAAGGAAATTAAGTGAATTCTTTACAATGACATATCAGTTACAGTAAATTGGAATGTGAATAAATTCTGTTTATAGAAAAGATGATTACATATGACACAATATACATACAAATTTTTGCAATTTTATTTAGCTTCTTCTGGTATTGCAATAGTTGCTGAAACCCTAGTCAAGACTACAGTTTACTGTACTAAGCAATCTATTTAGCAAAAAGCCTAAAAGCCTGTCATTTAAAATAAACAAACAATAAGTACACATCCCTCCCAACTTGGTCCTATACAGATTCAATAGTGCTAAAGTGGATGAAACTATGAATGAATTACATTATACTTATAAATCCTGTCAGAATCAGAGGCTGGTTACAAGCAAACACAAAATAATTAACTTTCCCTCCCCACCCCCCATGAAAAACAAGTGACACTAAAGCTACAACCTTCATGTGACAGTGCCATAGAAGTATTTGAAAACAAATTATTTCCGTGAAGAAAAGTCTGATTACTACTATTTTAAAATCCAACCCATAAAAGTGAGTTCAAAATCCTATCAATAATAATTTAGAGCTCAATTATGCAATATATAAGTATTGTAGCCTCTGTTACTTTTTGATAGACAGGTTGAAGTATGCTAAAATGAATATATTTTTTAAAATACAGTATTTTAAAGCTTTATATTGTAGAATAATTTAAGATAGCAATGTGGACATTTTATCTTTATAACTCAGGAAAATGCACTTGCTTGATAGTTTACTTAATGCCTCCTTATTCATCAATGGCTTAAGTGGCTCCACTCATTCCCTATCTGAAATAGCAGCCAGCTTTCGCAAAGATAGAGCACGACATGCTGTGCCAAGATCATGTTATCTCTATAAACACAGATTGTCAAAAAAAAAAAAAAAAAAAAAAAAAAAAAAACCCACAAAGTCTGAAAGTAAACAAAAGTTTGTCATAAAAATATGCTGTTCATGGAGATTATGTAAAATTCTGATCAAAATTAGTAACTTATTTAAAATAAAGAAAAAAAAAGTATACTTAAGATAACCCTATCTTCCCAACGTAACATTTCAAATATTGTGTGTTTTTCTGCAGGAATAATAAGAGGGGAAAAAAACAAACAAACACACACCTGTTCTTTGCCCTGAAGAAGAGTTAAATGTTCATCATATGCACCTAGTACTTATCCATAACTTTTTTTTTTTTTTACTGCAAGACTAATCTTTTCTATTTTATCCATTGCTTCTAAAGGAAAAGAAGGTATTTCCAAATAGAAATACCATTATGAAGAACTCCCTACGTTCATCTTGCTTACGTCCCTGAATTCTGAAATAAGAGTGACACAAAATCATCTTCAGCATTTCTGATATTAGATGCTAAAAGGTAGTAAGGCTGCTCTAGAGATTAAGAACATAATTCTTCACCAGCAGTAAAAAAACAAACAGACAAACAAAAAACCCTAGATCCCTCACACCACCTGATATGAATTCAAGAAAAGAAAAAGAAAATAATCATTCATGGCTACTGCAGACAGGATAGTACATCAGGGCTGAAGATTGAAGATACATAATTAGCTATTAGAAACACAATTTTTTTTATTTATTTCAGAAATAAAAGCATCAAACATCTGCAACAGCCTACACTGTGTATCTTGATTTTAAAATATGAGTATATTTATTCTTGAAAACACACTTTAGGCAAATCCAAATTAATGGACTCAGGGCAAGAGTAAAGCTAAAAACATAGCCTATGGTAAAGATGATATAGTATTCTTTCCTACATTTCAATAACACAATCTTTAGAGGTATCTTTTATCAGTTGCTTTATAAGAAGGCATTATAATGTAAAAATGACATACCTCTACCTTTACTGTATTTATAAGCTAATAAAATTTTAGAAGAAAAATTACATTACAAAATTCCCATTGAACAAATTCAATTATTCAGCATTTTAAGTTTGTCTGATGCCAGGAAAAAAAAAAAAAGACAGAAAACAACATCTACTCAAAATCAGAAACGATATTATTTTAATCATCTTGTTTAAAAGTGATATTGTCAACTGCCATTGCACAATGGATGTAGAATCCAAATCTACCTACTCTCACCTTGTCAAAATTGAGGATACTCTATTCTCTAAACAACAGAACAAGACAGATTCCTTCTAGATCAACACCAAACTAATAAATCATTTCAATTTTACATGGAACTTTTCAGGATAATAACCATTTTCACTTTTAACTCAGCTCGGAAATTCACAGTTTGACAGATCTCTGCAAGAATAAGGAAATATCTTCTGCAAAAGAGTAAACTTCAATGGATTTGAAAAACAACTCTCAAGATAAAAGAGAAAAGGACTAAGGATTCCAAACTAATAGTTTGAAATATGGCTAATGAATAGATGACAAAAAACAATCTGTCTTAGTAACAATGTCTGAAAACAAACAAACAATTCCAATTAGCTAGGTCAGGAAAAAAGCCTGATAGAAGTAATTGTATACAATAAAACGATACAGAAGAAGTGGTTTTACCTTTCCTACATTAATCAGAACTACGTCTAAAAACACAAGTGAAATATACCATATTACAGCCAGATTTCTTTTTCCACAGAACAATATATGTCTCCAGGACCAGTCTAGACATCAGCTAAACTAGGCATTTTAAGAACTTTTTGCACATATGGTTTCACACACAAAATTGCTGAGATCCTCTGAAATTAACTGGGAGTTTTACAACTGAACAAGATCTCTCTTCACTCATTCTGTGACTGACGGCAGATCTACCCTGCATAAGAAATGAACTACAGAATAGTATAAATACTAATAGTTACTGGATTTTTTAAATGTTCACTACAATTAAGAAGCTGAGTCCAATTAAAATTCTAAGGATATATTCAAACGATGTCTTCTGCCAACCATTTCCGTTTCTAAAAATGGATATCCTTCTATTAGCTCCTACCCTTACTATACACCATTTCTGGTCATCTACCAGTAAATAATTCAAATGTATTTTTTCTTCTTCATTGGCACACACAAAGGACTTTGACCACTAGTACATGCGAAAAAACAGTCCACTTATACCTAGATCCAAGCCAAACAAGATATTTGCCTGCCAATTCATCAAATTATAACTGAACTGAGTTTCATTTTCTTAAACCAAACAAGACATTGCATAGAGCAGTTACACATAGTGGAATTACACCCCTCTGGGCAGTGTACATATTTTTTTAGGGTGAGTATTTTTTTGCTACTAAATTTACTTAAAAACAAAGCAAAAAACCAAGACAGCTCTCCTGCATGTGATCGAATAAATTTCTAACAGTGACAAACTTATTATCGGTGTCACAACATTATTTCCACTATTCTAGAAATTGTTTGGCAATGTGCGTAATTCCGTAAGTAGGCACAGTCATTTTCACATTTTTAGTCTGCATTGCACTTCAGTACCAGGGTAATTTTTCACAGTAGTCCAGATAAAACAGCATTATATGCCTTATTTTTAGATGTAATAGAAGTACGAGGAGTCTAAACTATTTGCTTATGTTCACATTGTGAGACACTGGTAGGTCAAACTTGAATGCAATCCCTTGTTTTCAAAAGGACTTAAGGTAACAAATTGTGTTCTTTTCTACAGAAAGAATGCAAGAGCTCATAATTCCTTTCAAGGAAGGTAAGTAGATGAAAGATGAAGTAACAAGACCTCTAACGCAGAAAGGAAGTGCTGTTGAAATCTCTGACCTGCTTAAACATTGCAAAAGAAAACCCATTTTAAAATTCAACCCTTACCACAAGTTTCCCCACAAGCAGCATGTCAGTTTCATGTTCATATAGAAAACTCAGTGAGGAGAATGAAAGAGAAGCCTCTCTACCCCCAGAAACACCAAGCTCAACACCAACAGCACAAGTATTAAAAAACAAAACAAAAAGGCATTATGAAAAAAAGGCATAGATGAGAGATCTAGCACACATCTTGAAGGTACCCCACAAGATGATTCTACCAACTGCTTTCAGGATTTTCCTTCACAAATACTCTTCATACAATTTTCACTCTACTGAACTCTAGTGGGTGCAGCACTACCACAACCACCCTTGTCACAGGTACACCTAAACATGCCCTCAACAGAATTAAGATTCCTAGTGGCTCTGTGGTACTGATCTAAATGCCATTAGCATGTATTTACCTCTGCATCATTCCAAGCATCTAAATAACAAGGTCACATAAATTTGACTTTGATATGTTTCCATCCCCATTCAGGGCAAATTCCGAGGAGTTCTAAAAGAAATAACGTTAATGCCTTTAGCATTTTTTTCCACCTTAAACTCTTTGTAAACATCATCACCATTTGCTCCTTGGCCTCATCAACCTGCTGGCATCAGAACATAGATGTCACCACCACCACATGTAAGCATACTAAATGCTGGGACAGAACCTGCTAGGCCTTTAGAAAGGCCCTGGCAGAACCACAAGAGGTGTCAAACTTTTGGTCAATCTCTTTCTGATAAAAGGAGTTATGATAGTTTAACAACCATCATAATCTGTAATGGCTGTTAATGACCACTAAAATCAAATAGCACATGAAGGAACACAGCATAAGGGGCTTCTCCCTTGCCCTTTCTTTTACCAGCCACTTGCTGCTGTTGACAGTAAGACAGTATAAAAAAGAGAAGGATTCATCTTTTGGTGAAGGACTCCATTCCAACTAACATAGTGTCTTCATGAAACCCATATTTTTCAACTCTTAAGAGTATCTCCTGTTAAGCAATGTAGACACAGCAGCTGAGTCACACTCAAAATACTTCAGCCCATTTTGTGTGTTGTGGCTGGTTTCTGACAGAAAGGAGAGCAGGAAAAGGAGAGCAGTAATGGACATTACAGACAGAACCTTTGGGCAAAACATGATAAAACTAATAGAGAAAACAGGATGAGATGACAGATACCAAAAGCTGACAGTTAGAGCATAAAGCTAGATCTTCTACAGATAAAGATTTAAGAAAACTTTTAACACAAGCTGACTCTAAATCCAAACGTTGCTTGAGCAACCAGAGATTTCAATCATGTTATAGGGTCAAAAGGGAAAAGACCTTCTCATCATGTTTTTTTTTTTCTGATGTGTGCAGCGACAGACAGAGAGATGAGACACTTTGTAAGGGGAAAGGAGGTAAGTAAAGGTAGAAGCCTTAGTTCAAGTGCAGGATGGAGACCACATACTACAAGGGTCATACCAGCCAGAAATCAAGAAAACTGGAAACAAGGTTAACATCAGTCCCACTTTCTCTTCTCCATGTCTACAGTTCTGTCTAGGTATATAAGACTCTTTCCTTCCCCTCTGATCAGACTCTGCTACCCCAAACTCAAAGTGAGCTGATAACTATTATTTTTTCCTAATGTAAGATCCCTCACCCACTAACTAGGGTTCTGCAAATTCTGACTGGCATTCCCAGGCAAAGAGATTAGAGAGCACAAGATATATTATAAGGATCACATTCCATACCACAGAGGATGGGATTCTTATTACAGCAAATAACAAGGTTATTAATCTTCGATTTCCATGGTGTACAAACCACAGCTCCCTGTAAGAAAGAGAAAAAAAAAAAAAGGCAGAGGAGCTGTCTCTAATACACAGATTTTGGGGGGAGTGGGCAGAAAGGGATGGGAATTATGACTTCAATACTCATCAAATATTCTTTTTTCTTCTTCCACCACTATCCACGCAGTCTGCCACTAAAGGCATGCCAGGGAAATAGACAAAGGAAGATTTGTTCACATTGCAGATCCTCTAGGAATGAATCTCTAAGCCGAAGATTTCTGTCATCTCT
>NW_010583295.1:648151-670541 GCF_000705375.1 Tinamus guttatus
CCCTACAGACATCAGGGCATGCTAGGAATTTATTACCGACTACTCACAGAGACTCAAGGACTTTCTCCACAGGAAAAAGACTGCTAAATTTCTGAATCTCCTTAATACTTCCCGGCATACAGCTCACAACTGTTACTAGAAGTTAAGCAGCAACTGTAGGCATACTAGACAATATAGTAACTTTTGATACAATCTTTAAAGGATTGTAATTTGATGACAAGCATTTCCTTTCATGTGACTGAAACTACTCTCCACTAGCATAGACAGCACAATAGAAATTAATTAGTACTTGTTGCCACACCACATTCTGACGTATGAATTTATGAACAAAGAAAACAGACATGAGCCACATTTTTTGCAAAGCTGCATCATCAAGAAGCTATTTTGTTGTATGCGCTTCAACCACTGCCTTCCCTTTACCTTCTTCTCCGAACTCCCAGAACAGGGAATTTTTCTTATTTCACAAGTTAAACCAAACACTTGATTCCTTGCAAACCACCCCCATTCTCTGACCTTTAATATCTTCTGGTCTATGCAGTCGAAAGCATTGCTTTCACTGCTACAGTGAAACATATATACATTTGTATGTTTATATATATGCTCATATGCTTACAACAGTAAACATTTCTGGAGGACCTACAGTCTGCTAATAGCTAGCAAACAATGAAGGAAATGTTCGCTTCCTTCACACTCGCTCGTTATGAAATGTTTTTTCCTAAATTAGTTCATCCGCTCCATTCCTTTCACTTGCATCAGGCATTCAATCCTGCCTTCCCTAATAGACTACCATGTAACAACCATTTGGACATCTGTAAATCCAACTCCTATTTTGAAATGATACCCCCAGAGAATTTAGCTCCAGCAGCTGCGGCTCTTCAAGACATACCCACAGCCCTTTTGAAACAGTTTTAAATATGCACACAAACTTCATTCCATATAATAGGTCATGTATGCTTTCTTGAATATTTGCATGTAAACACATTTTCTGTTTACTGACAAACTTTGCTTACATATTTTGACAAGTTTCAGAATCACCTGTAACACCAAAGGCAGAAATTTCTCATGATGTTTCACATTCTGTGTGATTTTAGATTCGTTTTGTTTTTTAATTATCCACTCAATAATTCTCTTGTACTTATTCTGCACCTAAGCTACTATTGGAGAACACGATCTTGAGACTTAACTCCCTCTCAAGTACAGTATTTTTCAAGATGTTTGCTTAGAAACAGCAATATAGGATCAGAGAAGTCATATCAAGCTCTCTTTAAAAGTATGGTTAAGGTGCCAAGGAAGGAGTGCATGAGTAGCATCAGTCTACAGCAGTACTTCCCTCATATAATCTCACAGAAATGTGTGGTTCGCCGGCTTCCTAAACCAGGAGTAAATAAAATCATCTCTATATACTTCAGAAAGAACACTTGAAGATAGGTAAAATGAGTGCTTTTCTTCACAGTGTTAACTACCGCACTCCTTATTGATACCACACAAGACCTCCTTGGACTTTTCAGGAATCTCATATCTGTGACTTACAACACAAAGGTATTTAAACATTTGCTAAGATTGCCTTCACACAGCTATTCCCTTCCTTCTTTCCCAGTTTTAGAAGTGCCAGCCTTGCTACATCTAAACATTTTACGCATTTTTTTCCTTATGTTTTTTGCTCCCGGTACACATATGCTTATATAATAGTTAAATTGTTTCTCCTCTGCACCATTTCCAAGAGACAGAGAAAAACCTACAGCTGTGTTTTAGGCATTGATCAACACAGACATGAAACAAGAAAGAACAGAAACTGCTTGGAAGAACTAAGATACTATCAGCTGCTAAGTTTTAAAAGTAAAACACACAAGAACAGCGAGAAAAAAGCAGTAACTGCTTGGAAGAACTGCTTGGCAACTGCTAAGTTTTTTAAAAAAAAAAAAAAAAAAAACAAGAGAGAGCACACTCGCATAGAATTAGGGAAGAAAGCCACCACATTTCATTTTCTTTAGTGAGTGCTGAGTGAAGAGTGATTGATCTGCAAAAAATTCCTATTCTTATTATGACACATTGCCTCATCATAACATTCAAGATCTTTTAAAAGAAGAAAAAGTTTATTTTCAAAACTAACTTTTAAAATACAATATAATATTTTACAATTTTTGCTAACATATTAAATTAGCTTCTACTGCCTATTCATGCCATGACCACAATGTTCCTGATGTCATTTCTAAGGATAAAATTGTCAATACAATCATTTCTTACTGTTAATACAAACAAATCAAGATAACACTCTACTGGGAAGAAGAATATTTTTTTCTGCTGTCCCCATGTTCTGTTCTTATCATCTATTATAATACACAACCTCTCTCCTCCTCAACTTCCACGGATCAATTCCTTACTATAATATTCTTATCACTAAACATGCTTTGTTCTTTGACTTCCCATTTAATTTGATCTGACTTAATTTTCCCAGTCAACCAAAGAGCCATTCCCTGCAATACGCCTCCCTCAAACAGCAGTCCCAACTTCCTCTCTCATGTAGTGCATCTCCCACCTACAATCTTCAGCCCCACGACTCCATCAGCTATTTCACAATGTTCCCACTCCAGCATTGGCTACCTCTCACTCACTTTTCTTTCTCTATAGTCTGTTAATACAGTTACTGGATCTCCCTTACCTCCCCGTTTACTTATCTCCCCTCCACTTCCATCCCCAAGCCTGCTAACACCCTATCTTTTTCTCACCATAGTTAAGAATCTCTTACTTCTGTCTTCACTCTCAACCACCTTGCAATTAATCTGCCTGACTTCTTCCAGTACGCATTCTCCAGAACTATCATTTTATCATGGAAATTGCATTCTCTGCAACATAACATAACCCCATGCTGCTTAACTCCCTCTTCAAACTATCTTCTCTCTGCGCATACTTTTTCCTGTTCTGATTTCTTCACAGGCAAAACAACCTGCTAAATGGTCTTCCTCTTGGCTCTCTCTCTTTTTCTTCCCACCACTTTCCTGTACTTGCTCTATGTCATGAATTGACGTGTTTATATGCTCTAATTATGCTCTCATGCTCTAATTTCTGTATTTCATAAAATCATAAAATGGTTGAGGGTGGAGGGGACCTCTGAAGACTCCTGCTCAAGCAGGATCACCTACTGTGTGATGCTGAGGACCCTAACCTGATGGCTTTCAACTATCTCCAAGGACAAAGACTCTACAACCTTCCTGGGTAACCTATTCCTATATTCAGTCACCCTCACTGTTAGGAAGTTTTTCCTTTTGTTCAGATGGACTTTCCTGTGTTTCACTTCGTGCCAGTTGCCTCTCATGCTATCACTTGTACCACTGAAAAGTCTGGCCTATCCTCCATACATCCACACTTCAAACATTTATGCACACTAAAGAAGTATCAGTCCTCCGTTTTCCAGGCTAAACAAGCCCAAAATTTTCTCAGTTCCTTAATCATTGTAATAACCCTTCTATGGACTCTCTTCAGCTGCTCCGTATCTCTCCTGTACTGGGGAGTCAGAACTGGACACAGCAGTCCAGATGTCAACTCACGAGGGCTAAGCTGAGGGGGAAGATCACACCCCTCAACCTGCTGGCAATTCTCTGCCTAACGCACCCTAGGAAGCTGTTGGCCTTTGCTGCAAGGGCATATTGCTGGCATATATGCAATTTCTTGTCCTCCAGGACTCCCAGGCCCTTCTCTACAGAGCTGCTCTGCAGCACGTCAACCCCAGCCTATCCTGGCGCCTGAGGCTGCTCCTTCTCAGGGGCAGGACCCTGACCTTGCCTTTGTTGAACTCCATGAGGTTCCTCTCTGCCCCACTCTCCAGGCTGTGCATTAGCCACTCCTGCGAGTTCTGTATCATCTGCAAACTTGCTGAGAGTGACTCTGTGCCTTCATTCACGCCACTGATAAAGAAGCTGACTCCAGAGGGACTACACTACAGGCTTCCAATTAGACTCAGCACCACTGATCGCAACCTTCTGAGCTCTGCCATTCAACAACTCCTCAATCCCCCGCAATGTCCACTCATCTAATCCACACTTCCCGAGCTTCCGCATGAGAATGTTATGGGAGAGAGCGTCAAAAGCCTTGATGAAGTCAAGGAAGACAAGACCCACCGCTCTCCCTTCATCCATGCATCCAGTCGTTCCATTGCAGAAGTAATTTCCACTAATTCCACTATATATTCTGATTTTGCTCATGCTTTCCTCTTGCTCTGTCTTCCATCTTCACAGGTAATTTCCCCTCTACCCTTCCGATTCTCTAAGGAGATCTTCATCCACACTGGCCCATTATACCAGCAATCTTCCCTTTCCCACTCAAAAGTAGCACGTTATGTCACTTTTCATGTGAAGAGAATATCTCCATAAGACATCCATCATGCCAATCATAGATTTAGATTTATCTTCAACTTCCACCTTAAAGGCTCTTCAACTACAGGAAAAAAAAGAAAAAAAAAAAAAAAGGAGGAAAGGGGAAAGAAAAGCGAAATGGAGAAAGACGAAGACAGGTAAGAAGAAAAAAAAAACATAAAACAAAAGGAAAAAAAAAAGCCCTAAAAAGGTGTTAAAGTCAAGCTGCTGACTTCACCCCTATTGGCAAATGATCTCCTCCCTAATCTGTCTATACTGGTTGCGTGTTGTCTTGTATTTAGAGTCCAAAACTATCTTTCAGTGTTTGCATATTTCCAATGCAGAAAAGTCTGGAGCCAAGTTTAGAATTTCTGAGTAGCTGAAAAACATTAATAAACACAGGAAAACACATTCTAAGGGAAACATTGGACAACAAATGTTACGTAATAAAATGTTTTTTCTTTTTTTATTGGCATAGATCCTTTCCTATGAAGTGATAAATGTTAACTAACTACAGGATGGACTGGACATTTTTATACATACTTTAAAGATATTCAAAATTTATTTTTGTTACAAACATACATGAATCAGCTGCATGATTCACAAATGTCATTTACTACTACAACATCTAATATTTCATAGTTTTCTATTAAGCATACTTTTCTATTTTTAAAGCAAGGAAGTTTCAACGGTATGAAACATTCAGTCCTAACTTCTAAAGCAGCTGCTGATTACTGACCTTTTTGAGACCAAAAATACAAACCTAGTGTTTACAAAGTTTCCAAGACAGAAGTGTTTTCTTGCTTACAAAAAACACTATTAATCAAAAAAAAGTATTGTTTGATATTTTAAAACTTTTCTTGTATATAAACTGTGAAAGATCAAGCGTATATTTTACACAGAGATTATGTAGAAATATGCTGATGGGCAATGTTCTCACAGATTAATATTCTGGATGAACAATAATCTCTTATTTAAATTGTACATCATGAACTACACTGCTTAATAAATATTCTGGCAAATTTCTACCATGTTTTCAGAGGTTTATAAAGCATGGGAAAGGTCATAGTTGACATACAGTCATACAACAATCACTCAAGTACCAAAGACCCATTGATTCCATTTGAAGTTGGGCCATTTTAAAAATTGTTCTGGCCCTCAAACAGCAAAACTATCAGACAGGCAGGTGTTTCAGTGTTCTAGGAGGCTACTGCTCATTCAGTTAGCCATATTTCCCCCCTCCGCAAATCCCCCTGAAGATCACAGAATATTCTTCATTTTCCATGTTCCAATTCCCACAATTCCCAATTTCCTTTTGCTCTTCTAATATTTCCCTCTCTCTAAACACTTTCTACAACTTTTCTCTCTCTCATCTTACTAACTAGGCAATCTGCTTTTTCTGTGACCCAGAGAGTAAAAAGGATCAGAATTGAAGCAAGTCAAAGGAACCATTATCAGACACTCATTAAGTCAACTTCCAAATAATGATACAAAATCTAAAGCAGTACCTCTGGAAAAAAATGTATGGGGCCCAGAAATAAGCTATGTGCAGTTCTTGCATAATATAATGTGGGATAAAATATAAGAAAGATAAGCCATTACAAAACATAAATTAACACCATACTAAATCACTATGTAAACAGGACAAGAGATAGAAAAAGAAGGTCATTTCCTGCTTGAGTGAAGATACAGAGCATGACAGCAAGATTGTAAGATAATAAGGCAGAACTGAAATTCATTTGGCAAGGACATTGACTCATTTGGAATACAACATGGGAAGTGGCAGAATTACACAGCCTAAGTCCATTAAGATCTACTAGAAAGGACTCAAAGAGGATGGTGGCAACCAGCCTTCTTTATTAACTTCTCTTAATCCATAAATAAGAAAGGATGGAAATATGCTAATGGCAGCAGGCTTACCTGCCATTTGCTTATGGTGGTGCACTTCTGATATACTGGATGACCAGCAGAGAGAGCTGTATGAATGGGAAAGCCTGCATCTCAAAATGGCACTAATTAACACACACTATATGCATTTAATTAGTAATGTAAGGTGAAAACAGGAAGTAAGTAAATGTGACACATGCACAAAGTGACACACCACAAACATGTTTTGTCAATACTCATATGCTAGAGTATATTGCTCATATATTGCTAACACATGGAAAGATTTCGAAGTGGCTCAAATGAACTGAAATTCTGTGGGGGGAAAAAAAGAAAAAATAAAATAAAATGCTGATCTTGAAATCATCAGATTAATTTACGGTATTGAAAGAAATGTACTATTAAGAAACCTGTTAAAGCAGGGGAGGCAACTGTTAACCATTATTATTACTGCAATTTCAAACAGTATTTCCAATACCTGTAGGATCAGTGTATTGATTTTAAAAGTCCAAAGGAAAATTATAATATGCTTGTGTTCCTCATGAACTGGCATACAAGCTAACTTTTCAGCATGTAAACAAATCCATCTACCACTTAAACCATATTTTAAAAAGTAAATAGATTCATGTACACTTAAAACACAGGTAGGAATACTGAAAGAATTATTCATTTACATTGGTTTTGCAGACCTACAATTTCCACTTCATAAACCATAGACAGTAAAGAGCCCACATTGTCTCACAGATCAAACATAAGATTACAAATTACTTCAAGACCCACACTACTTCTTTCAATTTAAAGCATATAATAAAACTTTACCTTTTTTGAGGCCCCTGTTGCAGTAACAGACCATTGACCAATAAAAAAAATGAATAGCTACACTTTGACCTGAAAAAACACCTCCATTTGTAATGCCAGTAAATGGAAAGCCTGCTACACTTCTGTTTTATCACCACCAAAAATTAAGATTAATGATGTAATTATTAACTCAAGTATCACATATACTCAAAAATATTTCAAATTTGTTAATGCAGTCTAGTTTCCTCTTACAGCACAGCGGTTTCACAGTACCTTAAACTAGGGAAAACTTGGAATAGTAAAGTCCCACTCTCACTTTTACCTGGCATTCCTACTTGTTACCTCTTTCCAGCACTTGTATTTGCACAGTGACAACATTCAGTAAACCAACTACAGCTGAAGCTATTTTAAAGATTTCAGCAAGATCAGCTCTCTGCACTTGCTCATTCTACAGTCACAGGAATGCTAGCGTAGACACAAGCGAGTGTAGAGGAACGTGGCTTAGTCATATACCAACATAAACTGGTACGGAAATAATTCCTCAACGAAAATACTACTGAAACTGGAAGCTTCTCTGAACATATTGGAAAAACAGCAGATAGGGTTAAGCAAAGTTAGTTCACAGTGAAAGCTTCTATTCTTTGAGAAGGGAATAAAAAAAAAAAATTTATAGAGGAAAGGCCATAATCACACTTATTTCATTGTATGACACTTAAGTTGATCAAATCAGTAATTGTTCAGGAGCCTCTTGCAAGGATTTTGAGTTTGTATCCCACTACATTCCCCTTAAACAAAGGGATGAAGATAGACATTTTAAAGAGGATACTGTCCTTATTCACTCTCAAACTAATTATCAATAGGGAATTAAAATCCAGTAGGATTATTTATTCTCGGATTCTGATCATACACGGACAAACACATGTGCAGTGCAATTCAGTTTTCCCTAGCGTAAAAAAATAAAAAACTTTTATATAGCAGCAAGGACAAGTCACAACTGTTACTGTAACCTGTCCATGTGAAGACGATAAAGACGGATAACATGGCAACTAATAACAAGGAATCTTAGACTAATATAGTTCGGAAAGGATTGGTGTTGGACATATGATCAGAGCAGTCAGCTTTCCCCTGGCTGGGCTAGGGACACATCCCAGACAGGTTTAAAAATTCTTTGTGGACAGAGATTCACAATTACCCACCTTTCTGGACAATTTGTTGCAATATTTGATCACCCTTATACTAAAAACAAAACAAAAAACTTTTCCTTTGTACTTAATGAGATTTTCCTGTGTTTCTCCTTTTGCTGGCTGCTTTCCACTCTATCATGACTTCTCCAAAATAATATGGTGGAGTCCAGGATTCTACTTGCTACCTCAACCCTGTAAATACTTTTATATTTTGCTTTTATGGATTTGCCAATAACATTCGCATTGCACAATAAACTTCTGTCATGTCTCTAATATGGGGATTACAGCTGAACAGCCACAATGTCTTCACACATCAACCAACATCAGACCCTATTAAAGTAGCAACATGATCATTCAGACAAGTGTATTTGCAGCTATGGACAGAACAGCTGAAATGCATTTCATTTTTTTCCTTTCACAAATGCAAAACTGCCTTGTAGTTAAACTCTCTTCCTAGGGCCACAGCTGCTCTCAAATCAATCATTTCCACACTGTCTTTGCTCAGCTGAAGAGGATCCTCTTTACTGGTCAGTCAGTCAGGTCAGGCCAGCTTCTCCAATGCAATAGTGTGACTTATACACATAAGCAAGGAAACCTGTCTATCATTCAGATGCAAATACATTGCCCACAAAGCCTCAAAGTACTTTAGAAGCTGAGCCTCCAGACTGGCATAATTAAAATTACTACAGCAGCTGGATTCTGTTCAACTTTTCCCTCTGGTTTTCTACGCTTCCTCTCTTCTACAAGCAATTACAAAAAACAAAACACAAACAAACAGAAAAATCTCCCTTCCCCTCCCCCGGCCTTCCCCCCCCCCCAAAAAAAATAGTTTCTGTCCTTTCTATTTGCATGTATATTGCTAATATTTTGTGAATTCTTCCTGCTTTAAATTCTGTTTTCTTTGTTTGTTTGGGCTGTTTTCCACTTCCCATTTTCCCTTTCCATCCTTTCCTAACAGGAGGATTTCTCAAAGGAATTAATTCTTCTCTTCAAGACTTTTTTTCCCCTTCAATACTTTCTATAGGAGAAAAAAGAAACTACAAAAAGCTAAGTCTCCCTAGTATTTCACTTGCTTATCACTCAGCAGTAGTTTACAACTAGTGCTTTTGGAGCTGATAATATGCAGTATTTTCTTGTAAAAGAGTTAGCAAGTCAGTAGTTAGAAACAATTCCTTAGAAGTATAAAGCAGAGATCAAGTTATTCATGCATGACCATCAAGGCCCCAGT
The DNA here is from genome assembly GCF_000705375.1 of Tinamus guttatus. The sequence goes on from NW_010583295.1 coordinate 657,595, forward strand.
TAGACATTGCCTTCTAGCACGGAAGCAGATTAGCTTAGAAATCTACATAAACTCCAGAAACATATAAAAACTGGTTCTAGAAGACTCATTTTTCAGGCTAGCATTAAAGGTAGCATGGCCAAACTTCTTCTCACAAGTGCACTGCCAACTATTTTATTTCTATCAATTCATGATTTAGTTTAGACCATAGCATTACAATCTTTTAGTTCTAGCACTATGAGCAAGCTAAACTCACATAGGCATTTTTTTTCATCTTCTACTTTCTTTGTAAAATAACACAACTGCAGTTCTGACATTATGTTACCAACTCTAGATATCACATATTTTTTCCAAGGAAACAGCCTAATTATTACAGTAGTCCTTACAGAAAACATGACAACTAGAATTCTTTACTCAACTATGACTTTCAAGATACAAGGACAAAAATGAAAAGACAAACTATCCACACACACTGTCTGTGTAATCCACAGTTGACCTGCCATTTTTTTTCTTACTTGTACACATCATTTAATACTTTAAATATGTCTGTAATCATATAATGAGATTTGCTAAAGCCTTTGTGTGAGCTTGTCCAGTAATAGCATTTTGATGATCAGCTTGCTAAATGTTAATACTTCTCAAATATATCGAATCAGAAGAAGCAATGTCAGTTAATAATACTTCTAATACTTTATTAAAATTTTGAAAGCATGGGACTCTTCTAACACTGATGTCAATTAATCACATGCTCCAAAGAGGTATGCAATAGCTTTACAAATGGAGTAGTAGACAAATACATAAGTAATTTAACACTGCAAAAAAGACTCTTACAAAAGCACTGAAACTATACAGTATATTACTGAAAATACTGCATGTGCAATTATGTATGATACATATATAAGCAAATCATTGCACATGATTAGTTCTGTAATCTCATACTTTAGTGACAGCTTCAAAAGGACCTCACCCATTAAGAGATGAAAAGAAAAGGAAATAAAAGTCAGAGCAAAACAGCATCTGTGACAGCAAAACAGAGATGCAATAAAACAAAGAGCAAGGTTGCTTAAACTTCTTTTTTGGAAAGAAACCTTCACATTCCTTAAGGCTCACATACTACAAGAGTGAGTAGCCCTCAACCATGGTGAAGCAAGAATGAGCTACACATTCAAAGACAGAGAGAACAGCAGCCTTGAAAGTCTATCATGGTACCAGCTGTATATAAGGAGGCTACAAAAGACAGCCTCTGAGTTGTTAGCACAACACTGCACTCCTCCACTGTCAACACCACTGAGATTTTAAATTACTAGTACATTCTAAGAACTGTTAGCAGTTGTTAAATGTTTACAGGAGTAGCTAAAGTTAAAAACAAATACAAATAAACGTATAGGGATTTGTACTGTCCGCACTTTCAATACAGAACCTCTGAAATACCTGCACTTGCTTGCATCTTTTTGCCATCTCATCTGTCTTTTTCTTCATTAATTATACATTTTCCCTTTTTCTTCTACCTTCATTTCAAAGTAAAAAACAGCTTTCCTCTAGTCTATTCTCCTCTAGCCACCTGTCAGTCTACTTTCAACATCGCCCATTCCCAACAAAAATCCTTTTATTTTGAAGTGTGGGGAATGAGAAAAATTTTGATCACATTTTCATTGCCTTCCCAACTAAGGATAACAGAATGAAGTCTACTTACTATCTATTTTTCACAACCAATTTGTTTGTTTCACTAACAAATCAAAACTAATTTCCTCTTCAAAGTCAGCAACAGTTCTCCTTCAATTGAAAATCAATTTTCCAGCCTTCTCGGCATTTTAAGTGTAGTTTATCCAGTTGGCAAATTCATGTCCTGAGCATAAGTATTTCCTTTACATAATGTGCCTTCTGCTTATTTTATTTTCTTCCATTTTTCCCATCCCGATACACTCACAACTGAACTGGGGATTTTAACCCAAAAGAGAGTCTTCTGCTTCAAGTACAGATGCTAGCAATCTGAAGGAGGCCTTGGGTCCAGAAACATAAAACCTATTTTACCAATGGAAGATCTGAAAAATCAAATACTTGACTATCTGGGCCCTGAAGTTTGATTCCAAGTACATCAGACCTTGACTGCTGTCAAGACCAGAAAAAGTATCTTAAGAATTCCTTGGCTCTGGAAAGCAACCCTACAGCTAATGGTTCTTTTATTAATAGGAGAAGATTAAAAAAAAAAAAAAAAAGAGGAAAGATACAAAGCTACAATGGGAGAGAAGTGAGTAAACACAAAAAACAACACCAACAAGTAAAAGGGAAGGATCTAAAGAAGAGTAAAGGGAGGAGGAGAAGCTAAAAGAGAGAGGCAACTAGCAGGATGAAGGTACAAAATACTTTACAAACTCATTGCCTCCTTACCATAAATCATTTCATTTCCAAAGTCCTGCTGACTTCCTGCTGCTGGCTGCAAACTTGCCTATTATTCACTGGTGCTAAGAAGAAAAGCGGCAGTGTTTATGGTCTTGCGGGAACGAGAGAAAATTCCTGTTTTACAGCACATAGAATATAACATTCGAAAGCAATATATTATGTTTTCCCCACAATGATTTTAGCCAAGACTCATTTATTTGTAGGTTCAAAAGACTGATCTTTGTGCTGCCATGAATATAATTCACAGCAGCAAGTCAGCCTCGGCAGTTTTTAGAAAATTTTGTTTTTCTGAAAATCTGCAATATAGGCTTACTGAATGACTTCACAAGTCCACTTAAGTCCGCTTCTGTGCCATGTGTTTTTTGGCTAGGAAGTCCACTTTCTTTTTATTTTGTTCTTGTTCCTTTGGCCTCTCTTTTCCTGCTTTTTAGTATGTTATCAGAGAGGATGATTTCCTGTCTTATTTGCTCACACTAAAAGGATGTCCATCTGTTTTATTTATTATTTCTTTAAAGACTCAATGAGTAACTTGAAATGAAGTCAGGATAGAAAAGTCATTGTAAAAAACAACAAATAACTATTTTAAACTTTGTTACAATGGATTATGACAAATTAAATGATAGTTTTTATTTGCTTAAGAACTAGAAATGAGCAAAGATAGTTTTAAATAATAACACTATAAAGATAATATCTGCATGCTTACTACATCTGAATAGATATACTTCTACAGCAGAAGAAACGGATCAAAATGAGCGTATTAAATTTTGGATTTCTTAAAGTACTGCTTTATCCATTTTTAACCAGTATCACACAGTCAAGACTAAGGACCAAAATTTTAGCTCATTTCAACTTAGTTATAGGGTGAAGGCAGCAATTTGAAATTTTTAAGAAAATATATAAAACAAGAGAAAATTGATTTTTTAAACATTATATATACATAATTATCCCTTTCTAAGGATCATAGAAAGCTTCAATAAGTCTGAAGAACAAATAAAAAAATATTGTTATGACAATATTTTATTGCTAGGAGCATAAGCTATCATTAAATTAAGATAGTAAAATCATTTAAAAATGCAACAATGGGAATACTGATTTATTGTGTATTTATGTTCCTCAGGAGAAGCTTCTCTAATGAAGTTATATCCAGTCTACTAGTAAGCACAGGTTACAGGAAAGTTCAAAGATTTTCTTCCATTTAGAAATGCAAAGATTTAAACCATCTTGATTTGTAAATTCACAGTAAAGAATCAGTCCATAAAAAGAGAACCCCATTGCAGTGGCGTAGCTTGTATTTGCTTAGTAAGACATTCCAACCAAACACAAAGTTATTTGTCTCAACTGGTTGAAGTTTAATGACCTGTCAAAAACAAAAGGTCTTCCTATTCTAAGGGTTCTTCTGGCTTACAAGTCAATGAATCCTACAGGACCAAAGGTGATGAAAATTATTTGAGAATACAAACGTATGCATATACATGCTGCATCTGTGAGCGTGTATGCATTCACATATATATATAGGCAACAATCTTAGGACAAGTAGTGCAGATTTAATAAAATTTAACAAGTTTGTATCAATTACAACTGAAACTGAGGAACATTTCATATAAACCATTCTGGTTTGATTTTGTACTTTCCAGCTGTTCTTCAGTTACTCACATTCCCTTTGACTCAAAATCAATGGCTTTTATGAGATGAACCAGTCAAATATTACTTTTGTACAGTTTGTATACATATTTGTATACTAATTAAGATACACAGTAAATTGCACTTTTTATGCAAGAAGTTATATAGTTCAGTATGTAGCTAGATTCTGGGTTTTAGTTAGTCACATTACACCAATAAATATGCTAACTATTTTTCTTCCAAGATGATATTTTTTTTAACTTATTTCTGGCAAGTTGCATTTGGAAATTGTAAATGTAACTAAAACATAGGCAAAATATTTTAAAACAGACAGTACTGAATAGATAATTCTAAAGAAATGCTACTTAACAAAACATATTTATAAAAACACATTTCACATTTCCAACTAGCCAGTACACTAAAGAAGGGAAGCACTATAATTATATGAACTGAACAAATTGATTCTGGCCACAATGTCCTTCAAGAGTTTTGAAGCAATATATCTCATCTTCTTACAGTTATTTTTATACAAAAATTGGCAGAGGAAAATGTTCCTGTTTGGTTCCTGAAGAGCCACCAACTTCCTACTTTTCTGGCTTTCTTTAAAACTTTGGCAGTGTTCATGTCTTATTTGAATCTAGACTTTCGTGTCAAGTTCCACACCTCACTAAACTCAATACAAAAGTAAATAAATAAATAAATCGACAAATTAGGGTGAGTTTGGCAGAAGCTACCAAGATAGTCAGGGCCTGAAGCCCCCTGCAGTGACAGATTGAGGAAGTTGGACTTGTTCAGCCTCAAAAAGAAGAGGCTCTGGAGGGATCTAATAGTTGCACTCCTGCACTTTTGAGGGTGTCAGTAAAAACACAGCCCAGTTGTCCTTGGGCTTAATTTGACACATTAACACAAAGCAACAAGTGTATGCTACATGCAGTTTAAGAGCAAAGCTTTTCTATATTTTCCGAATCAGTTTTGCATAATCTAGACATAGAACAGCTCAAAGACACTCAACAGAAACTGTAGGGTAGTCCACAAAGCTACTGCTGAAGCAAACAGTGACACAAATGTTGCTGTTATTCGGAGACTAATCTTTGAAACAAAGTAGAATAAACATTTGAAAACAAGCAGCTTACAACCCCTTCCACCCCTACAAGCTTCTAGCATATTTTTCACCCATGGTTAACCATCATTACAACATCAGTTTTCTGAAAGTTTTAAACATCCTTTTTTTAAAAAAATCTAGCCATAATAAGTACTAAATAATCACCTCACACTATCTTTTAATCATAGCATAAAATCTTAAATTTTAAACTAGATATTAGTGCATTAGCAAGTTATTCACAAACTTTAGTATTATTGAAGACTGAAGGTCTAAGAATATCAAAAGCCTTCACTATATCAAAGCTCAAAGGCTGGGGGAAGGAGGAAAAAAAGGGGGGGGAAGAGGAAAAAAGAAAAAAGTAAAAAGAAAAAAAAAAGAAGAAAAAAAAAGGAGTTTCGCATTTTAAGGTTAGTTTAACACTCAGTTTTGCAAGTCCACAAACAAAAAACAATGATAAGCTATCAGAGCAGGAGCTCTGCCACTTGCTTGGAAAACAGACTTGGAGAAGTACCAAAGCACATGAAAAATAGAATGGTTAATGGTTTAAGTCTGCTGCAGTCAGAAGATATCACTGTAAATGCTCTTACTATACCTGAACCAGCTTGGGTGCAAGAAACAACGTGAAATTTGCAGTGTGGTATGCAATCCACATTGCTATTTTTCCAATACATGTGGCTGTTGATGCTTCAACTAATAACTACTGATAGAACAAGAGGAAGTGGCCTCAAGTTGCACCAGGTCAGACAGCAGCAATAATTTCTACATGGACAGAGTGCTGAAGCCCTGGAAGAGGCTGCCCAGGGCAGTGGTGGGATCCCCGTCCCTGGCAGTGTTCAGGAAACCTGTAGATGAGGCACTTAGGGACATGGTTTAGCAGGCAGCATGGTGAGGGGCTTACGGTTGGACTCGATGATCTTGAAGGTCTTCTCCAATCATCATGATTCTACCACTCTATGATTCTATGTGTTCGCGATCAAAACTGCAGCATATCACAGAAATAGCTCCAACTTGATTTGGTTCTCACTTATGCTGTTACAATCTCATTAATCTCATCCAAAACCTGCACTAAAAAGTGCATACTAGTGAGAAGAGTTTGGCTCATCTTTCAGTAAGACGTTCAGATTCTCAGTGTCACAAGCTTAAACCTAGTATGCTTCTCCTCAACTCCTGCCTCATGCTCCCAAATTATCCATTTAAACTTAGTGAAACTTCTGTCATTTTGAAGTCTCAAACACCATGATCAACACAATTGGCTCCAGCTTTAGAGATCAACAGGCTCATGAGAACAGGATGCCCTAACATTAGCCAGTTACCTTGAAATCACCTTTAACTGAAGCCAGGTTAAGATAAAATCAGCCAAAAGTATTTATTCTCAAATAGACAACATAGTTACAAAGGTTTAAGGCTGCACAGCTATAGAGCAATTAAGAAATAACCATACATCTATTTACATGGTTGTTAGATTGGTTCCAAAGTCTCAACTTTTTGGATCCCAGCTGTTGCACTGACACATGTTTTACTGCTCACAGCTGAGGATTTGTTTCTTATGTAACTCCATGTCCTCACATCCCAAACTTTCTTTTATAGATCACTCCATCTTTGGGGTTATCCAGGATGTGGTTACACAACCTTTTTTCCTTTTTTTTTTTTTTTTTTTTTTTAAATATTCTCCATTCCCCTTCCCTCTGTTAAAAAAAGAAATAAGAAATCTTGGGTTTAACTTTAACTTAGATCACTTCAGTGATACAGTTTATAGTAAAACCTTATGAGGAGATGAGCTATTTACAAAACTGGGGTACAGTAAATTCTAGTGTTTATAAGAGGCTGAAGAAGGAAACTTCTTAAATTGTCTGTGGTACACAGAATATAAAGCACATCACAAAAATGCAATCCCAAACTTTCTCGCAGATTGCTGGGACATACATCTATGAATTCCTGGTTTCTAACTCCTTACAGAAGCACGAAAATGCCTCCTCTGTTTAGATTCTTACAACTTCCCCAGCATTAGAAATTCTCCTGCCCCCTTGGCCATCAGGTAGGAAACAGGTAGAACCTGCATCCTACTGCTTAAAACCTGGCTGATCTGTTAGCAAAACATGATATTTGAGAATTAAAAAGACCTTTTCAACCAACCAAAATGTCAATAAAAACATCTTCATCATCTGAGCCTTATGCTTCCTGTAGAATGTACACTCATGATCATACATCAATCTATCTGCTTATATAATGCAATTTCTGACAGACAATTAGTTTCCTTGGAGAAATAAATGATTGATCCAGACTGATCTGCATACCCATCCTTGTCTTTGAGGATACTGCAAAGGGTACTGAGAAAAAGCAAACTTACGTATTTATGAAGTGCCTCCAAGCACATTACAAGCCTCAGCTCCTTTTTCATCACTGTAGTAAGGCAAAATCTCCTGGCAGAAATGTCAAAATGTCTTTTGCTGTTTGGATTCCTGCCTATTTTCTATTTTCCCCAGCATTAGAAATTCTCCTGTCCCCAGTCTAAAGCTGCTAGAAAGCAGAGTCTGCTACTGCTCAAAAGACAGCAAGACCTCAAGATATCAAAATATTAAAGAACAAGAGTACTAAGTAATACTTTACTTATGGTAGAAATCTTACAAAAAAAAACATGCATAGAGGACTCAGTTTTTCAGTATAACAAAAATATATCTCATGCTTGTAAGAAGCAAAATTAACGCAGAATTTTATTCATACCAGTGGACATCCAGATGTCACACAACTATTCTGACAAATTGAAGATCACTGTTTTTCAAAAAGAAGCTTCAGACCCGATTTTACTAGAGGATAAAAGTTCTCTATGTATTTTCTGTGTTATTGTATCATTATATCATATATGAACATATTATATATTCATAGATTACATCATATATATTGATACCATATCATATATACATCGATATAATATATCATCTATTGAGTACATCGCATATTGAATGATTAGCAATGAAGCACAGACTAAGAGTCAAAAGAGAAGCTACACTGCTAATACTGCAAATTATGTCAAAATAGTGTCGGGAACAATATTAGAAATACTACAATTTCCAAAGTTCCTTTGTACAAGAAGTATTTCTCTCCATGTGAGCTATGTCTGAGGGGGTAGGGGGGAGAACAGGGAAGCGTCTTCAGTAATTTGAGAAAAAGTCAAAAAAAAAAAAAAAAAAGAACATGAAACAAACTTTCAGCTTTTCCAACACTCTTGGCAGCTTTCACATAACAACCTATAAAACTGAAATAGTTGCTTTGTGTCCAGCTTTGATTCTTTCTACTATAAATAAAGGGTTTGCAGGTTTCTCTTAATTCGATTTCTTTCATTCCCTCCAATTTCTAAGGATAAGGACATTTTGCCTTCTGGACCTGTGCTATCCAGAACACTGGAATGAGAACTTTTTGAAATCTGCTGGACACACAGACCACTCGCTGTTTGTTTCCAGCTCCTGAATTCCCAACACATGGGAGAACTTCATAAAGATGTGAGGCACCATGTATTTAAGCAACCACCTACCCTAAATGTATTTTGACAGACTCTTTTGGCAGGCTCTTTTGTTTCATAGAAAATTACGAAGAGAGCTGAGAACTGCTGTCCCTTGCAACTTCACTATATACTTAGCTTATGAACTAACATTACTGTGTATTGATACATTTTGCAAAACCAGAACAAAACATCAAAGAATGTCAGAATTCTTCATAACTGGGAAATGCTGCAAAATAGTATTTTTCTGTCTTGCACTGGCTACTGTAATTTCATAATGCCTACTTTAAAACCTGCAATCACCAACTATACTACATACAGACTTTTTTTTTCTGAAAAATCATTCTTCAACATGAACCCTCAATTTGAAAGCCACAGTTTTGAAGAGCTTTCCTGTCTTTATACTCAAAGCCTCTTATGCTGTTTGACTATGACAACAGCTTTCCAAAGCATCTTTTTAACACACATACACATATACTCCTCTCATCAAATATTTGATGGCTATTTTTCAATAAACTGTTTTCAAATGCTTTTCTTACATTAGTCTATTAGTTAAATTTTACTGATGTATTCCATGAAATTCAGGCCCCACTGTGGCTTTATTTCTATAACTGAATCCATGCAAGCAATCCCACAATTTCACATTGAATACAGAGTCCCCAGTGTAAATGTACTTGGAACAACTGAGCCCTCTGAAGATTGCTTAATACAAGTACTAAACCTACTGTGTGTTTATATGCAGCAAGATTAGATATTTAAAATTCAAAATGCTTTTCCTATTAAAAAAAAAATCTTGTAGTGATGGCAGCCCAGGTAGTAGCACAATGCATTAAAGAAGAATTATGAGCGAAGCCTGTGTAACCCCAGTAGTTGATCAAGACTGAGGAAAAAAGAACATTTAAAGCATATAAACAATATTCTTAAATATCATTCAAGTTTATATATTCAAAACGTCAATGATAAAATAGAAAGTGCTAGCACTGTCCCTCTTAAATATTAAAAACTAAAAGATGTTTGCTATACTTTGTTCTAGAGAAACAGGATGACTAACAGTGTGCAAATAAAAGTCTCACAAACGGATCTCAACTGATTTTCTAATTGTTCTTGTAAAAAGCTAACTTACACAGTCTTTAACATAGTCCAAGAAGCATTATTGAATTTGCACATGCAGATCATATTGCTTTTTTATATATATATTTGCATATTTCAAACATTAGTACACTAATAACAAGAGCAACTAGTAAAACACATTCTTAACCCTTGAGATGAAGTGGAATCCCCTGAGCAGAGAAAATGAAGAAAAGATGTGGAAATAAAAATGAAAATAATAGATAAAGGGAAATAAGCTAAAATAATCGCTAGCAGTAGTTTCACATCAAGAACACCACCCAGTTCAGGAACCGAAATAAGCGTCAAAACATGCAGCTACGGGGGAAGCAAACGCAGAGCAAGAAGTACACTCCTGTGCACAGTTATGCCCAGCCTATAAGTACTTCCAGAGTCCCCCCCTAAAGAACCTATTTTCAGACTTAAGTATGCTCCAAGACTATTTCCTAGGTCTGACACTGGATATGTTACTCTCTGAACAAGTACTGAATAGCAAGCTAGAAACAACTGCAGCAATAATTAATTGGCTAACTCAAGGCTACAGTAAATCAAGAAATTAAAAAAAAAAAAAAAGAGAGAGAGAAGGAGAGATAGCTGAGTAAGAAATGGGCAGAAAATTATGTCAACAAATATATAAAACCTATAGGCCTGAAAGAACAGTTTACAGCTATTCCATGTGGTGTTGAATTTTAAACAGAACATGGGAAGTTTTGGGTTTTTTTAAAAATGTGTACAGCTGGCTGTACAGCTCAACAGAATGTCTTAACACTTAAGACATCAGTGCACAAACAGCATAAGAAAAAAGTTCCCATGAATAAAGAATTAGATTGAAAGTATTCTGATTTCACCTAGATATCACGGAACCCACCCCCCCACCAAAATATAATTCACAGAAAACTAACCAAATAAATAATGATACTAGGAAAAAAAGCAGAAGAGAGGCCAAAAGAGGGGAGAGAGGTATGTAAAAATTAACCAAATCTAATGCCTCTCTTCTTAATGCAATGAAATAAAAGTCTGTGATAAAAAAAATCCATAACCAAAATCGGATGGATTTTTATCTATAGGAAGGTACTTGGCTCCTCAAAAATTACTTATACTTTCCTCCAATGAAAATGGCTTTCTCATGCAGGTCGGCAGGACTTAAAAAGAAATACTAGAAATTCCTTTAAACACCTGATCAGCTGTAACACAGTAGACAATATAAGCACTTATATCTTTGTCTCTTTGTCCATGTGTATCATGCATCTCCCTTAATGTTCAGTATTGCATAACCAGAAAGATTAAAATTGAATGATCATTTTTTTTTCTTATAGTATCAGTCAGGCTGCAGCTGACAAACACAGGACGCCAGACTGAAGTCAGAGTTAAGGCACCTCTCACTGCACTCCCACCTTTCTAGTCTAGACAGAACAGTACCAGCAAAATAAAATAGACTGCATGTACCAATAAAACAGACTGCAAATCTTCCAGCAGAAGAACAATAAAGAAACTTCAGAGCATATAAGTACTTTTGTTTTGTTGTTCAAGTTCCCATAGAGACACATCTACCTTATGGAATATTCTACAAAATTTCATACCCAGATATTCAAGAAAGCTCCTCCCTTGCCTACCGATAGAGAAACCACATCCAAAACAAGTAAGAGAAATATAAGCTGAAACATTGACTCAGATCTTGTTAGTTGTACACATATTAGTCATCTTACTGGGCTCACGCTGGAAACCCTGTGGGTGGACGTATGAATTCATACAGAACTCTCTGCAGTCAGAGCATAGTCAGGTTCAGGGGCTTTGAAATAACAGCTCTGTTAAGCTAAATGGGAGGGGGGAAAAATAGCACTACTTTATTGCCTAATAATGGTGTTAATACCTGTATACAAGCATGGGTAAAAAATAAGTATAAAAAATACTAATCTATAATAACACAGTACCACTACAATACGATAATTCAGGTTGGAAAGGACCATAGGAGGTCATCTAGTCCAAGCTCTTACTCAAGGTTCCAGTTACCTTTATAGAAAAAGCCATACTATTTTGGTTGGCTTTTTCTGTATCAATTACTCTTTTCACAATCTCATTAAAATACATTTAGATTCATGTTTAAAAATCATCCTGCTTTTTAATAAAAGTTTGCTGACATTTTGACAGTTGCTTCATTTTATCCATAAGTAGCATTTAATTCATGTATTTGTTTAATATTATTTAGCTTCTGAATCTTGTTTATTTCCATCTTGAAGCTGTTTTAGACAAATATTTCTTGTAATTGAGAGCACAATCACTTAGCTTTCTGTTTTCATAAGGTCATACTGTAAGAACGTCCCCGAACTGAGATAGAGAGATCAAGAGCAAAAATTGTAACCTCGTCAGTAACTGTTATCCTTACAATTTCAGCAAGAGGTTGCTGCTATGAGTACGAGATGGAACTGACATTCACTTTAATCATACTCTGTGATCATGCATAATATTAACTCCACTTATTTGGAAAATGGTTATTCTAGAGATTTTAAATTGCTTTTTGTGAGTCCATTCACCACTCTCAAGAGCTACGACTGAGAAGCAACCGCTGTAATCTCCTACCAATTTCCATTTTACCTTTCCAGTCAATATGACTTGACCAGAAAGAATGACAGGCCATTTTCTGCATCCTGAAAACTTCTCACTCATTAAAATTTCACCTCCCAAAATAGCAAACCCTATTTTGCTCTGTTTTGCTGTCACTGTCACTTACCAAAACAAAAGAGCTCTGTAAATACCTCAAACTTAAAGGCCCCTGAAGGAAGGGCCCTACTGCTTACCGTCACCATCATTTCCAACAATAACTCCAGCTTATTTCCTGTGTAACTGTCCACTTGCACCTCTGAGGTCCTTTGGGACTTCTCCTCAACAGGAGGAAGCGTGATCACTACTATCCTCCCGGTGAGTGCTCTAACGTCACTAATGCTACATGGGGAAGATAAACAGCCGTGCCCAAAGATGACTACCACAGTTTTACCCCCTTGTCAATCAGACTGGACAGTAGGAGGAGGAAGAAAAAAAAAAGAGAGAGAAAGAGGGAAAAAAAAAGTACTTTCTATAACTGAAACAACCCTTTCCAACATAGTCTCTCCACGCTTCCCTGCCAATACGAACTTTCCACGGAATGCAAGCTCCAGCAATACCCCGAGCCCACGGGCGCGCTGAATTTGACCAAGAGCGGAGGAACGGGCGGGAGCGGCGGCCGCGGAGCGCGCGCGGAGCGGGCGC
>NW_010583295.1:674988-690661 GCF_000705375.1 Tinamus guttatus
CTGCCCAGAGAGGTTGTGGAGTCTCCTTCTCTGGAGATCTTCAAAACCCGCTTGGATGCAGTCCTGTGCCACGTGCTCTAGGTGACCCTGTGTGTGCAGGGGGGTTGGACTAGATGGTCTCTAGAAGTCCCTTCCAACCTTAAGCATTCTATGATTCTATGAGCAAGAATGAACCTAAAGAAATGACTCATTTAAGCGCAATCTGTAAAATTAAGGCCTCTGAATGTATTTTCCTGTTATTTTGGAGTATTTCAGGATGTAAAATTCTTAATGCTTGAAGACATTCACACATTCTGCAATAGTTTCCCGAACTTTCTTCATGTAAGCCTAGCCTCAGTGAAATGTATGTTTAAATACATTTATAAAACATGCTCTCTTTAAGTATGTGACAGAAGAACACTTTTAGAGGAAACCTTTTAATTATTTTTAGTCACTTGAAGTTTCCTTGGATTATATTTATTGAATAGCCTTTTCTTGAAGGAGAAAAGAACAAACACTTGCAAATATAGCTTTGCATATGATTCAGCCCTTGGAAGGACACAATCTTTCACTATGTAAAAAAAGGACTTCTTTAGGAAGAAGAAGAAAAAGAAAGCATCTCTTGATTTTAAGGACCCACTAGACTTTCACTGGATAACTGATCTCTGGAGACACAGTAGAGAGCTCCTAACTATAGGATATACAAGGCGATAAGGCACTTTTGAGAAGATTGATTTGGAGGCATGTATAGTTCACCATGAGCTAAATTCTGCCCTACACTGTTCTTAATGGAAGATGCAGTTTGATACTATCTTCTCCTGTAGATCCTGTGTTCTTGAACAGGTGTGAAATGCTGCATTATGCAACTTTCAGCAGGGGAAAGGTTAGAAAAATACACATGGGACAGGCATTAGTTCACATTACTGACATACAAAAATATACCCGCACCCTCTAGCAACTAGGGCAGCATAATGACTTCTGCAGATCAGAGAGGAATAAACTTGTGAATAAACCTTCCCTTTCCCTGTGAATCCATAACACTGCCCTATCTCCTTTCCACAGTGTTCTCAAAAGATGGAAGTAAGCTGCAATTTGCCAGCTTGGTTCTTGGACCAAGCAGTACAAGAGGGAGACTGCAGAAATCCGCCTTAAAGCCAAAAGAGCGATCAGGAACAGTGGTCCCCCTAACAGTTTTTGTTTTGTACAGTGAGTATATGCCTGTGGAATCTGTGGTGGCAATAAAACTCTGATTAAAAAACAATGATATAATGATATTGCTGCTACTGCCTGTGGTGCATCCAGATATAGCATATAAGGTTTTCTTTGCTGTCTTTAAAGTGGAGATGTTTTGTTGTTGTTTTGGTAGCTTCTAATAGATTTCCTACAAATATAAAAAGACTAAACAATGTTTTTATTCACAGTTCAATTAAGTTGGTTGTCTCCTGAGAATAGCAATGCCCATACCAGTCTCCGTACTGTATGCCGATTAATGAAATGTTCCAACCTTTTGAGTCCTTTTGTCTTCGTGCATCAGCAGAAGTTGGTGTGGTGCTGGTCTGGAGATGAGTAAATTCATTTCTTGCCAAGTTGAGTCAGAGTTAAGTAGCAGTTTGGGGTTTCCTTTTAACAAACATATGCCTTCCTCCTATCATAGACTAAGAGTTAGCATGCAGCCAAAGGTTGCGTAGATAGAAAAGTAGGCAGGCGAGTGCAAACACTTAGAACTTTTTGAAAAGGCTTAGCACAAACAACACTACAGGAAACCACAAGTTCTGTAACTTTAAGAGCCCATTTTGCTTAGTGTAGGAATAAGCGGATAAATGTACACCAGCACCATCCAGTGAGGAAAAGATTTGGTACACAAATCCTACCTACACAAAATATGAAAACAGAGCAAAACAAAATTGATAAAACCACAACCGGAGTTGAAAGAAAACCTCAAAGAGTAGGCAGTGCAGCCCCACCTTGCTCTGTCAGTGCAGCTGTAGACAAAGCTCTTAGTGACTAGGTAGAGTCAGGGTCTTCTGGAGTTCAGCCGTGTAGGTCTCCATTAAGTTCATTTTCTAGTGAAGTGCTACTTGCATCGTTCTTCAGATGTTTTTCCTCACAAGACTATACCATCTTCAGCACTGGATAACCTCCCTACTTAACTCGAAGAGATCTGATTTCATAGGAGCTTTTGGGTGTGCTTTTATACAGGTAGGATATTCTTATATGTATAAGAACGAGTCAAAATTGTGCATTTTTGCATTTAATAGTTTGTAATTGGCAAGAACATGCTACTTGAAAATCTCTTGAAACTAGAGAAGCCTACTAACTTGAAAAGTTCTTGTAACAGTTGTTGTGGGGTACAGAGTATTTTGGAAAATCAGAATTTCCTCAACTATTTTTTAATTAGTCAGAAATGGAAAACAGCCTACTTGCCTCATATGAATATGTGTTAACTTACATTTCTTCATTCAGATCTGGAGTTTCCAAACATTTGGAGGAATTCAGAAATTGATCAGAAGTGTTCCAAAGCAGTAGAAGTTTCTAGACCAGGTTCTTGAAAATACCTCCTCCACATGAATTCACCTTGCGTAGTGTTCAGGACTGCACAGTGGTTTGGGTGGGATGTGTCTGTGGAAAATAAGCTCACTCTTTGAAATAGATAGTTTCATATATGTACAGATATTATATTTTTCTGTTTCAGAATGCCTCTGGAGAGGGCAGGGAAATAGGGAAACCCCTGTTAAAGAATATTTCAAGTTCGGGTTTCTAGAACTTAAATATGTTCTATTAACATTGTCTGATTTTAAAATGCAGCAACTATAACAAACTGCATGGTGTTTTGCTGTGAAAATCGGGAAGCTTCAAATGTGGAGGTCTGGATAACTTCATTTCAACTGTATAGTACTTTCTCATCCTTTTTTTTTAAAAAAAAATATACATATATATATATATGTATATATATGCATATGTAAATAGGTACCCACACACACACATTTAACCTCTATGCGTTCCTGTTATTTATTCTGCCTTTGCCAGTGTGGGGTGGCTTAAATATTAAACAGCTAGGAATTAAAAGTCAGAAAAACATGCAAACAATTTCTGATGAAGGCGAGGATAACTAAATCTCTGCAGGTCAACTGCAGAAATGCGATATTTTTTAACCAATTTTTGCACTTCATAAGCAGGAGTAGGTAAGATAAAATTACTAGGCTGTTTGGATGCAATAATGTCATATAACTGAATCAAATTTATCTTGTACATTTTCCAAACATCCTACGTAACAGACCTTAGAGAAAAGGAACATTTAATCCACACGTATATGGATATGACATAGAACTTGTAGCTACTGTTTCTAAAACCCGCCTGGATGCCATCCTGTGCCACGTGCTCTGGGTGTCCCTGCTGGAACAGAGGGGTTGGACTAGATGATCTCTAGAGGTCCCTTCCAACCTCAACCTTTCTGTGAGTCTGTAAAGCGGTTCTTTAAACTACAGTGAAGTAAAAGTAAAATACTTCATTTGTTTGTTACTGTTTCACTTCTTTCATCTTCCTATTAAACAGTGAAGTTAAGACTCTTGTTTCTACTCAGTTTTACTTCTGGATACTAATACAAACTAACCACAGCCTTGGAACACAAGGTGCAAATTTTAACTTAAAATTGGAAATTTATTTCACTTCTTTGAAATACTATTAAAAATATGTATTGTATTGATTTTTCACAAGCACTAAGTATGGACAGATCAAACAAGTCAATACGACGTGCTTTGGGTTATTAATATTTCTAAGAATTCAGGTTACTTCAGGAGGCATCTAAATAGCAATGTTGGTATCAAATGTGCACACAGTGGCAAAATAACATGAAAATATTTTAAGTTAAAATTTAATTGCTGTACATCTTTAACTTAACTCTTTTCCTTTTGAATTTTTTCACTGATTCAGTCAAATTTGGAAAAAGCATAAGTTCTTGATGAGTAAAGCCTGATGCTTCTGGAAGAAGTGCTGATGACAGCTAAATTGTATAGGCAGATTGCGGTTAGACAATAACGGGGGGTGTTGACCTCTTATCATCTTTACAGGATGTTGGGACTCCAACCCTCCTTTCTGAAACACCTAAAAGCTTCTGGGAGTCTGGACCTTACCAGGAGCTCGGAACTGTCCGGTCTTTCAAGGTTGTTTTCTTCTGGGAATTTAAAAAGGTGTCCCGCTATGTACCTGTACAAGACAGCTGAGAAGCAGATGTGCTGCAAAAAGAGAGATCTGCCCCATCAGCTGCTACCTTGGTGGCACTGCTTTCATTGTTTAATTTTGGGGTTAGACTCTACATAATTTTAATGAAGTAACTAGCAACTCATGCTGTTACTCTTAAATTACATTAGAATAAATAACATCAGACTTGAGCCAATTCTTCTTTTTCTTTTCCTTTATTTTTAAATTTGAGTCATATAGGCTATGCCTTTCTTTCTTAGTAATTAAAATAATAAATCAACATTCAGCTGGTTTCATTTCTCGTTTCCAAAGAACGGCACCCAGCAGTTATTACGCTGAAGAACATTGGTTCCTCATTCCACTTTTTGTAGTGCAATGGAAAGAAACCACACACTCAAGCTCTCAGGGAGAGCATTTCAGAGTCTAGAAATAGCTTGCTCAGACTTCCCTTCCTCGTTTTTATATGAAGAGTTCTAGCAAGAACTCCCCGACACTGAGACAAACGTGCAAAATAAGGCACAGAAGGTCTCCCTTAGGCAAAGAAAGGCATTGATCATTAGCCGTCAAGCTTCCTAACCTGCCTTCTGTGGGATTATAAAACATATTTGAGTCTGAGATGCAGGGCAGAAACAGTAGTTAACTTGGTTTGATCATCACAGGGAGTATTTTCAAAATATGCCTGTTCCCAAGATAAATTTCTTGTGAAGGATGAAACCTATTACAAATGTTTACCTAATTGCTCAAAAGGGTACATCCAGCCCTCATAAACAAAAATGAAGGAAAGCTATTTTTCATCGTTTCCACTGAGTGCCTGGTGCAGCATGGAACAGTGTGGTTTCTGGCATTCTTCTTCTGTAGAGGCCACCCCTAAAGCCCTGCAGCCATGGCCCTTGTGGAAACAGCTAGTCCTGGGAGCAAAGCACGTCCTCTAGGACGGTGGCATCAGCCACGTGAGTCTGTGCCTGCCTGGTTTGAGAGCAGCCTTTTCCACCATCCGCTGCTGCCATGCGATTAAATCCCTCTGCCAGGTGCTGCTGGAAAGCCTGGAGCTGCCAGCCGCTCAGCCTGAAATGTTGATAAGCAGAAAAACTCCATTGCAGTGCGGAATGTGGGGCCAGTTTGTGCGGCTGCTGTAGGCAACAGAAATAAATAACACATTCTCCTGATCTGAGTGGGGTGGGCAACTATTTAGTTGCATTTAGTAAAAGACAAGTGTAGGAAAGCTGGAAAAAGATTGCCAAGAAAGCTGCTTTTATTTGGAACGGCCACTTTTCAGCTTCCCCCCAGAAATGAAACCAACCAATTACGTCAAACACAACTCGCTGGGTTTAATATTTGGCTAGCAGCTGTAGTAATACCAGCAGAAATTGATTGCCATGGGAATGGTGGGTGAGATATAGCTACTGATATCCTCAGCATCTGCATTTCTTGATGTTAGATGAGCAAATACTGCAAAATTATTCTGGCAAGTGTCTTTTTTCCTTTTTTTTTGCTTTTAATCCCTATAAAATTTTCAGTGGGATAAGGAGCAATATTCTGAAATAGTTTCCAGTACTTTAAGTATAAAGAGATAATTGAAAGAGAACACTGATAAATTCTTTGCACACACTGTGCTCTTTTATATCTCTGTGACTTTCATTCCTTTTTTTTTTCCTTAATCTTTATTCACTGCCCTGCTAGTTTGAAAAGCAGGTGACTAAGTGGCATCTAGTCCCCAGAGTTCTTATTCTTAGGGAACATTGTCTTTGAATTGGAAATAGTGTTTGAAGTAGAGGTAATGAAACGCTGTTGGGGCTTTCATAACAGCAGGAGTAAGGAGAGGAAATCTTGAAACATTGTGCTGGGTAATTATGGGTCCCAAATGAACACAGTCCTTCAGCTCTGAAAAACCAGAGACCTGTTTCAGGATTTTCCCTTGTGTGACCCATAGGTTTCTTCCCTTCACAAGAACATGCCTCCAGTTTTAAAGAAGACCATATATTTTGATGGCTATCAGCAAGAAACTTTGATTTTGACTGTATCTAAGAAGTTTCTTCCTCCAGAAGACAAATGATTCACCTAGAAGACTGTGACTTTTCTTCATTGCATCAGATAGGGCTGTCTCATCCCGCCGTAGACCTCAGAAGCAGGAGGTGAGAATCCATTTATACAGTAAGGACCAGCAGGTAATGTTTTGTTAGAAAAACTTCAATGTACCCTGTGGCTTTTCCTTTTATGAGCGCAGGACATGGGCCTCACTGAAGTGAGGCAAGTCATGGCACGAGCTGCTGAACTGCATCACTGCACAAGAGAGGTGCCACAAGGCAGCCAGGTGAGACAGATGGGCTGTGAAGGAATCCTTGCAAGTGCCAGGAGAGAGGGATAGGGAAACGACCCGTCAACTCAGATGCCCACGACACTGCGATGAAGACCACTTTTCTAGTTGTGTGATGGAAGGGAGGGAGGCAGAGCAGCAGCAAAAGATCCTGCACTTAAGGATGCACCACAAAGGAAATCTTTCTCAAGTGCAAACCGCAGGGTTTAGGCTTTGCATACATCTTACATAAGCAAAACAAACACAAAAAACTATTAAAAAAAACCCCAACAACTAAGAACAGAACAGAAATAAGCAAAGGTGATTTTAGCTTGTAGAGCCACAACATGTCTATGACGCGTAAAAGATGAAAAAAGTACTTGCACAGACTTGAGAACCCAATTATCTTTATTTTTTAATCCCAGCTCTCTGTGGGATATGAGAGTCATTTCGTATTTCTTTACCCACAGGCATAAAGGCATTACTCCAAAACACAAAGTTTGGAACTGAAGGATAAAATACACTATAAAGCCAAGAATTTAATTACACAAAAGCAAACAATGCACGTTTATATGTTTATGTATCTATGACTTGGGGAGAACAATTCAGACAGTTCATTAATTAATAATATTGTTCTTGCCCAATGAAGAAATAAGGTGGGGAAAATCAATGAGGAATCTTACTGAACCCCAAAAGGGTTTTAAAATGAAATTTTCAATAGTTATTTTATAGCAGCTCTTTCTTCAAAAGGTGGTTTACTGCTCAGTGGAGAAAATGCCATTACCATAATCGTGGTTAAGTTTTTACTATGATTCAGTCGGGCTAATGAGGTTTTGATCATTTCCTGTATTTTCCTAACAATGTCTCAACATCTATTCTGCTATTCCTGATCAAATTGCTCAACCCTGTTTTGCGCAAACCTGCAGGGAAAAGACGGGTGATAAGATTCTGCAATATCCCTCCCTTCTGCTGTTAATTTCTTCTGCCTCTTTTTGTGCACACTTCTTACAGCAAATTTGAAGTCACAAAACCATCTATGTATGATGTTTATTTAGCTCTGCAAGCCAAAACAGATGTTTATTTGTATTTTGAAACTGAAAATCAAGAAGAAAAACTATTAAGGCAGCTGCTACATTCTTCCTGTAACAAGATCAGCCCCAGATGGCGAAGTTTTAGACCATCACCCCCTTATCACCTTCTCGTTGCATAACTTGTTGTTTAGGAGCACAGGAATTACGTAATATCCTCCTCTTCTATATACTGTGGAAAAAGCCAGATCTTTTCAAGTCATCTTCACTTTCTCTTCTTCACTTTCTCCACATACTTCGCTACTTACCAAAGACCATAACGAGATCTTGACAGCACTTCAAGGGAAAAATCTTCTACTGACATTAGTAATGAAGGATGAAGAAATGGGTATTTTTATTAAAAAAAATGACAAACACACTTCCAGAAGAAACACGAATAGCATTCTCCTGGCTCTCGTATTTAACCTCTATGCATCTCAGATGTTTGCTCTGAAATTACATTACTTAACAATCTTTAAGTCACAAAGCACAACATGAGAGTACTGGGTAAGAACACACTGGGCAAGAACTGTGGTGTTCATTGGGAATTCAGAAACATTCCGCAGGAGTATACTTCTCCCTTAAACACATTCTAAATCCACACATGTGTTTCTAAGAATACATACTTAAGCTAATCTCACAGAAAGCTTTACTAGAACACAGATTATATATATATATATATATTTACATCTCAGTGAGGTTGAAATGAAAATACAAATTAATAATCAAAATTCTGGCATACTTTGATCTGTACATTGCCTGTCAGTATTTTATGCCTGATCAAAACCACACTTCCAGACAGGTGGATGAGGATTGACGGTGCTGATGAACCAATAACCAGTCAGAACTGCAGCCTTACCTGCAAGAATATATCTACACACAATGCTAGCTAAAGCAGCCTCTTCTTAGGTGTGGAGCAAATATAGAATTGGGAAAGCTCTGATTAGCTTCCCAGAGTGGTTGCAACCTAGAAATAAAGTAAGAATCAGTAGGACCACAGTTCTCAAATGCTATTGCTTTCTGTGCAACCTGCAAATGTCACTGCCCTCCTGAGCCTGTCACATTATTGCGTATAACCTCAGTGAAATACAGCAATGACAGCTGCAGTCAAGCCCTGAATCCCATCAGCTCGCCCATGTTTATACAAGGGTTGTGCCCTGTATTTGGGCCCTATATGCCTACAATGCGGGCTAGGGCAGTATTTGCTTCCTAACTTGTGCGAGCGGCACAGGGAGGGCTGCCTGGAGAGACGAGCCACGCTGAGGAAGGAGAGCAGGGAAGGGCCTGCAGTCTGGCACCCGCGCAGCACGAGCACCCGCGGCGAACACAACACACCTTCTCTCAATGCAGCCACACAGGGGGTGACAGCAGCAGAGCCCACGTGCACCATGTGCCTGTGAACTCCAGGCACCCTTCAGCCCCATGATAGGAGAGGGAAGCTGCTTTGGGCCTTTTGTTTTCTTGTAGGTATAATGTTATTCATTATTAGTTTAATTAGTGTCTAGTAAACCATGCCTCTTACTCTGCTGGCAGGGAGAAATTGAGCACCCAAATAAAGCATCTGCTACTACAGATACACAACAAATCATTCTAATACATTGTCAAACAACGTCATGACGTTGTTTAGTGCAAGTCTAGGTGATGCTCTGACAAATGCCCTCACATGCTGCCACAGCAGAACTTAACCCACATGTGCTCCTCCTGTAGGACTTTGTCTTCTCACACTGTCAACACAAGTAACAAGTGTTTTTCAGAGCTTGATAGACCTGCTCCTAGGTCAGACAGCAAGAAAAGCATACATGGGGGGCACACCAAGAAAGATCCTTTTAGAAAGAGCTTACCAACACCAAAGGAGGAATTTCAAAGGTTGCCCCTTCCAGCTCTTTCTTTTGTTTGCAGTTGCATTGACACAGCAGCATGCTCTAGAGTGGGCATTCAGTAGTGATCAAGGCTAAATGGAAACGTTTTCACTGGGCATTCAAACTGATGTGGAGACAGCCCTACAATATCACACAACCAACCAGAAATTTAAATCGGTAAAATTATAGAAATGAAAGAAGCTTTCAGGAGGAATTTTTCCTCCTGTGGCTATCATTTCAAGGACACAACTGAAAAACACAGAGGTGAATGTCAGAGCCAGCAAGCAGCAGAAATATGCCTTGATGTCCTGAAACAAAATCCATTCGACTCTTAGTATCATGGCATCAGAGAAAGAAAGAGAGCACCTATGCCATAGCAGAGACATAACCACTGTTTTAAGATACCCAGGACAGCCATGTACCTACTGTTTTGGCCTGCCTAACTTACTACTGTGTGCTTTCCCAGGCATTTATTGCACTGTTTTCCACCTAAATTGCAGCAGCTTGGACTAACACAGTTTCACCTTCAGCATAACTTCTACTCCACAAAACGTCCTACAGCACATCAACACGGATTTTATGATGTAACCACAGAAACTGCAGACAATTTTCCATCATACCTCAAAAAAGGAACAGAGTTTAACAATGGAAATTTCAAAAGTGGAAGCCAGTACAGTGTAAACCCACATTTTGAAAATGCTTTTCACATCACCACAGTAGTAGTAGCCTTTCCTGTTTGGCAAGTTTAAAATAAAAGATCTTGGATGTAATCAGATGTTCTCATTAAATTTGCTTCCAAAATATTTCTCTCTACTTCCTTGAGCCTCTCAAGATATTAATGTTAAAAATACTACAATTAAAATGTACATAATAAAGTATTTTTGTGTTTTGCCCTCTCTCTATCCTTTAAGTTTTCTGTAAGTATAAGTTTCACACCTTTTAGAGCAGACAGGCATTAGCAGTTGTTCACTCAGAAAGATGAACTGTTTAAGTATAGTTCAACACTGAGCTCAGATAAGCACAGAATTATTTACACATGGGTGTCCAGTTCAAATATAAGCCATCAGACTCAAATCTGCTATGATCAGCTGAGATGAAAGCGGCATCTTCCAGCAGATGAGTACTCTTTCCATGAAGTCTATGGAAGATAATTTTTTGTAAGATAATTTTTCTCATCAAAATTTAAAGTCCTTTTGCCCAGCTCCAAAACTAAAGTTGAGCTTATTCTGCTGTTTGTGGAATTAATCCATAAAAAAGGTGTTTGTCCATCCTGCAAGAATTCTGCAAATAAAGAAATTGTATCTGCAGAATTTTCAAAAAAGTACCTTTCATAAAATATAAATATCAAGAAATCTCTTACCTAGAACTTCTCATGGAGTTGTTTCTGTTTCTCCAGAGACTGGCAACTCTATAAGGCATCTTCATATACACACACATAGGTTTTTCCTCCCTCCAATAAGGCAGTTGGCAGTTCTGAGTCACAGGAAGCATTCTGCTGCAGACCTATGCCACCTGGCTGTTCCGTCTCAGCAGGGTTAGGGGTTAGCAATCTGACTCTGAACACAGGTAATTTTATGACATAATTACTCTATTGTTAAAGTATCTGCTGCCTGGGCAATGCATTACCCTTTGCATGTTTGCTGTGAAGTGGAACATTTGGAAATGTCAGAATTTCAAAAGTGAAAGGCTTTAAAAAGTTTAAAGGCAGTAAAGCTTTTCACTTTTGAAGATCTGACAAAACTTTCCAGTTTTTATATGCTGACTTTAGACATCTGAGCTGTGCTCCAAACTTGTATCTTCAATTAGTGTAAGTTTTATGTTTTTACTCTGGTGCCTACTAATCTCAGCTTGCATATTTCACCTTTTGGAGCTTAAAATGGCTCTGTGTTTACAATAATTTTTATTTGTAGACTTTCAAGCTTCTTCACTGTATACATGAAAGGATGGAAAGGAGCAAGAGAGAAATAATTTCATGACCACGAGATTGTTCCACTGTAATTTAAAATTTTAAGAATATAGAAATTCAAAATATTTTATTTTGGATTCTACCAGGTTGGTTGGATTTTCTTTATCTGTAACTTTAAGCTCTTAAAGCTACAAAATATTAAAAGGACCACCCCCCAAGACACAACTCGGCAAACCACTCTTTTACCCAAATCAGTTCAAAATAGCTATTTAAGTTGCCAGATTATAGGGCTGATGGAAAAGGTTTTATTTTTTCTGTGTTTTATAAAGAAATAGTTTTTTTTTTTTTAGGAAAAATACTTTATTTTTCCAAAATATGTTTAGATAGATTGCAACAAGAACAAAGTACAGTACAAAAATGACTCACAGATTTCAATAGTCATAAACCACTAATCAAATACCCACCTTTTTGTTAAAGGTTCTGTTTGGGTCCAATATAATTTTTCATGTATATACATGAATGTATATTGGCTCCAATACACATTACAGAGGTAATGCCCACTGTACAGTAGCACTGGATAAAGTTTGTAAGACCATTATAACATAGTCTCTAGTGCTCACCGTATAAAATACCAGCTTTTGACATGGATTCACTTTACCACAAACACATTTCAGTGAGTCTAACCTGAAGTCTGGTACAGGTCACTTTACACTTCAGCAGTTCTGGATTAACTTTAGGGAGTTTGCCTTGTATCTGACAAAAGCTGGGTAAGCCTTTTTTATCCCAACACAAACCTTCAGTACCAATTAATCTGAACATCCATGCCCATTCGTGACAATTCCCTCTTTCCAGAATGGAGCAGCTGTACTAAATGTAATGGCACCAATTGAATATACTTTTCTTCCTCAAATCTAGTACAGCTTCTTTGCTACCTTTCAGTTACAACCAGCTGTAAACTGTAGCATGTGGCATGTCAAGCAAACCTGACAGGAGTATACAGAATCATCTGAAAACTGCAAGGAGATTTCTCCTGCCTGTCCTTGAAGACGTGGATAGAAGACACCAGTACAGGCCGTGATCTCTTCTGCAGCCTTCAATCATTAAAGGAAATTAAAAGGTAGGTAGTTTTTCTCCTCTGGAAAACTATAATTTAGCCAAATTGAACAGGAGTGAAACATTTGACAAATTCTATACACATACAGTGTATGAACCAGAAATTACTGTTCCAGCTTGTACTATAATTTCCATGCCAGTAATATCTCTGCAATTACCTGGAGAATTTCATGTTTCCATTGTGATCATTGTTTGCACTGCAAGTCTCGTTTTGGTCAAACCTGTTTCCCTTCTCTATCTAAACCTTTGAGAAAAAAAAGCTAAGAGTGAAGCCTGTAGATAGATACACATAATGACAAGTAGAGCACCCACTGCTTTTAAGGCTTGAGGGCACGGGAAGAGGGACACAGGAATGTAAGAGGCACCTGTGTCCTGTGTACTGGAGAACAGTGCAAGAAGTCCCAAGCCAGCTGAGACTCTGGCCAGCCATTCCATGCAGCACAATAGTGGCATTGTGTTTGTACACAATACAGGCCTAAACAGCCTGAAGGCAGCTGTATTGTTTACATGCAGCAAGCTTGGGTACCTTTGCACTGGGAGCATGGCTGGTTTTCCTGGTTCCAGAACAAGCACAGGGAAAGACAGGCTCTCACATTGTTATATCACATCTCTGCAATGTTTTCTGTCACTGCATTTCAGAAAGTCTGCAGATATTTTATCTTATTGTTTTACTCAGGTTGGAAAATCCAACGCCGACACACGTCATTAAGACTTTCGCCCCACCCTTGTGTTCCTCCTCCTCAGGGGACTTCGTTTCAATTTTAAACATGATCTGGAAGAAGCTCCTCAGGTGTCGCAGAAACTCAATTCTGAAGAACAGAAAACAACGGAGTATAAGAAACCAAACAGAAAGAGTACATTAACCATATCTTCTAGCATTGACTCCAGTGATGAACACGAGGTCTGGCTCTGTGAATTCATCGTACAAAGAACTGAGCCTACAGGCTCAAAAAGAAAAAAAAAAAAGTTCTCGCTTGCATAATGGAGGCGGCTAGTGAGCCCCTGCTAAAGCCTTGCTCTCCCCATATAAGCAGAGAGAAAAGGAACAACCTGTAACAGAGCAAGGCAAAACGGTGAGGGAGGAAGAAAGGGAGGAGAAAGAGGAGACATGGCCAAGTGAGGTCACCTACCCATGAGGCCAACTCTCCCTCTCAGACAGAAGAAACTGATCAACTCCTCCCCACTCCTGTTGTTTTAAGCAGAAATAGAGATATGCAAAAGGTTGGCCTTGGGGGCATGCTGTGAAAGGAGAGGTATCAGATCCTAAAGTATGTATTTGGTATGTGTTCAAACTCCAGTGCTAAGCTAGTGGTTCTTTAGACTCTCTTTCAGACTCAGGATTGTGCCTGTTCCCTTTCTTCATAAAAAGAACAATAACACTTTTCTTTCCTCATTATAGAATTAGAGGCATTAAGAAACTGAATAGACATAATGGTCCTAAACACAGACTGACTGGAGGGAGAGTGATAGAAAAATTAATGAGCAGTATAAAAAAAGGAGATGAAGAGAACATTTCTGCTGACCTTCCCAAAACAGGGAACAAACAATTACACTGAAAAGCTACAAAGAGAGTGCTGTTAATTGCGCATGACAGGATTCTGATGTTTGCTAGTCAGGGTCAGTAGTAAGTCTGGACACTCAAACTAAGGTTTAATCTCTTACAGCAATTGGCACACGCCCTTGTTAGATGAAGTCTGCCCTTTGAAGAAAGGGTATTTCACATCTGTTCCACACTCTTGTTTGACCGGCAACCTGCCTAAAGGCACTGCTGTGCAAGCTAAGAGCATGACAGTCACACTTACATCATGACGCTAAATTAAGAGAAAACACCCACAAAAACGGGAGCAGGGGGCTGAGGAGTAAGGCAGCCCCTACTGCGACATCACCAGGCCTCAGAAAGCCTCCCGGCAGCTCCTACTCCCAAAACTGTGGGATTCTGAGTATGGAGCGCACTGAAAGCCTTTGAAGCAGGAGCACACTGGGGAGAACCTCCTGTGACCATGAAAGCAGGAGCAGGAATTGCTACATACACCTTTCTACCCTACTCCTGGGTCAGTAACAAGCCCAACATAGACAGCACAGCTCACAGCTCTCAAAAGACCGGGCAGCTTAAGGACAGAATTAGAGCGTCTTATCCTCCACGAGTCCCCAGCTGCACAGTTGCTATAAAAGGCAAACGGGCACATGCTGGCACAAACACTTCCATAAAGCTGACAGGCAACAAGCCCCATACCAAGCTCCTTTCTAAGCTGGGCCCTTTCCCAGAGCTCTGGCTGCGTGACAAGACAGCAGGCCCAAAACAGCGGGAGCGGCGAGCGCTGAGCTGCAAGGACAGCACGCAACAAGCTGCACGGGTGCAAAGGCAGCCCGGGACACAGCCCCACAGGCTGCTCAGCAAACGCTGCAACGTGTCTCTGGGATCGAGTTCAACCTGCAGCTCCCTCTGTGCCTGTATGCTTCATCCTGCCTCCTCCTTTGGAGTGAAGGCAGGGCGAGGGGAGAGAAAATCAGCAGGGCTTTGCCACAGCCTCCAGATAAACCAGAAAGAGTGAGGGGAACGGGAGAGGAGAGGCGGCTGCCCACGGGCCCCGCAGGCAGCGTGCGGCTGGCTCTGCCCTGCAGATGCGAAAGGGCAGGTGGGAGCAGCTCCGCAAAAGGAGGAAAACGGTCCTGTGCGACAAGGTGAGCAGAGAGTCTGCACGAGCTGGAGGCCGACGAGGGCCGCGTGGAGTTTGGCATCCCAAACACCAGAGGCAGCACCAAACATGCGTAGCTAGAATGGCAGAGCAAAAGGTACAAATCAGTTTTGTTTCAACTACAATTTTAACTGTATGTTTGAGCAGCAACAAGGCAGAACTGAACACCTTTCCAGACCCATGGAGAGCAGAATGGGCCACATGAAGGATTTTCCTCAGGGCCTGACAGTTCCAAATTAAAAATCACTATACTACCAATGAAAGAAAGAATGAAAGAAAGACAAAAAGAAAGAAAGAAGCATTAAAAAGCCTGCTCACATCACTGCCCTCTTTTCCCAGTAGCCTGTTAAGTGACATAAAAAAGTACACGTCCACTTCACACATTTTAGCTTACTGTCAGGACGAAGCGACCAGCTCGCAAATCACCGCTGCCACAGGAGACCGCGGCGCTGCCCACGGGTTATTCACTTACGCTAAAAATAGCGCTCAGCACGGCGGAGCGCGGGGACACGGAGGTGGTGTGGGGCCGGGGCCGCAGTGTGGGGCCGGGGTGGCGGTGTGGG
>NW_010583295.1:690923-712833 GCF_000705375.1 Tinamus guttatus
AAGAGTGGCAGAGAAAAAGCAGCAGCAGCCACAGATGGGCATGTCCAGATAAGCAGAGATCATCTCCTCCTGCGTGTCTCTTGTCCAGTCTCAAGCTGAGACTTTTGCTCTGCCTCATCCCGTAATCCTCTATCCCCTTGCGTGGTCCTGCAGTGTGCACTGAAGCTCCCAAGCAGTTTAAAATATAGTTTATATAAATATATTAAAAATACATTTTGTTCAACTTTCTCGAGGTGATGTGGCAGAATTTTCCTTTCCTTTCCTTTTTCCTTTCCTTTCCTTTTTCCTTTCCTTTCCTTTTTCCTTTCCTTTTTCCTTTCCTTTCCTTTCCTTTTTCCTTTCCTTTCCTTTTTCCTTTCCTTTCCTTTTTCCTTTCCTTTCCTTTTTCCTTTCCTTTCCTTTTTCCTTTCCTTTCCTTTTTCCTTTCCTCTTTTCTCTTCTTTTCTTTTTTCTTTTTGAAGGCCACTGATGCCTGCAACAACCATTGTCGTCTGATCTCCCTCTTGTATCCTCTGTTTCACCCTGTGCTGCCTCCCAGTCACTGAGATGCAGAGCAGACTGGTCTGAACAACTCCAGTCTCTTGCACAGTCTTAGACATGTTAGTGTGTGCAAATCAGTGCAGTGGCAACACAGCCAGCACCCTGCATTTGATTTCAAGTTCAGCTGGACTGAGAGGTGCCACCACTTCTGCAACATGTGGAATAACAACGAAGAGGAGAAAATCCAAACAAACACAGGCCAAGTGGTGGGGTCCCCAGCTCCATGCAGGACAGCCGTGCTCAGGGCACGGTCTCCATAACTTCAGCAGGGGCAAAGGAGTTGCTCTCAGGTAAATTCAAAATTAAACTTGGCACGTGCTTTCTCATCCAGACGGACACATTCCAAAGCACCACATCCCCACACCGCGCTGTAACACATGAGCTGAACTGTCACATCTGTGCTGCGTTGTGCTAGGCAGGGAAGTCACTCCACTGCAAACACTTACAGGCAGCTCTGGGTTCTGAGGGGTGAAAGTGTGAACACAGAGACGATGTCACAGCACCAGGAAGAAAAAAGAAGCACCAGGAAAGAAGAGTAGGGGCAATGAAGTAGAACACGATGCTACTGTAATTTAAGTCCAGAATGCTCTCCAAAATTGTGCATCTGTTGATTTGCTGTGGAGCCAGACCTCCCAACCCTGAACTGGCTGCACTAGTGAGGGCAGCGAGCGCTGCAGACAGTGACATGGTCCCATGTGACACACACTGCTCCCCCTCGTCTGCTACTGACCCTCATCCTGGCCATGCACCCACAGCCATTGAAATCAACCTGCTTAAAACCATGTGTTCCCTTAAATTCCATAGTATTGTTCTATTTCATTTTCATATGTTTAACCATGCACTTTAACCTCTGTCATGCACTCTTTCTAAACCTTACTTTTCAGGAATTACTTTTCCCCTGTACAGGGGGAGGCTTCCCCTTTCCTCCCTCAAAGTCTGACGGATGTCGTTTCCAAGCTATCGGGGCCTGCTAGCACTGAGGCGATTTCTAGCTATCATGTGATGGCACCACCATTCTTCAGTTATCACAGTACTGTACCTTTCACGTATACAGCACCGGTACCATGATAACCGAAAAAGGACAGTTCATGGTCTCATCGTTTGGTTATCATGGTCAAATAGAGCACCCTCCACCCCTGTCCTGCTCACAGGGCAGCAATTTGGTCTCTGAATAGCTGTGGTCTAGTCAATCACTCGTTAGACAGCTAAAGAAATTCTCAACACAGGATGCACTTTATCCTAGCCTGTGTGTTGCAACTAGCAACATTTCTCTCCTCTAAACCACTATCAGCCACAGACAAAACATTAGTAAAAACTGATGCTAAAAGACAAAATAGAAGTCCACTGCATGAGAGGGCTGAAGCTCTGGTGTTGTGGATAGCTCC
This sequence comes from Tinamus guttatus, assembly GCF_000705375.1. The sequence goes on from NW_010583295.1 coordinate 692,849, forward strand.
ACGAATTTAACTCCGGAGCCGTCTCCTTTGGGCTGCCGTGCTTTTGGCAAGTGGCTTAGCCACGCAGAGCACGTCCCGGTCACTGCCAGGGCTGGGGGAGATGGCTCGGGAAACACGGCAGCGTGTGCCAGGCAGCACGGGGCTGCGCGGAGCGACATGCAGAGCCAGCAACAACCCCATCGCTGCGAGTCTGATCGCCTCAGAACCAGGAAGGGTATGTAACAGTAAGGAACTGTACAAATAAACGCAAGGTAATTTAACTATGTGTCTCTTCTGAAGACAGTACAAGTTGTTCTCTTCAGAGCTGCAGGCAACATCTTCCCTATACAAATACTAGCTGTGTGGTATAAGTAGCAAATTAAAGGAGACCAAGTAATTAAACTGAACGAAACAACTTACGTGTATGGAGATAGAGGTCCCAACAGGACTTTGGAAACATCCTGTTGTCCAAGGGTCATGAGGAGCAGAGCAAGGCTCTGGTTTGTTGAATCTACACAGCCTCCCTGCAAACCAAAATGTTTTAATAATTAATCTCTGTAAAAACCAGAAATTGGGATGGGAGGAGATTAATAGAGGATAAGGATTTACTTAAAGGACAGAATAACTGCTATAATGCTCTTGATTTTTAAGAGTCAAAGAGCTAAAAATGTAGATTTTGTAACAATGACATTAATTTTTACAAGGCAGGTTGGGAAAAGAAAAAAAAAAAAGAAGAAGAAGAAATGTTAGGTTAAAGAACCTTCCCCACTCTGCCAACCTGCTCCCCTCTAACGTCACAGAATAAAAGCAGTGAAGAATTTCTGAACTTTAATGACAGCTTCAAGCAGCAGGGAGAAGTAAACATCTGCATTTCACTCTTTACGGTCAACTGAAAAGAGATGTGACTTTATAGTTCATATGCATTTGAAGACCCTTGATATATCCGAATTGCTGAGCTTCTAACATTTAACAGTGACATTTGGACAAATAGCTCAACTGTAACGGCCTTGAAACAGCAAGTTAAATTTTGTTTCCTACACCTCCACCAAAATCCCTACTGATGGTTTTTATGCTTTACATTTGCATTCCCCTCCTACATTTATAACAGAAAGAAGTGTATTTGTTCCTATCTGAAAGTCACACACGAGATTATGCAGAGCTATAAATACTACACTCAAAATAAGTGAAGAAATATGTGCAGGGTAAAGCGTTTTGTATGTGTGTGTGTGGGTTAACTATAATAAATATATAAACTGGAATTGGAAGCCCGGTTTGTTTACAAAGTCTGGAAATTAAAATCATTTACAAATAATATATTATTTCAAGATTTATGTAGACACAATTTATAAAGTATCACTATCAAACACACTGAAAATAGAAAATAGCTGGCATAATGTTCTTTGTATTTGCCTCATATTCATTCCGGTCCAAAGCTATAAGAAAAGTGAACAGCTTCCAGGTGAATCAGAGGCCTAATGCTGAACCCTCTGAACAAAATCTCTACAGAACAAAACTGACAAGTAACCCTTTCAAAACTGTAACAAGGCATACCAACAGCCTTTTGGGCAAAGAGCAGCCTGTTACCAAAAATGCAAAAGAGGGACAAAATGAAGTTAGGAATACAAAGATTAGAAAACATGATGTGACAACTTCAGTGCATTTACTCAGTGAGAAGGCAGAAAGTTCCAAGACTTACTGAAGGTTTAATTTTCTAGATAGCCTTGCCTCAGTGCGACAAGTCTTGGCACAGCTGTTGAAAGAAAACTTTGTATTTCCTGTGATGAAAGATGCACCTTCATCACACACCAGCTCTAAGGCCATCTACATCCCAGCAGGTGCTCTGCTCTCCTCCAGCAGCACTTTCAGTGCTAACTGTGCAAAACTATCACACAATAGTGAGGTTTATGCATTCAGCCTAACATTCTGTGGGAATGAGGAAAACTGTGCTCCATCTCGAGTGAACACGATACCTGTTGAAATTGCTGGTGCCACCTAGAGCACAGTTCTCACCAGCTGCATCAGCAAATCTGAAACATCTCCAAGAAGCAGCTGGGAGTTTGGCGAGAAGCATTTCAGATACAGGCTCTCTGAACTGCCGTTGGTCAGCTACTGATAACGCTCATCACCACTTGCACGAAGACATTACCTTTTCTAGGCTTGTTTTTGTGCATGTGTTTTGTTTTGCTTTTAAGCTGACAACACGATAAAGTACCTATTTATAAGACCCAAATTATACTAAGGCTTCAGCCATCATGGAGACAACCAGGTCCTGTACAACACAGCAAAACACAGTATATCCGTCGCACCTTAGCTACTTACATAAGTCTCTCTTGCTTCAGTGAGTCAGAGTCATCCTTTCTATTGCTGAGTATTAGCAATGCACTGCTAGGCCCACTCCCACATAAGCAGTTGCCATACAGGGAAATTAAGTGATTTGCCTGTAATCAAACCCCAAGGGAGCTCTAACTTATGTCTAATGAAGCACAAACAAATGCTTCTCCCAGGGAGGCTGGCTTTCTTCCTCTCAATCCACCTGCTGCTTAAGTGAAGTGTCCAAAATCAAAGCAATCTTCCCACCAGAAACAGGATGGGTGAAGTCAGAGCCAAAGAACCAACAGTTGTTCCAAAATGACTGGCACTCACTAGCAGTTCAGGATGCAGCTTCTAGACCATATTACCTCAATTTATGGCAGCTTCTCCATTATTGTTTCCATTGACAACACAGCCAGATCCAGCATACAAGTGGAGAGACAGATTGCTTAAAATCCAGTCTGTTTTGAAATATAGCAATACAAATACTACAGCTTACACACATATACAGAAATAATTACAGATATGGGACAACAGTGTTTTAAGAAGGACTATTCTTCTGAGCTCAACTCTAGGTTTGATTTAGTCTTGGCTGTGTTTTGGCATAAGCACAGTTTCCTCGCTTGCCAAGGCATATATACTTACGTGCTTCAAGAAACCTGAGCTGCTTTAGTCGTCTTACCTCTGGTTAAATAAGACAACAGTCCCGCTCCTCCTGCCCTTTCAAGCCCCCATAGCAACTCACCCTTGCCTTTTGAAATATCTCAGCTTTCAATGTATTGCACCCTCCTCTGGTTCTCCTGATTGCAAGAAATAAAAAACTTCAAAAGCCTTCCCCAGTTCTTCCAGGCTTTCTCATTCTGCCACTCACCTTTTGCATGAAGCTGCTATAAACTAGCACTTTCCAAAGACAAGGGAAAAGTTCATGTTGGCCTTCAACAAGCAAGTTCAGGTAGGATTTGTAAAGACAATGTGAATCACTCATGCCTTTCTTCCAGGGCCACCCTGCCAGTTGTTAATGCTCTACTAGCCCTGACAACATTCGGTCAATAAACACATATAAAATAAGCTCCACTGATTCTGAACAGCATGTCCTCTTAAATTTCCTTTTGAAGACAAGGGACCATTTAGCACTAAGCTGTCGCTGTGGCAGATGCCTCAGGGCCATTTAAACATCACTGAACTCTGGTAGGCCAGTGGGTGACTTTGACAGCTAAAGCCCTTCTGCAGCAAATCATCTCCAACATTTCCAAGATGTCCCTTTCTGATCAACCTTCTCCTCAGCTCCTGGAGCACAACACGTATAGGCAAAGACTGAGTGTGAAATAGTCTTATACAGTAAAACTCATGCCCAGTAGCAAATGCACAGGGGGAGAAATTTACTCTTGAACCCTGTACTCAGGGTTTACGATGGTCTGCTCAGAGCAGCCTGTTCTTGTCCCAGGCATAGCTTAGCTGGGATGCAAATTTTACACTGTTTCGTTAGACAGCTAATCCGTAAATCTGGTCAAAGAAACTTAAAACAGTTTATTCAAAACAAGCAAACACTGCATATTTTGCAAGCTGCTTTGATATCCTCCCTAAGGGCAACCAATCATGGCCTTTCCAGACCTCCACATTTTGCAGGTTCTCTGGCAAACGTGCCCTTTCTCTGAAGAAAGGGTAACAGCTGGACAGATTACCTCACCTGTTTCAAACTATCAAGGGCTTTCAGAGGGAAATCAGTGATGATAAAACACGAGGAAACAGCATTGTTCAAGGCTGCCATCATCTGACTATCCAAACATCTTTTCCAAGAGATTTATGCAAAACAACAAGATATACTTAACTTTATTTCTTTTTCAAAGACCAAAGCTACGGTATTTTACAGTTAATCCCATTTAAAATAAATAACTGTCAGTCTCCATACTAGATCACTGCTAGAATCACACGGATGTCTCATCATGGTGAGTACCTGTTAGCTCTCCATGTATATTCAGCGTGTTATGAGCATTCCAATGCAAGGAATTTCAAATGTCCTCAGGAAGAACATTTTTAATAGCATCTCTGTTAGACAAGAACCCTGGGTTAGAAACAATCCCTTGCCACTTTGCAGACAACCACAAGACCAGTCTGGAGAATCTGCAGGGTTGCTGCAATCCCGTATCTGTACTGACAGTCCATGGGTGTCTGGATGACACTGTCCTTCATAAGCACCTATGCAGCTCAGTTTGGGAAGGAAAAGAGCATCTTTTCTACTGCTTGCAGTAGAAAGGGAGGACTGGCAATCTAGCTAGGGGACCTAAGGATTGTTTCAGGAGAGAAGGAAAGACTAAACCAAAGCCTGCTCGTAGCACCTAGATGCTTACACTTCCCCTACGCTCTAGCAACATGGTACAGCTGAGCGTACAAGTTTTAGGCATATGCATAGGGCAGGAAGGAACATATTCCTTCAGGGATACCACAATTATATTTGAATTCCAGCATATACTGAAGAAAAAGGGATGAAATATTAATGGAGGACCTACCCAGAAGTTCTTTCAGGTTACTTCCAATTCAAAGCAATTACGTCCTCAAGCACCGAGAACACAGTTTGTAGATGGCTGCCTCCTAAAGGCCAAATATGCATTGTCAACACTAAAAGCTACTAAATTTGTTGAGATACATAACAAAAGGCAGTTCCTTATTAAACCAGAAAGTCTCACTATGATTCTAATCACTAAATCATTTCTAAGACTGAAAGCTGGTCATCCACATTAAAACCTAAAACCTCACCACAAATGAAAACAAGCATTTCTAACACAAAAATAAATACATAAATAAAGCTGTGGAAGGCTGTAATGCAAACACTGTCCTAGCTCTGTTCAGAGGAACCACCTGGCTAATTCCTCACACAAATACCAGATCTCAACACATTTGACTTTCTCATCACAATAAAGCAGCCAGCATTGAGACCAGCTGCTTTTTTTCCTTCTTCCTCACACCTCCACCCACTCACGATGCCCTATTTCCATCACTACTTTCAGAGGCCATGACTCTGCTATAAATCCACCTTATAATGTAAAAAAAGCAAAACAAAAAACAAACAAACAACCCCCCCCCACACACAAAAAAAATTCCCCAAAATAATACAGCCCATGTAAAACCAACTCTCATGCAACAAAAGCAAAGTTTGTCCCTAATGTGACTCACAGTAACATACCTTAGGCATAGGAACCAGCGTGGCACAAAAAGTCATTATTCAGCAGAATTCAAACACTCTTCTCACCTGGATTAGGATGACCCTGGCAGCACCAGATCATTTCCCTGCTGGATCTGAGGCAGCCTGAGGGGGCTCTCAAAGCACCTTCACTGCCTTTGCCTCAGGTACACGCACAGGCTACACCGGCCACTTACCCTGTAGATCTCCTCCAGCAGAAGCTTGGCACAGTTCTGGCCCAGCTCCTCGGGCAACACAGCAGCTCCCTGGCCCTGAGGGTTTGAGGCGAGCTCAGCGCTGAGGAAGGTGCCGTTGATGGTTTCTGCAACAAGGCTCAGCCCGAAACCTGGCGATCTGAAGGAAAGGGAAAGGGAAGCGCATTTCACTCGAGAACAAAACTGGGCAACAAGCCAAGAACTCGTTCTAGTCAAGTGTTCAGGTCACAAGCAGTCTACTGGGACCACACTGTGAATTCGGACTTGCTGAGGAACTCCCTGCTCCATACGTTTGATTTACCCTGGGGAAAAAAAGATATTAACAGCAGCATTTCAAAATTAAAACCAGTAACACTTGGCCCATATCCACGGTGCTAGTTGTTATTTCTGAAATAAGCTCTTTAAAATGACCACCTGGGAGGAAAAACATACCCATATTTATTAAAAAGCAAAACTAACTCCCCCCAGCCTCTTTCATGTTCTCTCAATTCATGTTTGATGAACATTTCTAGAGTTATCTGGAGTTTCTTCTTTCTCACATTAAAATAAAATAAAAATAAATCCAAAAGACGACAGCTTTCCTGAAGGACCCATTTTTCCTCTCTGCAAGCTTCAATATTAGCAAGATCAGTACGTAACCACTGTACTGGGTTATTAAAAAAAGGGAAACTTTCATCTGACATCACTATCACTTACAATTCCAAACACTTCTTTTCATTTAGAGTTCAATACAAGTCAAATTGTTACAGTCTCTTAGGAATTCTGAACATATTTGAGGAAAATTTAAAGCACCTATTTCCCCCAGACTTCAGTATATTACAGAATACTATTGTCAGTATTAGAAATTCCTGATATAGGTCACAGGTGACTGAATATACTTTGCTGAGAAATTGTAACAAAAGAAAATCACAGGATCCTCTCATTCATGGGTCCCAACAGAGCACCAAAAGCTAGCCATTCAAAACAAGGTTAGCTTAACTCTTTTCCACATATAGTGCTTTGTAAAGTTGTTTGGCTACCACACTTTTTAATTAAAATGGTCTCAGTGACCCAAAAGCTGTTGATGTTCAGCAACATCAACCGAACACAAAAACAAATCCCAAGCACCAGCACACACAAACTAATACACTTCTAGAAAACAAAAACAAAAACAACCTTTCTTCTAAAAGCATTTCAGTAGGGCAGGAATGAAAAGGTATCAGTGTTTCCCACCCAAACTTAGCTGCCTGTATTTGCCGAGCCGTACAGAGGGAATGGTAAAGATCTGTCTCTCCTCTTTTTTCCTCTGAAACAAACATCTACCAATCAAGACAGGAACAGGGTCAAAGACACTGCTTCTTAAGGGCTGCAATTTGGAGAAGCATCGTTGATAAATACAGTCCCTAGCAAGTTTTCTTAATATTCAGTAGCAAGCGGTAATCTGCTCAAATAAGAATTAAAATCATCCAGTGCCTGGTGCATGTGTAGACTGTATTAGCCACCATCTGCCCAAACAGACTTTCTGCTGCAAATTTTCACAACAAAACCAGAAGGTCTCTGCTTTGATTAACGGCCGTGGTAGTAAAAGATGGTCGAGTAATGTATTTCCTGGAGCCATTAGCACTGTGGAAGAGACTCAGTGCAACCCTTCGTGCTGTGAGAGCCATCCTTGGCCAGGGCTGGCCACAGATGGGCACAACTAGTCCTCCCTGGTCTTGCTCATCACTCAGAAAAGGAACAGCACTGAGCCCAATCAGATGTTCCACTTTTCCCCCCGTCCTGCCAACACAAGCACTAGGAACCCACCAGTACAAAGCTCTGCTGAAGTGGCATGACACCCGTATGAGGTATCCTGTAAGCCCTTTGGCACCACGTTGCTGTTGAACATCATGGTAGAGCAGCATTAGGAAGATGTGAGCACCTGCACTGTGGGCAGGGAACTTCAGTTGCTCATCCTCTTTCATTCCCTAGTACTCTGCATGGACTACCCACGAAAACACTAAACATAATGGCACTGCCTTATTTCATTTTACAGAATCACATTTTAATCTTCCACTTAACAGATCTTTTTTTAAAAAAAAAAGTGTTTTGAAATCCTGCTTACCGGTAAAAAACTGAAGCCACAAGATTTACAATCCTGGCATATTAATTACAATGAAGAACCAGAAAGGAAAGTAAAATACTTTAGAGAGTATTTTCTTTTCATGATTTTTTTGTAGACTTGTAAACATAACAATTTATCTTTAAGGTAATACTTAAAAAGGCATTTAGATCCAATTTTCAGAAATGTCTCCAGAACCTAAACCTCCCTGAAACACACTTGAGATTTTTTCTGAACACTTTATCTCAATGCTATATAAAAATGATGTTATCATTTAGCAGCATAAAACCATAACTGTTTAGAAATGCCAAGTACACAGCACATTCTATTAACAGCAGTGGGTCAACTAAACTCCTTTTAGGAGATTTAAATACCTACATTAATTCTGGAAGCATTCAGCATTCCTTGAAAAAAAAAAAAAGATGAAGTATTTGATTTTTAGATGTTAGATGTAGATACAGCTGTTGATGTTTATGAGGTCTTTATTCCTGAAATATTGGCCATAAAATCATTTACAGATTTTGTTCTCACACCACCTCTTCCAGGAAAGAGAAGCATTTTGTATATGCACAAGGCAAAACCTAGCTCAGAAGGGCTTGCTCAAGACTATACATGATGTCTGTGGCCATATGGCCATGAGATGCCATCTACTGAGTAAATCCTTCCTAGTCACACAGCTCATTCACCTCTACATTTCAAGGGCTATTCTTGCCCCAGTCCCCTGTTCCACTCCCAGACAACCATATATACCTATGGATAACTCTCTCTCAGAAGTTTCCAGAGATGAAGAGTCTTCCTGGCAATCCATTCTAACATATCAATAGCCCAATGGTTGTAACTTTTTTTTCCTAATGCCAAGTCTTCAGACAAAGACCCTGGAAGACTTTACAGAGAAGGACAACAACACAGCATATTGCTAAGACAATGCTATTTGTTATAGGATGTCAGGTCACTTGCGTAGCACAAAATAGGTGTTAGAGTTTAAATAAATAAATAAATAAATAAAAAGATATATTTTCTGTTGAATCTTCTTTTACTTTTTCTCTGTGTTCACTTGTGCCATGACATTTTAGTCAGTTTTTCTAATTGAGATAGACCATCAGTCACCAAAAAAAAAAGGACAAGAAAAGTGTGCATGCTTGGATTTGCGCATTTGTAAGGACAAACTAGTCAGTTACCAGGATTTTATCCAGCCTCAAGTGACATTTTGCAACCTATAAGTGACAAGAGGACAAGGAAAGTATATCACTAAAATTTTCTGAACACCTCACATCTGTGTTTTTGAAAGAAAGAAAATACATGGAACTGCAGTAAATTCATGCCTCATAACTTTCATCTAACTGGGGTTCCACTCTACCCGTAGAAGTCCTGACACTCCTCCAAGTGTTTATGTCTTACTAAAGAATAGAACAGCCCATGCCAATCAAATATTTCAGAAAACAGTTTGGTCCCATCCCAAATGATACCATTTTCCTCAAGAGGTCTAAAATGAAATTCAAACATTAGTTTTCTCTCCATACCATCTCACTTTAAGGCTAAAGAAAGTTCCCTTTAGTGAAGGTTTCCCTTTAGTGATAATAACGGTAAATGTTTCCTTATTCAAGAAAGTACACAATTTTTGTCTCTATACCACAAAGAAAACAAATGTAACTTGTAAATTATTTAATCTTCTTGCACTGTGAGGAATATTTTTTCCAAGAGCAACATGCTCTTCTATTTTACTGCTCAGAGCAGTAACAGATCAGAATAAACTACAAAAAGATGCAGATTTGTATTTCTGTTAATTATGAAAGTCAGATACTCACTTTCCAGAGCTGACCCCCTTCATATGATCTGTGTAGATATAAATGTCTGGGAGGAACTTATTCAGGATGCTCCTTGCAGACTCCACTATTCTGTTTGCCATCTGCGGTGACACTCTGACGGAGTATCTACACCTTTCAGCTAAGGAATTCTTTGTGAATGCAGAAAAAAAATAAGCCAGATGATGGTTTAAATACCCCAAAGTGGCCAAAAGGTCCAAATGCATTACTTCAGACAATACAATTTTGCCTTAGACATCTCTCTGTAAATGTCGGCCCACTTGCCACCCCCACCTATACTTAAAGAAGCACACATACTCAGTGCTTTCACTGATAAGTCTTTAAGTGAGGTACACATAAATGCACAGAACATCATACTATGATGAGGTAAACACCTAACTTTAAAGATGTCCTTTGATGATTTTCAGCTGTTGTTCCAACATCCTTCACTTTCTTAAGACCAACATCCTTCACTTTCTTACGATGCAGGAAGTCCTATGTGCTCTGCTTCCCCTTTATTGATAAAAGACAGTGGTGGATGAGTTCCTCCTGAATTAGCAGCAAGAAATCCGGTCCTTCCATTTTTATTATGTAGAAATTATGTAACTGAAATTAAAGATAAGTGGTAGAACGACTTATGAGAGAGGTGACCTCAGAAGCGTAAGAAGGTACTTTCTCTTTGGAAAAACCACGACAAATACTGCCACAGCACACTGAGCTGCCTCTGTTGTTGTTCTACAGAACATGCGCCCTGGAAAAATCGCTCTCACGCAGGAGTACTTCGCTCATCCAAATTCTGCAGCTGCAGGCTGAGTTCAAAGCATCCTGTTCTCACAATTACAAGAGCACATCATAAGGTAAATAGAGGGCTAGGCTCCAATGCCCAAGATAGAACAGGGCCTCATGAAATAAAAGCTTTAGCGTTCCTGCCTGTAAGGGGTTTCTGCCTTATTCCTATGGGGACAGAAGATTCATGAAAGATACAGCACAGAAACAACAACAGAGAAGGAAATAAAAAGAAATAAAATAACGATATGTGGAATTTGCTTTGCAAGAGCCATCACTCTGCAATAGTACTATGTGCTCTTTTCTTTCTAAGGGAAATACATCTTCCCCTACTTCCATCTCCACTGGTACTTGAAGGCTAAAGGAATAGAAAACTGCTTTTTGCAACACAACAAATAATTCCATTCACTTGTGCAGCGAGGTGCAAACAGAAATTAAAGCACCCATCCGACACGCAGCCATGACCATTAACAGCCACGATGCCCCTATTCAGTGTGGAGCACAACACTGCTCTGCACATAGCGTCTTTGAGACTCAATGCTGACTAGCTGTTTGCATGATCCTTCCACACCACATCTGCAAGGTTTAAAAAAGATACGCTGTTCCCCTGATGCGCTTGATTTTGCCGGGGTCTGTGAGCTGAAGGGGCTGCAGGACCTTCTTCACTGGGCAGGCAAACACTATCTCTCCACCACCTTTGGGAGGCATTCCTCTGCGGTTGATCTGGGAACAGTAACGAAGGAGAAAAAGGTTTAGTAAAGAGCAGAAAGAATGTACCTACACATTCAAAAGTGATAAATCATATTACATGTATAATAAGATCTTAGTGGTAGCGATATTAGGTGAGTACAAGTGAAGAAAAAAAATCCTAAAGAGAGAAATGGATTTTACACCAAAGCTACCAGCACTGCTGAGGTGTCGCAGGGCTGAGATTGGTGGCCTGGACTGGGCTCAGATGGGGCCAGGCTCTGCAGGGGGAGCCCTGGGAAGGGAAAGACAGGCCAAGTGGTACCCTGGCAGGTCATCATATTATTATTTCCATGTTCATTATTTTTGTTATTACTGTTTATTTGTTTTCTTCTTTCTAGTTTTTATTTCCCCCTCAGCCTAGATGTCTATTCTACATCCATGTCTGTTAGCTCCATAAAGAGTATAGTCCACAAAGAGACTTTAGAGAAATAAGGGTTTTTTTTTACCTTGATTTCCAGACTTTCACCATCAATTCCAAATCTTTTCAGCAGAGGTAGAGCTGTTGCCTTAAGGATATCAACCTACAGAACACATAATTAAAAAAAAGGGAAAAAAAGCACACTCTATTGCAAGTTACGTAAGTTAATAATTTAAAAGCCCTTGAATTATGAAGTGTATAATAGGCATCAGGCTTTCTCAGGCTTGGTATTCTATCAGCAGACAAGGGAGTGCAGCATGAAAAGCTCCAACTACTCTTAGATTACCATAGGCTCTCATTACTCACAAATGTTGCCAAAATAAACTACTGGGACATGAAATTTCCTACTCTGGATTTCTTCTGCAGCCTGATTCTTATGTTTGTTATGTTTCAGCTAAGACAGTTCATTTGTTTCTCTGAACACAGTAATTGAAAAAAATTATTCTTTTGTACTTGTTAAAAAATTCTTGATCAAACCCAATCTCGGAGGAGTTAAGAAACCTCAACATTTTGGTCCTTGACTTGGCAGGAGGAATCTCAACCTTGTATCAAGAACTCCTCAGCACTCTCTAAGAAAGACGAGTCTCCAGGTAATTTCTGTTGACAGAAGAACCTGGTTAAGTGCATGGCAAATCATCCACGTATTCCCTCTGAGATGGGTGCTTGCCAAATCCAGGTCTAAGCAGGGCTTTCCTTGCAATTGCTATTCCTGGTTGCTGAACTAAGACAGCGACTGTCCTTTGACTGCCTTCTTTCTTCTGCTGCCACTTCAGCATTACTGAAAGGGACAGGAATGATCTTTGCAATAGACGCAGGGAATTATCAGAAATAAGCAGCTGGGCAGAGATAGGACCAGGAGAGCATGACCAAAGAGAAGCTAAAATTCAGATGGAAAAGGAAATGGATATTTAATAGATGGTGGCACAGAAAAAAAAAATAGAGTATCCTTCTTTCCACAGCTTCAATCAAGACACAATGTTATTCTGTCTGCTCTCTGTAAAATGATGCAAGTACAAAGTACTAGCTTATACCTCACGTACAAAGCTGTGAACAAGCTGTTAGAGCAACTTGCTACAAGCCTAGACTGCAGTTCTGCTTCAACTCCTGCTGGCTAACATGCTTTCTTTTCTTCCCTGACTGTAGGGCAGATATGGGTATTTTTAAATGGCAGGAACTAGTATCAATGTGTTAATGTCATTAACAAATCCTATGTCGAGGATTATTTATTTATTTTTAATGCCAGGTATGTCCATGCTGCCTTATTTCACCCCTCCAATAGTATTCATTAACCAGAGTCAGATTTGATCTTTAGAGCACAAAGATTTAACATGTAAGCAGACAAACACAGACACAGGTGAGTACCACTGGCAGAAGTTCTGAAATTCTGACAAGTTAATCTGTTTTGCATAAGAACTGCAGAGCATTTATCCCTCTTTGTAATGAAAAAAATATATACCAGCTAAAAGCACAGTTTCACTAAGCAACTTACAAACTTCTTTCCCCTTCTGCATTTCCACTTTTGTAATCTCTGGACTGAAGTTTGTATCTATGGAAAAGCATGTTATGACCACATTAGAAAACTGGGTCAACTTTGAGTCTGGTTTGTCTATTTCCAAAAATTCCAAGACTTATCATAGCCTTTGTAGTCCTTTGATGAGTGGCAGACAAAATGCTCACCAGACACCAGACAGACGCACAGCAAGAGACTGTTCCTGTTCCAAGTTCATAGCCCTAGCGGAGAAGGTAACTAGCAGTATTTTAAGAATGGGAGAAGGCTGCCCTGCTCAACAGACATGTGGGAGCTCATGTGGGAGGGTTGACTTCATCCAAAACCACAGGACTGCAGCCAAACTGAGAGGCATGCCTGTATTCCTAGGTCCTTGCCTACCACTCATAAAAACAGGCTTCAGCTCTCCTTGGTGGGCAGTTGTTCCATCTTCAAAGCTGACAACACAACACCAACTTGTACGTTTGTTTTTCTGTGCTTTGGCACCACAGAAACGAAGAATTTGCCAAGTACCATAGACATTATTTATTCAAAAACCAAAATTTGGTATTTTTTTTAAAGAATTCCACAATAAATAAAAATCTAAAAGCATATGAATCAAAACAAAACAAAAACAAAAAGCCCAGGCCCAACAGCAGCTGATTATCCCTTTCCTAGGTAGCCATTAATCAATGTACATAGGTCATCAACACTGCTCAGGAAAGCATTCACCATCATGCCATACATACAGCATTATGTTTTCATGGCAGAAAGGTAGAAGGATTTTTTTTTTTGTACATTGCACAGATGTGAAAACATACAGTCTAGCAACAGGGAGAGAAAAAAAAATCCAGAAAACTCAGTAAGGAAAACTTTTGTTTTCCTGGGATTACAGACAACTGCTGTTCCCAAGCCAAAACTTCATATGCTAGTCTCATGCCAGCAAGAAAAGTCATTTCAGTTGAAAGTCCCAAGGCAAAGTTGTAAAAAAGCTTTAATATTCACAAACCCAAACAACAGTACGGATTATTCTAAAATCAGATTATTACAGTACCACATATCTGCAGCTGGTCAGAATAACAACATGAAAAGAAGGAAAGAAAAACTAGAGAAACCCAAAGCACTTCAAAAACGTGCTTTATAAAGACATTCCCCACCAAGCACACTCTCAGTGCAGAGAAGCCTGAAACCACGTCAGTTCTGCCACTGCAGAACAGCTGCTCCACATACACAGGGACTCTAGCGGTTGCACAGAATATGTGATGTAAACACAAGTTGCCAGTGCGTGGTTTGGGCTCCAGGTGGAGGGGAGACCTCGTCCTGAGGAACACAAGGGCTAAGCACCATCCCTGTGGGTCGTTAAGGCACAGCACTGGTGCTGCGGGGCGCAGCCAGCGCACGCGCCCCTGCGCTCCAGCGGCCCCCGCGCTCTCCAGCTGCTCTTCTCAGCCATCTCCAGCGGCGCCAGCTGTCAAACATTTCATTGCACCCCATCAGCGGGCAGGGATGTATACACTCAAATGCAAGCATAAACACATACTCTAATCTTCCTCGCTGAAACCAGCCAAAGTCTCTTCTGCCTCCGGGTTGGAAAGAGCTTTCCTCTCTCCTTGACCACGTCTAGTGTCACTGCAGCAACAAATGCATCATGACCCCTCTGTCCTGACAAGGGGTCGCTGTGGAGGAGCTGCTTCAAGCCCAGCAATGCAGCAATCACAGCCAACAGACATTTTTAAGGCTCTCTTCAGAGGAAGAGAGTGAGAGCAGCTTACAGAAAGCCCAGTTATCAGGCATCCTGCCAGTTACAGAAACTGGCTTAGAAGAGTCTCAGAAAAGTGCAGAGTATGGGAAGAAGCAGGATTGTGGGGCTGAAAGGAGGGGACTGGGCAGGACTGGGCACCTTCTCCTTTCGGGACAACATTCAGGACAGCATTCAAACTTGTGCTTGTGCTCTCAACAACTTTCAGAGTACTGCGGATTTCATTATAGGGAGTTTGAGGGCTTTCTTCTGTTTTTCCCATTTTTTCTTTCCTCCTCATTATCATAGCTGAGCTACTACCTTGCACAAAATTCCTTCAAATTAGTTTATCGGGGTGCATTGGGTTTAATGTTTATTTATGCCAGTTACAGAAACATTAGTCGAGTTCATACTAGCTTGAGGAATCAGTATTCTACTACCACTGTGTTCCCACAGCACCGTTAGCATTAAGATACAACTTTCTGGCACAGACATCTGTCAGCATGTGAGTGCACTCGGTCTGTACGAATCCGACAACACCTTCCTATGTCTGAGCTTCATCCAGTGCAAACTCCCTTCAAGGGAGAACTGGCTCGGACTCTTGTGCCCATCTCACCTGGGATTACTTAATCTCTGTTGGCCCAAGTCAATAATGTCTGAGAAGGAATAATTTCCAGACTCAAGACTAAGCTGCTTAGATGTGTGTCCAAACTTACTTGAAAGCAATGTTCAAGTTGGACTGCTCTTCCTCTCTGCATTCTTCAAGGAAGTCTCTCTTTACTGCGGTTAAGAGATGCAGTCAGCCCAAAGAGACTACTCTGCTTCTTACTATTTACCATTTTCTATCATATAACTTTAATCATGGTGACTGAAAGATTAGAGAAACACAGGTTTTTCATTTACAATTTCTTTTTTTTTTTTTTTTTGAAAGCACGGCTTATAAACTCACTTCAGTTACTCTTTGGCTCGTGTGGGTGTTTTGCACTGCCATAGGGGAGAGAACATATTTTTTAAAATGACAAGACAGAGTAGTTGAAAAGCCATAAATACCAGCAGGACTCAGAGGTTGGTCTAATACCTGCTATTACACTTAATAGTATTTGTTTTCATTTTAAATTGGGTAAACTTTCAGGTGACAGTGTTCCTCTAATCTACTCACAAGAAAATACACAGTCTCCAATCACCATTTATAAGGTAAACAGCAGTGCTGTTCAAGCACCATTACTTTAAAGGAAAAAAAGCAATCAAGCCCTATCCATTACACCAGAGTTTTAACCCTGTGTTACCCACAGCTCATTTTTGTAACAAGACTATTACAAAAACATTAAAGATTTTAAATCATCATTAAAATAGTCCCAGGAAAACATGGCTAATTTCATGAAGTCATTTGACCTGTGATGCCTTTCAGCGTCCTTCTGAAGAGACAATCCTCTTTCTGCAAGCTGTTTGCAACCAGAAAGCAGCTAAGTAAATTACATGCAGGTGCAAATCTGCTAATGTAATTTTGTTATTGTCATGTGACTTTTATTTCTAACAAAAAGCCTTCATAGAGACATTGGCATAACTCGCATTCCTTCCCTATTGCACTAAATTTTATAGACAATTTCTTTTCTTTAGAGTAAATAAACATGTGAGACAGGGGAATAGCATATCTAAAATTTAAGAGAACAGGAGAAACAATGCCAAGGCTTCCAAGCACCTTTAGAGGGAGTTTCCAGTGAAGGAGAAGCTGCCTAGAACTGAATGGTCAAAAGATCGATTACAAAGAGTCTGGCGTAAAAAGAAGAAAGGGAACAGATCAGAAGATGCTTGTTTGATTCCGAGAGTTTGTTGGTTCATGCAGTAATACTAGATACTTCTTGTTATCAGAAACTACAAAAAAGTCAAGGCTTTGGAGGTTTTCTTTTTTTAAATAGAGATGAAGAAGGAAAAAAATCTTCTTGGATACTTAATAAAGTTTCATTACTTACTGAAGGATCTACTTGATCATTTGTTACTCCTCGCAGGACAATTTTTAATGGGTGCTTCATGAAAGGTGCCAGGCAGAGCAGACTTTCCAAATAATAGCCAATACCACGACTGGGACTGCAGTCATGCTCCAGTGAACCTCCATACAAAAGACCAGGCTGATAATACAAGGTAGTACCTGCGGGAAAGCGAGGGGAGAAAATCATATCAGAGCATTATGAGTGTGCTAGCCATGATCACAGTGTAAAGACACTTTGCAGTGACATGTACCAACGAATTGTTGAAAAAACACAGTATGAGGCAGGCTGTACTTGTAGCACACTTCTTCCCTGTCTACCATGCATGAATGGGCTAAGACAGATGCATGTCTGTCTGTCTTGCACACCACTTCTTCTTCTCTTTCCTTCCCAGTAAATCCAGAATCCTTTAATTATCCCCCAAAGGGCATAGGGAAGCAATTGTGATCCTTTCACAGCTGCCAAATCTTTACCACACCAATAGGCCATTGCTGCCCCAGCGTGTCTAGTGACAGATACCAGCTTTACTGACCCTGCAAACCCTCAGCCATCAACACATACAGAACAAGAGCCTGCTGATGCATCTCCATGGGAGATTCGCTGCCGAACAACTCCTCCTCTGAGCATGACTGGGCAGGCATAAATCTTGCCTTCTACAAAACCCCCTTCTAGCTCAGAGGGATCTACCCCACTATGAAATCCTGGACACCAAGCAAACAACGACACCTCAGATCACGAGGAATGCATTTTCTTCGGCTCACTGCATTACAGTGGCACATTGCTCTTCTCACTTGTAATCTATCACTACAGAACTTCTCAGTTTGATGATTTCTGATCTGCTTGGCCTTCGGCACCAAGCTATCTAGAAACTTACCCCTGATGAGCCAAAATTTTCCCTTCACTGCAGCTAGTGATATAGCCTGGCACAGGGGAAGAGGAAAAAGAAGATCTCACCTGTTTGGTTTATTTCAATCCTAGAGCCATTGGTCACCTTGTCAATGAGGCGAATAAAACTTGCTTCGAAATCTGATGAGGAAAACAAAAAGGGCAGGAGGGGGAGGAGGGTTAAATATCTTTACGTATTTTTCTGAAGGCAGCTTCTGAAAAGCAAGAAACTTCTACACACAGCATATGATACCTATACGTCTTCCCTTTCTGGCCGTTCCCAACAGCACTCTCTAGAAGCCAGTAAGGCTACCTCCGCTTGTCAGTTTGTTGTAGGACAATTTCACCACATGGAGAAAAAAAGCAATTCACTACC
Organism: Tinamus guttatus; assembly: GCF_000705375.1. The sequence continues at coordinate 710,837 of NW_010583295.1, forward strand.
CACCCAGAGGCCTCAGTTCGAGCCTGGTGCATGCAGATGTGACCACCTATGAGCCACATGGCTCTTGCCTGCATGCAGTGAGGTCCGGGACTGGCTCGTCTGATCACAGCCGAGCGGTCGCTTTTTCGTCAGTGCAAAGGTCATTTTTGCAGCACATAGGCACAAATCCCAGCAAACAGGACCCTGTTTATTTAGGCTTACAAAGCGAACTGCAGCTTCCCTTTATTTTCTGTAGAGGTTTTCTTTTAAAAAAAGCTGACATTCAGATGTGAAGTGTACTGTGTTCCAAAAACACCACAGTGATATATCTATTTGCAGACTTCAAAATTTTGCAAAACCACCAGCGACATAATAAAAGCTAGAGAAAAAGAGAGGTCTTCCCATCACCTCTTTCTGCTTAGAATGTGCTTCTGTTCAGACTGCAGCAGCTTGTGTGAAATTAATTACTCAGCTTCTCCTGTTTTTGCAGATCCGTTCTCAGAGCCACAGGAAGTAAAGAATATGAAACAATAAATAAAAATCTGACTACTGTTCAAAAACTAATATAGCATTACGAATAACGAAGTTGAGCTACCAACTGATAATTTTGCCAGTCCTGTTGGTTCTTAAAATTGACTGATTTTTGAATTATATTTGAACAATATTTTTCTTGATACTGAGTGTTGGCCAGTTTGGGATACGTAAATACAAGGATACTAAGATTCCTTTTCAAGAACCAACAAGACCTGCAAAATTATCAGGTGGTAGCTCAACTTCGTTATTCGTAATGCTATATTAGTTTTTGAACAGTAGTCAGATTATTATTCCTATAGACACTTTTAGGATGCAACAAGCATTTAAACCAATGTGCTATTTTGAGAAATTGCAGCTTCCTAAACAACACTGGCACAGTGTGCTTGACAACCCAGACACACAGAGCTGCTCCTGCCCTCTGCAGTGATCATTTCCATACTCAGCTTTACATGATAATCCTGGAAGTACTTCCAGTGGGAAGGGGCATCCTCGTGAACAGCTGCCACCCTCTGGGAGGACAAACCTGCACTGAAGTTTTGTGTGTGAAGGCTCCAGTCACAAAAAGCAGAGCACGTTGAGTTTGTTATTGTGCTTTTTCTGGTACTGTCACAGTTTGCATTCTAACCCATACTTGGAAAAGATAGCTCAAATACCTATTAGAAAAAAAATGGCAAAAAACCCCCTACCTTCATCACAACCAAACTCTCTCTAAACCGGCAGTAATAAATACTTGGGGTCTTGGTAAGTGTTAAGCCAAGTGCAGAAGAGTGTTTTGGAAGTTTAGCAGGAGAGTTTCTTGCTATAAACCAAAGCCTTCTGTGGAGGCGGCAGAGGGTCTGTGATGGCGCGGGCACCGTTCCCAGCCTTGCACCTTGTCCGAAGGGAAGGAAAGGAGGTTTTGGGACAGCAGCCCCCCTGCCACGCTCGCGGCCTTGGGAACCACCAGGTGCGGCTCACGACCAGCAGCGCGAGTGCCGAGGGTGCTCTCCTTCCTCCCACCTGGGCACGAACCAGACACAAATCACAGCGTGAGGCCTGATCCCGTGACACTGCTGGAGCCGCGTCTCTGCGAACGAGATGTCGGCAAGGCCGTGGGGTGACCGTGCGGGACGGGAGCTGCCGCGGCCTCCCGCTCCCCTCGCTCCTGCCCAGGAAGAGGCCCCGGCCGCTGCTGCGGGGACCAGCGGGGCAGACCCTGGGCCTGCGTGTGAGCCCCGCTTCCCTGAGGAGCCTGGTGAGCCCCAGCCCTGGATAGCCGCTCGGTAACCCCAGCCCCCTGCATAGCCTGGCTCATCTCAGACCTCAGGATGCTCGGGTTATTCTTAGACCCTGGATATCCTGATAACTCTGTTCTTCAGCACCGGGATATCCTAGCTATCCCGGTTATTCTCCCAGATTTTCCTTTATTTCCCCCCCTCCCTCAGGGGCTGGGGGTGTTTTGGAGGAGCGGCGGGTGGCCCACGGGGCGTTTTCCCCCCCCCCCC
>NW_010583295.1:727490-746939 GCF_000705375.1 Tinamus guttatus
CCCTGCCCGACCGCTGCCCCCAACGCTGCCCCCAACCCTGCCCTAACGCTGCTCCGACCGCTGCTCCCAACGCCGCTCCCAACGCTGCCCTAACGCTGCTCCCAGCGCCGCCCCCAACGCAGCCCCCAACACTGCCCTAACGCTGCTCCCAACGCAACGCCAGCACAGCCCCAACGCCGCCCCCAGCGCTGCTCCAAACGCTGTCCCAACGCTGTCCTAACGCTTCTCCCAGTGCCACCCGGCCCCGCGCTGCGCTGCGCGGGGGTCCCGGGGGCTGCTGGCCTGGCCTGGCAGCGTGCGCAGGCAGCAAACTCACCGAATGTGCGTGTGTTCGGCAGGCAGAGACTTCAAAGTCAAACTTGCCTTCTTATTTTTATTTTTTTTTTCAATTATCATAATAAACAAGTTCCTGCTGTGCTTTGGTTTCGGTGTGGTTTCCGCTTGCATACAGCCTTGCAGTTACCGAGGAGTGATGTCATTTGTAACCACCAGCAGCTTTCTGAGACACTCCAGAATACCCTCCCTGCTTGTTTGTATTTTTCATTTGTATCTATTTGTGTTTTTATTTTTATTATTTGTGTTTATTGTTGTGTTTATTATTATTATTGCTATTGTGTTTATTATTGTGTTTTATTTTTTGTGTTTTTATTTTTTGTGCTTTTTTTTGGTTTTATTTTATGTATTCTGTTTTATTTTGCATTGTTCCAAGGCCTGCTTCTGGCTTGCTCCTCTGCTTTTCCTTATGACAGGGTGTAAGAACGTACTTCATCACAGACTGAACATGTTCATTTCCAGTGCTTTAAAACTGCGAACAGCTGTGTTCATTTGTGGCTATTACTGCGCTATCACAGCTAGGTTACTGATAGTCGTGGATTGAAAGCCTAAAACTTGTTTGAAGGTGAAAGTTTATCTGTATTGTGAAATGTTGCTTTTGATTTCCACATCTCTTTTCACACAAAGTGTGTTTGCTCTTTAAGAACAGTGACACTGGTTTAGCAGATTGACTTTGCTATAGCTGGTTACCTACGGGTTAAATATTGGCTAAGGGCACCAGCTTGGCTGACATATGTTCACACTTCTTCCTTTCTTGTGTGTTTGTGTTAGTGTAGGTTGTATAGAGACAAAAAAGATTCAAGAAATACAACATAAATAAGACCTAGTGAGACAGGAAGACATCTGAGGAGATGGACGATGTTATTTGTTCACAAAATGATATTGGTGTAGTAAAAACCCTTCTGTGGGGAGAGAAGCCAGTGGAGGGTGCTGGAGGTGGCTGCGCCTGCTGCTCGCTGCCCTGGTGTGGCTGGAGGTGTCGCTGTTGGCACGAGCGGTCTCCAGGGGGCTGAGGTGAATGCTGGTGGTGGGAGCAGGTGGATGCTCTGAAGGAGGAAGGGGCAGTGAGGGCCTGCAGAAGAGCTCTGTCCTCGTCCAGGGAAGGAGGGTACGGGTCATGGTAAGGATAGGAGAGAATATCCTCCACTAAGGGTAGGGGAGTTCCCAGTACTTCAGCAACTGCTGGGCTGAATTGAGCACTTAGATGTATTGGGCACTTAGATGCCCTTTGCCTCCTTGTGAGCAGGGACTTTGCCTGTTGAAAAGTCCCACTGCGCACGCGCGAGACCTCGGCGGTTTCCCCTCCGCGCCGGGCTGCGCTGCAGGGCGCGAGGACGCGCTGCCACCAGCTCTCCTCGCGCTGCCCAGGCTCTTGGCTCAGCAGGGCCGGGGCCTGTTTGCTCATGTTAATCTTCTGCAAATGCTGCAAATAGAGATACCTTTTATCACCTGGGCAGGAAGGAGAACTGTGTTGCCTTCAAGTACAAAGATTGCCATGTCAAGGCCTGTACTGGCCTCAGACCCACCTGCACAACAGCAAAACAGAACAGATCAAAACTCCAGGAGATCCCCCTCTCCTGCTTCCACACATAAGAGAAAAAAAATGTCTGGTGAATAAACTTTTTTGTTGCATTGTAACTATTTTAGGAAGAGTCGTGACTGTTTTTTTTTCCTGTTGTAATAGTTGACTCTGTGAGAGGCCTGAGGCTTGTAGGGCTTGCACATGGTGTTAGCCCGGTGATAGGACCTGTGTGCCTTAGGTATTGCTATGTTGTAGTCCTCCTCTTGCTCCTAAGCTCATCTGTCTTTCCACAGTGTGTAAGCATGACATTTTTCTATGAAACTTGCCTTGCAAGTGTTCTTAGGTCAACATGGCTATGGCAATACTGCAGTGTAAATCAGTAACAGATTTGAGTAACAAGGGCACGTTTAGCTGCCTAGGAGTAATTTCTTCTTCTTCCTAGCTGCTTTTGGAGGTACATAGTTCTAAGGGCACTGGAGTAGTAAAAGAGGTTCAACCTGATAACATCAAAGAAATGAGGTACAGAAAAAAAAAAAAGAAAATTCCTTTGTACAGACCGCACTGTCATCCTCTTTCCAGTTTGTGATATTCTGCAACTTTTAGCATTGAAGACTGATTCTCCCCCATATTGTGTCAGTTTTTTGAGGCCATGCTGCTGCATGCCTGGTCTGTTTCTGAACTGTTTTTCAGGATTTTTCAGAGTCCATCTTTGGATGTGAGCACCAGTCAAGTTACTATTTTTATTTATTTGTTTGTTTTAAACAGCAGAGCAGCTTTCTGTATTACTTGTGTGCATCTACTGGCTTCCACTTGCCATGTCTAAAGATGGGCCGTTCTACTACTGCGTTTTCCAGTAGTGCCTCAAGTGGGACAGTTGTTGTCTTCTGCTAAAAGCAGTTCTGTTGATTGGTAATGTGGGTCCATCCCATTCTCTCTCCTGTTTGATGTATTGGAACTAGATCTGAATTAGCCAAAAGCAAACTGTTGCATATCCGTAATTAAAACCAATCTAGCTGCTATTCTGTGTGACTTAGGGAATTAGGTGCAGCTGTGTAGATCAAGGCTGTGGGTGCTGTGAGCCCAGAAGACAACCCAGGCAGATGAATCCCTTCACAGATGTGTGAACTCACACCTCAGCTTGTGTGAACTACAGCACACTGGTGCTGTCGTGCAGGGACACAGTGTGGTACCAGGGAGGGAGATGCCTGCATGGCATTTTGGCTGGCCGGGGGGCTAAATGACTGCTACTAAGAGGTAGTCAGTTCCACAGGAAAATACAAGTGTCTGCACGCTCCCATAAACAGTTCACAACGCTTATAAACATCCTCTTGCAATTTCGGTAATTGTGAAAATACTTCTCTGCCAAGCATATCCCACTGTGTATTGCTCTCCTAAATGCCAAGTGGGTTTCACTTCCTCCTGAAGTCTTAGGATCATATCCAGCCACTGTGCTTTACTGAGAACATATAAACTTTCCCTGCAGGAAGTCTCAGGCTGATATCTTAAAGCACTTGAATCACTCTGTTTCATGTTTTAAAGTCTTACCTAATGGTGTCTCCCATTTTTGGTTTTGGAATCTCATATTTCAAATACTTAAAAGTAAAATTATTTGAAGGGCGTGTGGGATATTGTTGCCCTTAGCAGAATTAAATTAATATGATAGATATTCGTAAGATCAGGTTCTGACCAATCACCTCTTTTTGAATTGCAGCGAAAGTTGTTCTGTCTGCCTTGTCTGTCTAGACTGACACCATTTTGTGTCGTGTCGATCAAAACAAATTGAAGCATTGTGCCTTTTTTTATTTTTATTTTTGTCTTGCTGGAGGTCACAGGTACTGTAACATGACCTCTTCTGCTTTCACAGAAGTTGGAATCCTTGCCAAGTCCTACATTGATCAAGGGCGGCTGATTCCGGATGATGTTATGACGCGGATGGTGCTGAGCGAGCTCAAGGGCCTAGAGCGATACGACTGGCTGTTGGACGGTAAGCTAGAGGGGCTGGAAACCTGCGCTGCAGAGCTCGGGCTGCTTTGGCTGCTCAGCGGTTGTCACACTCCAGTAGCTGTCCCGGAGCCCTGGGAACTGGGCAGTATTTGTTGGCAGCATGTGAAACATTTGGTATTCAGTCTGCCCCCTTGGCTGCCAAAGACATGGCGTGTGTCCTGTCTTTGGAGTGATACAGTTTAATTCACGTTGAAAAACCCCACAGCTGAGCACTACAGGAGAGTTTTGAAACTGGCAAGTCTGATAACTCTTAACTTTATTCTCACCTTAAGAACAAAGACTTCCTTCAAAATAATCATAGGGAAGTTTCCTTTTTAAAGCCTTTTCTTTCCAAAGGCTTTTCTTGTCAAAGAAAGGGACATTGTAAGAGAAAAGAGCTGAATCATGTAAGGAGGAAGGCAGGTATGTGGTGACAAGGTAAGTATGGAAAGGGAGTCCTGCAACAGTGGAGCGCACAATAAACGAGAGAGAAAATGCCTTTGCCATAGTTGTAAGAGGCATGAGTGGCCCCCAGTATGCCAGGCCATGGGGAAGCACAGTTGGATGTGTGACACAAAGATAATGTCTGGGCTGGATGAGAATTTTTTTCAGATCCTAGTGACAATCTGTCTTACTAGATAAAACTTGAAAGTCATCGGTGTAGCATTTTATTTAAAGTAAGAAAAAAATCCACAGTGTTCCTTGTCCCCTTTCCCTTTACTATAATTGCTTCTAGTGTAGTGATCTGTTGCCTTTGCTTTTTTTTCCAGTTGTGTTCTAAAATAGTGAGGACAAATAGTTTATCCCTTTAGTGCACAGCACAGTGAAACTTACTCAATAAACCAAAAAGCTGCAGATATTTTCCCTCACTTTTGGCTCCCAAGTACTTATAGCTCTAACTTTGGATATGGTTGTGCTGCATCACAGCTGAGCGCACTGACAGCTCTCTGAACAGGAGGATGGTGTGGAGAATGCAAGAGAAGAAATCCATTTCTCCTGCATGCTAGTGTGCCTCCTAATATGCACTTTTGGAAGAGAAATCTTCTGAGCCAACATTCACAGAGACTCAGAGCATAATCAGCTCTACAGAAAGAGTATTGTTCTGAAGTAAGTTAACCAGAAAATCTTTAGTTTGATAACCACAGCTGCACAAAAACCTAGGTCAGACTAAGTGGAGCTACTAAGCTGCTTGTATGCTTACTTAGCAAAATACACATTTCCACTGCTTAGAGGAAATGCTCTGTAATTTCTGCAGAAATGTGCGTGTAGGACACTGCTGTGTGTCCTGTAGAGTCATAGTGAGTATTGGAATCTGAGTCATGTGCATACAGACGTGCTGCTTAAATTTATTTGCTATATTACTAGGGCATTTTTTTCTAGAGTGTTTAGATTCCTAATAATTCATCAAGTTTTGTGAACAGCTTTCTGTGTATTAAGGAAACACTGTAAGCAACAACCTCTGCCATAAGTTTCAAAGACTTACTTCTCTAAAGACCCTTTCTTTTGTAGATAAATTTCCTCTTCATTAAGTCTCAAAACAGGCCCATTTTCCAACTGCATAAATAAGGTCCATGGTGATCAAATAGCCTGTCAATAGCAAGAAAATCCAGCAGTGCTTAAGTCTTGGCTCACCCTCTTCTGACATTTAGAAGCACTTCTACAAGATTATATGAACCTGAGAGAAGTAGAGTGAGGGCAGTTGATGACTGTGATGCAAACCAGATCCACGAAAAGTAACACACTTAATTGCTCTGTGGGATGTGCTAAAGAAGACATAGTACCCTTAAGATGTTAAATTATCCTTCTCTGTTTTTTTCTGTTGTAAGACTCTTTTGGCTAATTCCTTATGCAGAATTATCAATAAATATTGATGGTATTACTTGATATAAGTATCAAGTAAGACTTTCCTCATTTTTTTCTTTACCTTTTAACCTATTTTTATCTATCAGAACTTGTCTTTAGGGGGATGTTTACTTGCATAGTACAATAAAAATCTCAACATTTTAAAGAGCTAAGGCTTTACGCAAAAGGTCTGTGCACAGAAAAATTCTTCCAGTTAACTTACTGTGCAGCAGCATGTGCTGGAGAAACTTTCACCATTACAGTTGCTTTGGTTGATTATTATCATACTCTGTATGAAGAGCTTCATTTTCTTATTCCTATTCTTTTTTAATTGCTTCTTAAGTTGCATTAGGTTTATCTGCTAACAGTATGTGCCCTTAGAAGCACTCCAGTAGAGCCACAGAGTTCATAGGGCAACATGTCTTGCCTTGTGTGTTCAGAAAAAGTTTTCTTTGCAGCCTGAGTTTTCTCACTGTCCTACAAGATTGACTGAGACACTAGATATTCTAAAATCTTCCTAGTGCTTCTGTTTGATGCAAAATTAATCGTGGACTGCCTCTGATAGATACACTGGGTTTACTATGCCTGAATAAAACAGGTTTATTATGGTCAACTACTTAATTCAGACTTTTACATGATGAATGGAAGAAAGAGTTGTCACAACTTTCCAGATTGTTCGAGATCTCTCACCATGAAGTGCCTTAAAAAACTAGCTGTTATTGTTCCACAGTAACAACTGGATTAATTAATTGGATGCATAAAATATGTATTCAGTATTCTTATTCAGCACAGCAAATTGATATGGAACACTTTCAATTGTGGGGCCTTTTTGCTTGTATTTACTTTTGAGGGGGTGATTAAGTGAAATAAGGAGGTGGAAGCTGGGAGATTAACAAATTAGAGTACAGTGATGTACCAAAAAATATCCTGAAAATGTGATTTTTCTTCAACCTTTACACACATCAAGTTTTTGCTTTTGAGTGCCTGACCACCTTTCCTCTAATAAATCGAGTCCAGTTAATTCTTATTGTAACTCTACCTTTCATTTTTTATTGGCTTATGTTTTCTTTAAAGGTTTCCCTAGAACGGTTGCCCAGGCAGAAGCCCTGGATAAACAGTGTCAAATAGACACTGTGATTGACCTAGATGTGCCATTTGAGACCATAAAGTACCGTCTCACTGCACGCTGGATCCACCCTGCTAGTGGCAGAGTCTACAATCTTGAATTCAGCCCTCCCAAAGTACTGGTAAGCAATGCACATTGTTAGTATTGGTGCTTAAAAAGAATGCATGTAGTTAATTAAGTAAAACATTGTTTGCTGCAAGAAATGATAGCTCAGAAGAAGGGGGCTCATGTTATCTCTTAAGTGTGCAGAAGCTCCCTCGATAACAGGCCTTCTCTCCTGCTATCATAGTGCCCATCAGCTGGAGGGCAACTTGCTTCTCCCCTGCAGAATGAAATACTGTGGTGCCAACTCCAACAACTGCCTTGTAGGCTCTAGTTAATATGGTTAACTGGTTAACTGGTCTGGGAGATTTTCCTTTCCCAGCATTGTACACTGGCGTATTAGCTAGGCCAGTTCTTAGCCTGGTCTATTACTGCAGCCCCAAAGCCTGTACAGTCCAAAATGTAGTTTCCTTTTCCTTCCTTCACAGGACTCATTGTTTAGTAGCTCACAACTCAGTATATTTCCTGGGTATATATACAGCAGAAGAATCCACTTAATGTTTTCCCTATATTAATACTTACCAGGGCAGGTTGTCATACTGCAAAATTAGATGTAGAAATTAGAGAAACTTCTCAGAAAACAAGTAAAAACAACAACAACAACAGTTTGGGCTTTAGATATCTTCAAGAGATAACAGGTGTACATAGCTACCTTAAATTTTTTACTTAGACTAGCCATAATGAAAATGAGCTTAAGTTGAATTTTATCCTTAATTATAAGTAACTTAACTGTTGCATCACATTCTCTCCTGGAAGCTCTGTTATGCTACATCAGAAGCATAGGAGGCTCTTTTAGCTGAAGAAGTTTTGAGCAGTTACCTGAAAAAAGTTTTGTGATTTCAATGTTGCAGGATAAAAGGCCAGCTAAAATAATAGGTAAGCACTAGAAGTGAGCAACTGGAAGCACACTATCCATAGAGCTTATGTATAGCTTAAAACATGGCATTTGATTCATGGCTATTCTTAATTGAGAAGGAACAAGGCAAGCAGCAACAGAGAATCAACCAGTACCGCAGAGAGTGGGATTCAGCTGTAGCAGCTTTCCTGTAACGGGCACTTCACTTTACCTTTCATTATTTTGTATGCATTCTACAACACAGTAAAGCAATTTGAAGTATTCAAGTAAAACTATGAATTGGAGCTGAACAGCTGAAATACAGTTGCATTTACTATATAGTAAGACCTCTTAATATCTTCAAAACCCTTAAATGTTGACTTTCTCAGTGAAGCCAAAAAGATTAAAGATCATGGTTTTAGAATTTATGCAATGCTCAATACTTAAACTATTGCTTTCCTTGTACCTATTGACTGAGTATGCAAACACCAGAAAGAAACTCTAAAGAAATTTAATATAAGAAAATTAAACTCATCATTTTAAATCACTCTATTATGTAAACAAGGCAAGAGTGATAATACAAATGCATATCTAATATATATGTTCTGCAATAAATATTCTTCACACCTTCCTGAGTAGGTAAGTTTATTAATAACAATAGTAATTGATTTTCTGAAACTGACTGCCAGAATGCAGGCAGGGCAGGAGAATATTTTTATGTTTTATTTGGTTTTGTGCTTGCAAGAAACTTCCTCTGGAACAATTCCCAACAGTCATCCCTTATTTCTGTGTGTTTTGTCTAAACATTTACATTCAACAAATATTCAACAAATGTTATGGTGCACAATGCAATGAAATTAACATATTTCTACAATGTGATGTTCATAGCCAAAACTGAGAAAATATTTCTAACTGAGAAACTTTAAAACTGACCTCTAATGTCAGATAAGATATGGATGGTAGTCTTCCTAAACGGAAATCTATTCCTTGACTAATTGGAAAGTGATGATGATTTAAAGAGGATGTAAAAGAAAAGTGTAAATAGAAAAAAAAATCAGTGTTTGATTTTAACTGCGATTAGGGCACTGATGACATCACTGGAGAGCCACTTGTTCAGCGTGATGATGACAAACCAGAGACGGTTACCAGGAGACTGCAGGCCTACGACGCACAAACCAAACCTGTTCTGGAGTATTACCGGTAAGTAGTAAAACACTATACTTCCTTCTGTGTTAGCAGAGCAAGGAGCAAATCTTTTTTTCCATTGCAGAAGTATTACAAATGTGACCATGATATAAGTAGCCATACATATATACCATCAATTCAGTAAGAAATGTAAACTGCAAAACAAATAAGCTCCCCACTTTTAGTTGCATGAAACCTCTTCAGGGAGTCAGCTAAGCAAACAAGCTCTTTGTTGCAGCCCTATGAAGCTTTACAGAGTCCTGCACATTATTCAATACATTATGTATGATTTGAGCAACAAACCTCTGTTAGTAAGGTGAGAGTCACAGTACCTTTTTTGGAAACTGCAATGTTATATTCTCTTCCTGATCTGTTTAACATGTTGATCAAGTAGAAGATTAAATGCTCTGTCTTTGAAGTGGTTAAGTTTTGGAGAAAGACTATTCTGGGTTGTCAGTGATTTTCCTGATTTCAGTAACTGTGAAGTGAAAGTGCCTCTAAGCCTCAAAGCAAGAGGCAGGTCTAAACTATTCTTACTGACAACAGCAGGTTTTACAAAATTTTAAGCTACTAGAAATAATTCAGAACAACTTGATTGAGTCTCACATGTTTGTTTTGATGTACCTTTGTATTTCCCTGAGCTCTGGGGTATAACAACTTTATAATAGCTGGCTTATTCAGTTATTTGAGCGTGTCCTCTATGTGTCTTCTACAACTGGATTGCATCATTATTAACAACTATGAAGGGTAAAAATAAGTGCTCTAGGTACAGCTGCCAGTTTCCTGAATCAGTGTGGCAGTGTGAATCAGTGTCTCACCATATGAGAAACAGTAATACATACCTAGTTCCCAGTGTTCTAGCTGCTCTTAGATCTAAATCAATTTTGTACTGACACACTTCTGCTAGAGTACCCTTAAAAATGAGGTAGAGATCCTGGAAGGAATAGAAAATTTGACTTTTGTATTTTTTTTTCTTCCTTAGGGCAAAAGGGTTGTTGAAATCCTTCTCTGGAACAGAGACCAATAAGATCTGGCCACATATCTATGCTTTCCTCCAAACCAAGTTGCCAGATGTGAGCCAGAAAGATGCTGCTGCCCCCATGTGAAATGAGGGCTAACTTCTGCCCATCTGTCATAGCACAGAATTGATTACATGAGATTCAGCAATCAAGGATTTCACTTACTAGCGTGCCATACTGATCAATAATTAAAATCTAATATCATCCTCAGCTCATGTGGTGGTAATGCTTTAAGTCTCCTGTGATCCCCACTTTAATTCTATACGTTTTATATAAAAATGTCTGATTTTTATAATACACTTACCAAAAAAACTACTCATGTCTCCCTCAATCAGAAAATGCTCATGGCTAGACATTTTGAGTCATATAGGAAATATTTCTGAAAACAGCCTACCTACGAAACACTCCTTCATGAACTATCATGCAAAGTAAAGATAAGGACTGGAAATCAAGTTTCTCAATTACTTGATTACCTGGGGTCAGCCAGAACCTATGGGAAACACTATTCTGCAAAAAGCAGTTCAAGACAGGAACTGGCATAGAGTTAGGGTGACACCATGAAAAACTCACTTTCTTTAGCTTTGCTTACGCTGAACAGGATCAACTGATGTTTGTGTAAATTATCTGTGACACCTTATCCTTATGACTGCCTTATCCTTGTTACATTCATCTTTGTGCCCTCAGTATAGCTATTTTGCAGGTGTGAGAAACAGAAGATTCAAAGTAGCATATTTGGTAAATCCTCTGTATTTGTGCCGTTGCATAGAATTATTAGTAGAAAGAGAACAAAAATTGAAGAGATTAACTATCATCTGTGAAGTGTGCAACTAATCAATCTTGCCTGGTACAACCAATGCAATACAAGTAGGTTACCAATAGACAGGGATACAAATCAGTGTCTTTTCCCTTACTGCTGATTGATAATCGTGTCAGGATGTCCAGCAGTCAAATTAGTGTCATAAGACTGCTTAGAGTATTAAGTTTCATTAAGTAGCACTTAGTTCATATGGTTTATGTGAGTTCATAGTACTGGTTCATGTCTTTTTGACCAGCTCTCATACCTATGTCTATATAGTCACTGGATAATTGGAATCACGTATCTCCATAGCCATACTTACCAATTCAGCTGCTATTTTTCATCTTCAATAATGTCTACATCATAGCTGCAGACTGAGTTTAGAAATAACTTTAAAAAAAATCAAGGTTAGAAATGATTGGCAGCCACATTCCAGCATAATACCCTGATCTACCGCTTCCTTCTATTTATGCCTTTTGATTTCCATAGAAACGGCTGTGTTTTGTTAACAGCCCATGGAGGTTAATCTAGGCTGGGGGAAAATTGTATGATTTGAGACTTATTTCCACACAAATCATTAAGCATTAGCCCCTAGAAATATGAAAATAACTTTTAAAAGACCAGGAACTGCTAGATCAAAACAACTGTATCAGTAACTGTGTTGATAATTGTGAGTCACTGTGCTACAGAGGCCTCGTTACCCTTGTACTTAGGGGAGGGATGCACTTAACAGATCACCTTAGGTTATTAGTTCCCTGTAATTAAGTTAATTATTATGGAGAGTGCAGTTTTTACTTTTCTCTGGAGTGCCTGTCAGACATAACTAAATACACTTTACTGAAGCCACTTACCTGCAGTTTGCAGCTAATAGAGCTGCTGCCTTTCCTTTATCCTCAGTGTGCATCAGAACTGCTAGAGAACAAAAGCACCAGGAAAGACTGCCTTAAAAAGAGGCATTTCTACCAGTGGATAAGCAGCCCCCATTTTTGCTGCTGCATATGTATTAATACTTCTGCAGCATGCACTACAGACTAAAGACTTCATTATATCACCGCTATAGTGCACAGCTGAAATAGCAGGAGCTATTTTCAAAATTGGCCAAAAGATACACTGGGTATCTACACTGGATACATTGTACACCTTACCACAGTCATAGCAATAAAGGATCCATCCCACTATTTGAGCTAGAAGCTCTGTCCACTGGAGTATTCCAGCCGCAATATACATTTTGTAGACAAAAAAATGCTGTAGCAAGGTAGAAAAAGCATGGTAGCATTTTGCATTGCAGAGGTTCCTGGAAGGCCTCCTCTGGAAACATGGTTTATTCTTCCGACTCCTAAAACAGCAAGCTTTAAAAATATTTCTCTTTCCCAATGCTTGAGTTGGCAGTTACAGAAACCAGCTTTAGAAGAAGATGAAATAACTTTCAAATTCGGTAAGACACCCCTAGGTGAACTGCCATAAAGCTTTTTGTTGCAAACGAAGAGCTTTCTTAAACCTAGTACCTTAAGTCCCCTTGATCGTCTTCAAATACTTCTCCCTATAATGGGATTTGGTTAAAAAAAATCTGAAGTTCCTTTTAGAATTAAAAGGGGAGTTGGACTCTCAAAGATTATAAAACCCACTGCTCAAACAGACAAGCGTTACTTGAATTTTAGGACTTCTTTTTTAATGAAAGCACAATGTAACATTTAAATCCCCTTAGAAGAGGTAGAAAGCCAGTGTTTTAATCTAATCCATCCAAGTCTGAAATACTGATACCAGATACTGATTTATTGCTATAAGTGATAACCAGATTTGAGAGCTTATAATGTCAGCAAGGTAGCATGAATACAATTGTGATCTCCAATATTCATAAAGACATGTCCACATCTGTAATAAGACAATAGCAGATTCTAGCAAGAATCTACCACTTCTTGTAAACATTGTATTTGTGCAGAATTTTTTCCTTTATCGTACTTTGATTTCTAAAGTCATGAAAGGCAAGGTTAGTAGCAGAAAACACATCCAGTTTCACATTCGGCAATATATGAGAACCCTGCTCTTCAAGGACAACCAAAAACCTAGCAGCACATTTTCAAACAATATTACAAGTGTTTCTGGATTACCCACTCTTCAAAGTCCCCTTCTCTCCCCCCAACAAACAAACAACAACAAAAAAAATCAGACTAAAAATAAAGTGCAGTACCCAGAAAAATAACGTCAAGAAAATAGCCATGTTTTCCTTTGTTTTCTTTTTTTTTTTTTAGAAAAAAATACTTGGCCTCAGTCTTAACAGTACTATACTGTGTCCATCATTTTGGATTCCTCGTCATCTCTTTGTATCACAGAGTTTAAACTGCAGATATTTGTATTTATGGAATCTTGTAGACTACCAGCATTCTGCAACAGATGAAAAGTGACAGATTATATAACTGCATATATGGAGAGAGAGAGAGAGAGAAAAAATTTAAGTCAGACTTTTCTCCTATCCATTTTAAGAGGAGATAAATAAGTTCTTGAAAATTCACCATCCAGTATTAGAGCTGTCAAGAGGCTCCTTAAATTTAATCTGGCAGAGCTTTTACTTGATATTTCATTTGCATTGCTCTACTCTTCACTTACTTAACCAAATTATTTCAAATAAGGAAGTAGTCACAATTGAAACTACTTAACGGCCAATTTTAAAAAGTCTTGAAACTTGTTCCTTCAGTAAAAGATGTGACCATCACTAATACTAAACTAAAGCAAGAAATCCAAGTACCCCCAATTCCCTTTATCATTAAATATATATATATAATTTTATCCTTGGACTCAACGTACCTGTAGGATTCCATCAATAGGATTATTTTAGACTACAAACTCACATTGCTTGTGATAAAAAGTGTATAGCACCTGATCAGCTTTAGAATGCAGTGATTTTTTACAAAACATTCAAGGACACTGAACCAATATATGCTTTTGACCTTATACTGATGTTTTCTGCATTTTCTGCATCCTTGCATACTGAAAATACCACATAGTATACTCTGAATAGTAGCAGTTCTAGAAGACTTCCAAAGCAGAATCTAATTCTAATTTATAATAATTTCTGGAAAAAGCAAGTCTACCTGTGACAAAGATGTGATTTCTCCTATAAAACCAGGACAGACACTAGGATCCTGTAGTAACATATTTTGAAAACCATGTGACTGTGACCAGATTCTCACTCTTGTTTTGAATGCTTCAAGTTCATTTTTGAAGGCCTGAAAATAGCCTTCCCCTGTCTGCCAAGAGAAGAAAAAAGAAAAAGAATCACTTAAGCCACATGGACTTTTGAGCTGCAAGTATGCACACTGCAAAAAATATATCATTTAGTGATGCATGTCATACTCTATGGGAGATAATACTGTAAAAATTCAGCAATCATGTTAATCAGTTTATATGGAAATAAATATTTTGAAGATCATTTATAGCATCTGTGTTTAGAAGCAAAGTCATTCATTCACGTGAGGACATGTTAAAACAACTAATTTTAGCTATTCCTTTTTTCAACTCAAAGGTCAGTTCCCATAGAAGAACAGGTGATCACTGTAAAAACCCAATCAAAGGCAAAGTACAACTTGATTCCCACTTTAACTGAACTCCTTTAGGCTGTATTAAGGCTTATCAGAGTCTTGAATAATTGACTGCAGTTTACAGCAAAACTGCCCTGCTGATTATCAAGAAAGGGAGGATGGTTTTGGGACCAGCTGTGAAATGCAGATGAAACACACAGGTCAGTTTTGAAAACAGAGTGGCTAATTAACCAAAACAGTTCTTAAAATAATCCACAGTTTTTGCTGCTGTTCAAGAAATTACATCTCTGTAGTATACCTGTCACCAGCACGCTGTCTTTTGCTTTACTACTGGGACAAACAAAACACACTAAATACTCATTTTCCAGACAGGAGTTATATAAAAATACTATTTCTAGAGAAAGAACTGCTAAAGAAATTATAAAATACCTCATACAAGTGCATAAACTTACTTACTTTGGCTTTTTGGAAAAAAAGGCGAAAACAGCCTCTTGGATCTACATTACAACTTTTGGCAATTTCTATAATAAATTGCATTACAACTGCTTGGTGTGCTACTTGTTCCATCAGAGCTCTTTTCTGGAAAGGAAAAAAAAGGCATTAGAGAGATTAAAGTTATCTCCAGTAATTATGTATCTAAAATTCAGTGTAACTTCAGTTTTGTTTGGTTCCTATAGACCTAAGCACTGATGGTCACAGAACTAAAAGGACAGTTGCTAGCTAGGACTAGCAGCAACACAGTGTGGAGGTTTTCTTTGCTAAGGTAATAAGCTAGTGAAAGGACAAAAAGAACAATTAAATAGCTAATCAGCTTTTCTGTAGTTCAGGTTTACTGTGTGTTTTCTGCAGTGCAAGTTTACAGTGATAGAAAAATCACTGTATTTCAGTCAATATGCTTCCTGTGTATTTTCAATCATCTTCGCACCTGTTCGGCTTCTAGATGAAAACACCATAACAGGAGATATTTGGACGTTTCTTCACATACAAGATACGGGTGGTCAGATAAAAATCTTTGACTATCATCCCATCTGCTCAGCATACCTAATAAGAAAAACACAGAGTAAGATATGCAGTATGAAAAAAATGATTTAATGCAGCAAGAAAGTCATTTGCACTGGTACACTGCCATTTTCCAGATTCACTAACCTGAATGTAACAGCATGCAAATAATTTTAGTTTTTATTTAGACATCCAACTAACACTGAAAGAACATTTCCAAAGGCATAACTGGATTTTACAGATGTTAAAGATAAATCTTAACAGTAATGGTTAACTATATTTTAATACATCTCTAGCAGTGTTGGAAATAACTTATTTTTAAACCACTCTCACATAAAGTGTTATAGGTATTTATTAGTTATACTAAATTATTCACAAAGTTCAGGGATATAAATTTACATTAATTCTGACAAAAATAAAAGCACTAAGAGCAATTAAAAAAAGAATGTAATTAGTTGGAAATGAAAGAGCTTCTAAACATAAATGGCTTGATACATTTTTAGGAAATTAGAATGTAGTTAGAGAACTAATTTAAAGCCAAAAGAGCTAAGCCATGTCAGTATTTGAAACTTAAACAGAAGACTGAATTGAGATAGCACATTACTACCTTCATGTAAAGGGCTGAAGGTTAAAAACCACACTGCAATATTCAGATAGACAGCTTTTAAAATTATCCTTCATATATCACTAATGTTTGTATGTATATTAGAACAGTTGATTCATTTACTGTCAGCAAGTACCAAATATAGAGCTTTACCCTTCTACCAGCATATAAATATAACAGGGATAAAGATAATTCAGTGGCAGTGACCTAAGCTAATTTTAATTCTAGCAAACAAATACCTAAAGAGAAAGCACTGGCTAATACTTCTTTTGGCTGTTTAGTCAGATTCTTTACTGCTTGAATGCCAGAGTAGGATTGAGAAATGAAGTTCAGGCTCTACAGCGAGCAGAGTCTATGCCAGCCTTTGGCGGAACACAATAAGATCATTAGTGTTGTTTTACCTCCATCGTAAAAAGAACTAACCAACGTGTCTTTGAATTTCAGAGATGGGGGTGGGGGTCAGGGGCAAATTTTTCTGCTGAAATGTACAACACCATAGAAGCCTCCCGATTATACTGTCAGTACATTTCTGTGCCTGTCACTGCTGCTGTATGCTCTGCCAATGCTGTGTCTCACTTAATATTTGCAAGGCTTGCCTTTAACCCCCAGGGCCAAAAACCCTTTCTTTAATAAAAAAGTTTAATATCCGTAAAGAGAAGTAGTGAATTAAAAGCGGTTGTGCAAGGAGCTTTTGTTAGGTCAGTCCTGTTCTTGAGTACCCTGGAATTCCTAACACGGCTATGCTTCAACATTAGCAACATTTCTACCCCCTAATCAGGAATGGAAAGCACTTAACAGAACCATCAAAATTTCAGATTCCTTTACAAGGTCTGAGTTCTGCTCAACTTGTTTAAATAATGATAAAGTGACACCTAGTGGAGAGTTAACTAGAACTTCAAGAAAGTTTCATCCATGCATACTCTTTAATAGCAGCTTACAAACTTTTATAAGTCAGGATTTATAGACTCCCAGAATGGTTGAGGTTGGAAGAGACCTCCAGAGATCATCTGGTCCAACCTCCCTGCTCCAGCAGGGACACCCAGAGCACATGGCACAGGGTGGCATCCAGGTGGGTTTGGAAGATCTCCAGAGAAGGAGACTCCACAGCCTCTCTGGGCAGCCTGTTCCAGGGCTCTGTCACCCTCACAGGAAAGAAGTTCTTCCTCATATGGAGATGGAACTCCCTGTGTTTCAACTTGTACACATTACCCCTTATCCTGTCACCGGCCACCACGGAGAAGAGCGTGGCCCCATCCTCCCTACAATCACCCCTCAGCTACTTAAACATGTTGATCAAATCTCCTCTCATTGGTCATTCTCCTTAGAGCTTAATTATCTACCAGAAAAAGGTGTGTATTTAGAGATGATGGCTACAGACAACCCAAAGCACTTTTACACAGCTCTTCTGTTTCCATGGATGTCTCTGCCCTTTCCCACTGAACAGCAAAAAAAAAAAAATGCTAAACTTCAGTTTTCAGTAGTTCAGCTCTTTTAAATATTCTTATTAAAAAAAATAGTTAAGTTCTTACAGGTCACAGGAGCTAACAGGTTTCTGTAGTTTATACTTTGTTTCACTTTAAACAGGCTATCAGACAGTCTAGCTTCTATTTTATCACATCATGACAGGCAACTAGTTTAATTTGCTATCATTCATTTTATATAATAATATGGATCAAACCTACACAAAACTGCATAAGGTTAAACTGTAAAGCATTGGGAAAAGTGCACTCACCGAAGTGTTTAATCTTTTGTTCATGTTTCTGCACAAATGATTCAGGTGCATCTTCATCTTCAATTTCTTTCCTTTTTTGATTAATAAAACTCTAAGAAAGACAAAAGTTAACTATCACAGGATCTCCAGACATACTTTTTTGCTAGAAAGGAATATTCTGTTTTATTACATTGCTATTAAATAGTAGTGTTCTAAGTTTACAGTCAGGTCATATACCTGCCAAGTGGGGGTTTTTTTGTTTGTTTTTAAAAGTACATTGGCTGATAGAGTTTCAAATTCTTATTATATTATGGCAATCAAGAAACTGGCAGAATTCTGCTTTCAGGTAGCAACTTACTGATCTGTGAACTATGAATACCCTCTACATGGTAGCCTTGGTGCAGCTGTGTCAAGGACATATGATAAAAGACGTACTAATTGCTCAGACTCAAATTAATCCGACAACAAAGCTCAGGTTGTACTCAAGACAGCATTTGTGCTAAATAAGCTGCACTGCAGCAGTCAGGTTACTGGAAGCAAACTGTACTCCTCTTTCATGTTTGAGAGTTTGGCACAGCTGAGGAGCAGTCTGGTTATGTGAAGAAACTATTGTTCAGCCTCCCCTGGGCAACTGTTGCTATTCAGAACCAATGCAAGTTCTGATCCTCGCTTAAGAAAGTCATCCAGATTTGTAATAATAGTGCAGCTTGCTCCCATTCTTGGGCAAAAAGAAGAAAAATACCCACATAACACAGCTCTGATTAAGCACTGCACTAGACATGAAGATAATTGAGACACTATTGTCTCAAACCAGTGAACTAGTCTCGAATTAAACAAGTGAAATGAGAAATTAGGCTAATACTTGTTGTCTCGCCTCTGGATACAGGTCATACCTTATTAAATACCTCCTTGCTAACAGAATCTGTATTCCATAGATTTTGTCCTTCCCTCTGGTTTAGTGCTTCTTCTTTTCTTCTCCACTCTTCCTCCCTCCGTCTCAACTCAGAAACTTCAGTCTTTGCTTGGGCAAATTCCTGGTCCACAGATTCCGAACTATGCAGTACTAAACTACCGAGTTTCTGCTGGGCTTCTGCTAGATTCCAGGTGCATTCCACAGAGTGCTTCACAAACTCCTTTTCTTTTTGGCAGGCTAGTTCAATACCTTGGCTGTATGTCTATAAGGGAAACAAAACATTATTCAGGGAAGGAAAAACAGCAGTTTTCAAAATGTATAGGAGCAAACAGTTTTAACTCCCAAATATAGTGTTGATACAGAAGGCACTTTAGAAGTTGATTCACCACAGTGATTAAGCACAGCATTGTACAGCTTTAAAAAGGGAAATTATACTACCGCAGAAATACTTTTACAAAGTTAAAAAGTGACCGTCTCTACATGGTAGAGATATTTTTGATGCAGATGACCCTCTAATGACCCTCAGCTCACACCTGGCTCTCTTTTGGGCGATAACAGCCGCCACCAGCAAGGGCACTCCTGAACACATATACAAGACATATACATTCAAGAATCCATTTCCTCACACTGTGACGAAGGTTTCATGACTCCATATCACTCTGTGCAGCAGCTACTACTGCCTGCACCCCAGAACAGATTAATCCTCTCCCAGTGCACGGCCACCGCCTCCAAAGGACAGCGCAAGTGGAATTCAAGCTCTGGCGAGGCTGAGGCCCAGCACAAACATACACTCCTTCCTGCTCTTTCTTCTTCCCTGCCTTGTCTTTTTGAGGAGGTCAGCCCCAACAGCTGCGATCTCCCAGCTTAGGCCATGAGTGCTGCACTGTCAGCACGCGCCTGCGAGGAATCCGCAGCAGTTGCTGGGGAGAAAACAACCACCGCC
>NW_010583295.1:747535-785844 GCF_000705375.1 Tinamus guttatus
CTCCTGAGGCGAAAATAAAATAAATAAATAATTGAACGAAGGCAAAAAACCTCATGCTTTTTAATCGTTCGATCTCTTTTGGGTGTCCTTAGATATCCACCGGTGTGTAGAACGTCACTTACCGGTGTCTAGGAGATTGGTTTGGTAAAAAGGCAAAAAAAAAGTGTGCTAAAAAGGTCTGTTAAAAAGAAAAAAGAAAAGACCCCACTATAAAATGCGAAAATGCCCCGTGCTATAAAACTTTGAGTGCTAAATGCATAAATATAGTGGAGACCTGGTGTCTCGAAGAGTGCTTATATCGTAGCGGAGAAGTTTGGGGTGTTGTGAGACAATTGTAAAGCTGAATCATACCCTACGTGGGAATTGTACCTTTTTTCATCACAATAAGTGATGGGGGAGGGGGATGAGAACAGTACAGAGATGACAAAAAAAAAAGGCTATGCTTGGAACTGTGTGCTTAGAAATTAAATTTCTCATTGTTTCAAGACAGATATTAAAGAGCTATACCACTAATTTGAGTATGTATGTATGCCAAATGTGTTTACCATGAATCTGTAGACACTGGTTTGAGAATAGAGCTTACAGGTCTGTATATACATGCGCTGATATGTATATGTCATGACAAAATTTTGGAATATCAACACTGAAAAATTACCATTAAAATAATATAAAATGACATAGTATAGTGAAATGATTTTTTAAAAAACAATGTAAAATATTTTGGCTGAAATAAATGCCAGGGTGAAGTTTTCAAATATGTTTATATGCTTCCTAGGCAGGCACTGAAGTGCATATATTTCAGGGATTCGTGTTTTTCTGTTCCCAGGCGTTGAATCCCATTGAATCCCGTCTGAGCTGGGCGGCGGTAGTCCCGCTGACTGAGTACATGTGTGTCTGGTGCATATGTGCGAGACTGGATTTGAGAATACCATGTGAACACAATTTTTTTTCTCTCATTAGATCACATGTCCTGGTGTGTTCCTGCCAGAGAAACATGACGTTTATCTCAGCGTGTGCATCTTGGGTCAACACAAGGAGACGGAATGCCTTCCTCCCGTTTTCCCCCTCTTGTTCCATGAGAAGATGTTGTTTGAAAAGGTGAGTTTCACTTGTTATGTGCTTTAGACTAGATCGTCCAGTGCCTTGTACAATTCCTGTACAACCTAACTTTTGTATGACTGGTAGGTAATTATTATTGATACATATTGTATGTATCTTGACACAATGTGATGAAGTATTAGACCCACTACTAAAAAGGAATACATTTTAACATGCCCTAAGATTTCGCAGTTTGAGGTTTTATTGAGAGCAATGGTTATGGGATGGCATTTCCTGCAGAAAATTCTTGTATAATTTCAGAAATGACAATAGCATATAATGATAATTGCTCTGAATTATGCTGTTTCAGATTTTTTTGGGGAAGCAAAACAGTATCTACTGTATATTCTACTGTGGCTCTCACCTATTCAAGATTTTTATTATAGCAAGAGACATATGGTGTGAATGAAGATCCAAATGAATGACAGGCAAATGCTTTTGCCAGCCTTTTACATGCCATGTTAACCTCTGAAATCAAGTTTTCAACTTGATTTTACTGCACTGCTCACTAGTTCTGGTCCTGCTTTTTTTTTTTTATTGGAAATGTGGGCTGGGGCAAAATGACTGTGCCTGTTGATAAGCAGAACCATGCTGATACCAGCACAAAACAGAAACTGAAAAATTTTAGAATTATGTCTTTTTTATGTGTTGCTTTCTGACTGTTCTGCATTCTGAGAAACCCTTCCTTCTTCATTGCACTCTCTGAGTGTTTCAGCTGCTCTAATACTCTTTTTACATCGCTATCAACATTTCTTTCTCTGAGGAAGAGAGAAGGTGGTTACTTTCCTTTGTCCCTTGAGGTTATTGCTGACACAAGTGAAAAGCTATGGTCAGCACATGTGAAAACTACAAAGTAATTTCTGCTGGGACTTTACTGAATCTTAGGGTGAACATAGCTCTGAGCCTGTAGCCTTTTGAATCCTCTGTAATACATGTCCATTGCGTTGTTCTGACACGAAGTTAAAAATGAGATAATGTATCCCACTTTTATAGGAGAGCGGGTTCTCTTACATTTATCTAGTGAGAAGAGGAGGATCAGGGTAATTATCACGAAGCAGGTGACGCTTGATAAGTTCATAGCCTATTTTATCTCATACTAATGTGTTTGTGAAATGGTGTTTTTCATGTGTTTATGAACTGGTATTTTTCATTTGTAGGTATTACCTAATATGAAGCAACACATTTTATTTCTCAGGGAAGACATTTATCTTGCTCAGCCCCACCCAAAAAAGTTCTCACTAAAATACTTTTTGAAAGCACTGATAATATTGTAAGAAGGATGTTGATAAGTTTCATGGGGCATAGAAAAGCTACCCAAAATGATCGAGTGAGTAAGATATAGGAAAGAGAAACTTCTTTAGATAGACAGAAAATTCATCATGAAATACTGGCTGGAGTTTGTGTTAAAATTCCCATGTATTGCAAAATGTTTGCAATTTCATTCCAAGCAATAAGAAGAATATATCTGAACAGGACATAATTTGCTGTAAAACTAAATTTGCAGTAGAACTAATAGTAAAAGGTACTTTTCTTTTCCCCAAAAATGTCACATACTTTAAAAAATATAAATGTAAACAGCATAAAAATATTTACCATTGTCATAAATAGATATATATTATTAGTTTAGTTTGATTTTGCTTAGTGGCAGCATGATCAAAATAGGCAACAAGTAGTAAACTGTTTCTATGAATGCTGGATTATTAAATTAATTTATACTATAATGACTTTTTTCACTCACTGTTATTATCTTGAAGGTCTTTGAACATGCTGTAGATCCTGCTGCTGTAACTGAAATACTTGAAAGTAAGTATAATTTAAAAAAATGTTTGGAATAGATGAACAGCTAAAAAATGACAAAGTAGGTACCTATATGTACACAGTCTGTCTCTCTGCTTGTTTGTCTGTCTTAGCTAAACGTTGTGCCTCTTACATGTTGTTCTGGATTTACCCATTTGAGTGGTAGTCTGTACCTCCTGTACGGTGAATGGCATTCTTCCATTCTCAGGCCAGGATTTTTTCCTATACTTTTGTGTACCTAGCTTGTGCTAGGCAGACCTGACAAGGCTGCTTTTATTTTTTTTTTCCTCTGTAAATCTTTCTCTTGAAGTTTGTAATGTGTCATGAATTCAGTGACTGAATAGTTCTTTTTCAAATTAGAAAAATCAGTACTTCTTACATTCCGTTTCATCACTTCAAGTCACCTGCCCCATGCAGGCAGACTTCTTCAGTCATACTGACAGAAGGAGATGCTGTCGTTAGTTTAAACAGTTGTTATCCCCTAATCTTAATCTAGTTAGCACCCATTTGCTCTTACTGGATCTCAGGTTTTCGTGCTCTGGACCAAGTAAGCTCAGCAGAACGTCAAGCCAGAAGCCATTGACGCAGTGACTGTCTCATTATCATCTAATCCCACCAGGTGTCAACAACAAGCGGTTATTTTGTGCTGATACTTCTTTCCTGCTTGCTTCTTTTAAATTATTAATAGTAGCCTTACAATAAATACTCCAGGAACTCACTGAAAGAAGGACTAGCCTTAAATCTGACTCTCTCTTCTCTCTTACCCTTCTGTCCTTTCTCTATTTTCCTGTCCTTCATCCTTTACTATTAGGTTAGTTTCCATTTTGTGTACCACAGGAGTAAACAGTAAATCTATTCTAATTACTTAGCTAGGCTGTTATAATTTGTTTTTCAGGTCTCGTAACGAAGTTTGAATTAATTCAGCTCACATCTCCAGGTAATAGGCAAGTAAATGTTTTTCCACATATTAGGTAATTTTACAATGAAAATAATATCAGTGGATGCTAATTTTATACCATGCCTTCCAACTTTTTCTACTCAAAGATTACGCTGGCTCCTCCAACTCCATTTTATTCTCCCTTCCTCACTTCATCATATATATTCTTGGGAACGCACTTGAGGTGAAAAAAATAATCTCTCTTCTGACTAAGCTTATTGAATGCTGTGTTAGGGTCACTCATATTCTTTAGTTTCCTTTGTTGCGTGTTTTAATTTGCCAGCAATAATTAATCAGAACATGAATATAGTTCATCTTAGTAGGTAATAGTGTTTGTTTTTTTGCAGACTTTATATTCTATTTTTCATAAGGCAGGAAAAAAAGCAAATGACCCTGAGTGGCAGATAAGCGCTGTTGTGAAGGTCAGTAATTACAAAGCAGTTGTATATATTCTAAAACTGTAGGTTGCATTTACTTTGAAAATTATTCGTTATTGCTCTATCAAGCCAAATTTAAACTATACATTATATTTCATATGTAGTTAATATCAGCTGTACATTTTGTATTTGTTTTTCAAAATGCTTTGCTTCAGATGTTCATTTCTCCCTTTCAGCTTTGCTTTTTTATTTTCAAAAGTTGCTAATATAATAAAGGGTAATTTGTGATTTCAGCTTAGAGAAATATTCATTCAAAGGAGAGATTTTTTATTATGTCTATTTAAAATCCTAAGCAAGGCCAAAACCTTTTTGTCTGTCTTAGTCCAGAGACTGTGAACGTTGTCTTTTCACAGAGTTACTTCCATTCAAGCTTTATAGGTATCAGAATCTCATGTAGCTACATGCAGTGTATAATGGTTTTGTTCTCTGAGCTTTTCACATTTTCTCTGTGTTCGATAGGACTGAAAGATTACTCAGTATTCTCACTCTTCTTAAAAGGATGAGACTGTACTAAAAAGTGGTTGCGGATTTATTGATCTCCTCAGAATATTCTAGTCTTGCAGAACACCTGGGCTTTGTTCTGGATAGTACCTACAAAGTCTTTCATGTCTTTCATTAATCAAACTTCAGGTATTTTCTTTCTCTTTGTGTCTTTTGTTTTTTTTTTTCCTCTGAAAAAATAGGCAGTTGAAAGTTGTACTTTTTTCAGAGGGAATGTTTTCTTTTTTAAAACTTAATTATTTCAAAGATCACTTGAAAAAAAAAAAAAAAGCCTAAACATGTTCCTTGTAAGAGGAATGAATGTCAGCTTCTGTCCTTCCTGTATCTCAAGATAGTCTGCATACAACAAAATTGACTGTTTGCTTGTTTTTCTTATTAAAATTTCTTTCTGGTCATTGACAACCAGGGATCAGTTAGAAAAGGCAATTCTTACAACGAAATTGACTAGAAAAGATTGAACTGTGAATAGGGTCAAAAGTGTTACTGTCTTTCTTCCCTTATTAGTATTGCTTTATCTAGATATCACCAAATTGAAAGGGTTGTGTTTAGTGATCATTAGAAGGGAGCAAGAATACTGAATACATCCAAGGCAGTGGTAGCTTTCACCTCATGACATTGCAGTGTAACATTGGGGCCCCCCCTAACTGGTCATTTCAGTGAAGCAAAAGCTTCTAAGCAGGGCAGTTGACAGTGTACCTGACAATTTTCCTGCTGCAGAGGATGTTATAAGAGCATCTTCTGTCTCTGCCTGTGCCACACAAACAGAGCAAAACTGACCCTCCTCTTCTCCATTCACATGGAGCTCAGGAAGTGCAGTTTTGAAGGCAGAGAAGGTCTGTAGCCGAGTGTGGTATGTGGATACTTTCGCCCTTAGTTAGTGGGCTGTAAGTCTCATGTTTTGTGACTGGGTAGCCATTTATGTGATGCTGACGGCATAGCTAGCTCTTTGGAGGGAATACAATTTAAGGCAATAGTGGCTGCCTTTGATTACCATTTTTAAGATGACACTTATTTTGAACATATGTTGGAATG
Source organism: Tinamus guttatus (assembly GCF_000705375.1). Next base: position 753,338 of record NW_010583295.1, read on the forward strand.
TTGTAATCTCATGTCAATCTTTTTACATTATTCCTGTGGGCAGCTGATATCAGTTAGTTGTTTGTTCAGTTTGTAAAATCCTGGTCATACTGAGAGCACCGTGAAGACCTCCACTTAAGTCAACTGGACTAACATTTAGCACGCTGAGTGTAGACCCATACATTATACTCTGTAGAAATTGTGTAGAAGAGGGAATTTGTCTTCTAACCTCGTCAAGAGATGCTGGTGTTCATTTCTTATGTAGTTGGGGTGCCATGTAGGTAAAACAAGGAGCAGATTTAAATTTGGGGTCGCAGCTTTGGACATTCTACACGGTATAACTACACAGTCTACCTTCAGCCATTCACCTCCCCAGAATGGTTTGGGGAAGTCCTGACAACGAATATTAAGAATAGTGTCAAAACTCACTGTTGCTATGCTAAACCAAAGTCTTCCATAAATATTGAAAGCATAAATGGTTTGTCTGCATTTTGCTTCTAGCTATCTCTGACAGCACAAGACGAGCAGCATTCTGTCAAAGACGTTCATACATTCCTGAATTTGTACTGACATCTGTTTTTCATGAAAATTCCAGAACAACAACCCTGGAAACTGTTTTTACTTTTGTATTTATTTATTTTTCTTTTTTTTTGTATTCTTTCAGCAGGAGATGGCCTTGCATTTTATGAAGAAAATACTCGAGATTTTCTGTTCCCAGAGCCTAAGCTGACTCCTGCATATCCTGGTGTGGACAGAGAATTATTGATGAAAACATTTTCTCATTTCCCAGTAAGCCACCTGCCTATTTACCATGTATGGAGAAGTAGGGAGGCCAGCTACCTAGGAGTAATTTGCGGGGATTGGAATATATTGAATGAACTTTGGTCTTCTTGAGCAGAGGGAGGTGCTTGGGTGCCCACTTTCTTATGGATGTGTCTCAGAGGATATATCAGATAGGTACAAGCTTCACAATTACATCTTAGTCACAGGTAGTAAGAAAAATCTCTGTGTAGGCAGAAGACATACCTCTATTCTCAGAATCTGTGAAGGGACTAAGTAATTATCATATTTTTATGTTTCTTTGCACTGAGTGCATAAAAGGGTGCCAGCTTTCCATCCATTTTCTTTCTTCCCTATACAGTCTCATTCTATCAACTCTGCTCTTGTTTTCACTCATCTCTTGAGAGTCCATTGTGAATCCTGCAAGTGCCTTTCCTTTACAGGGTTTGTGGGTTCTTGAAGCAGTAATAGCAGCCCAAAAAATGCATTTAATCCCTGTCACTAAATTAAGGATTTTAAAAGAAGCAATAAATTTGGCTTGAATTGTAGTGATTTCTCTACAGTGCATTTTATAATAGCTGTGAGAAAAAGCAGAGAGGAGCATCCTTCCTGCAGACTCAAATTTGCATGGATTCATAGGCAGATTTTTTGTGATTTCTATACAGATTAGAATGTATTTATTTCAAAAGAAAAACTGGTTTTTTTGCATTAGTTGCTAATGAAAAAAGGTCTGAGTCTTCTACAACAAGTAACTATTAGAAACTTCTGCCTACTACAATAATTCTCACCATACTTCTGGAACAGAAATGTAGAACTACATGTTCTAGTTAGCCAAATGTTATGTTGTATGAATTTTAACTTCGTTCTTAGGAGACACTAAAGTGACAGTAAATTATGAGACAGATATGTAACTAACCTGATTTCCTTTGATGCAATGTGAATATTATTAAGGGGAAGCACATTTTTTATGTTATTTAGTTATTTATAATGTTATTTAGAGATGAAATTGTTTTGAGTTGATCAGGTTAAGCAGTTTGTCATACTGCTGAAAACCTAGCTGCTTTATCAAATTGTCACAGTAGAAGAGGAGAATAATTTCATGTTCTTAGGACAACCATAGAAAAATTCAGGTTGCAGACCTCCAGAGGCCAGCAAATCCAACCTCTGATCAAAGAAGATCTAATTAGATGTCAAGATGAGTCTTGAATACCTCTAAAGATAGAGATTCCAAAACCTCTCGAGGAATTTGTTTCGCTATTTGGCTTCAGTCAGCAGGTTCTGTTAAAGAGAACTTGGGTGGTACCTCTGTGGCATTCAGTTTCACACATTTGGAAGTATCAAACACCTGATTCATCAAGAAGGCTAGCGTGTAAATACACCTGCTAATCAAATAATGAAGAGCTGCACATCTTTTATGTAGTCCAGAGCATTCTGCTCACCTTTCCTCACAGACCTGCCTTTATGAAGAATGCGCCGGTACTGTGCTGGTGTCTCAAGTGTGTATTTTGATCTTGCTGCCCTGTGCATTATGCTTCCCCTCTTGAAAGGTTTATGCCTATTAAAAGTGACTCCTATATCCCTGCTCAGCAGATTAAGATCAAATTGCTGGTTTTCTTAGCCACACTACTTTGCAAACTGTTCCTTGCTGGTGAGTTTGCCACACGTCTTTTCTAGTGGCAGTGCCTCTCTCATTTTGATTATGCAGTTGCAACTAAGAACTTGAAATATTCCGTCTGAATGTTGAATGGGGGAAGATGTATACACAGTGATAATGTTTTAAAACATTTTCCTTGTTATATTTTTAAGGGAATAGCACCAAAAATAGAATTCTCCACAAGAACAACCATCACAGATCTTCCACTTCACTGCAAAGGGAAGAATTATGTAAGTAATTATAGTTAGGATTCAGACCTGGTTAAAATGGACTAACCTCTGATAGAGTCCACATGTTGCACATTGTAGCCTTTTTCGCCTTTATATCTAGATATCCCACACAGCAAGGGCAACAGGATGTACTCCATCAGAGAATCACAGGTTCCTCAAATTTAGTTTGTACATGCAAAAATCTAAATTCTGCTTTCATGTGGTCAATAGGTCATTTAATTAAGTTCTGCTTAGAGCTTGCCATTCTTTTCGTGAGAAGGTTGCAAATACCTTGTACCTGTTTTCATTCAGATAATTGTGCAGCCGTTAATTTCTTTGCCAGGCCCCAAACAGAGCAAGGAATCAAAGATCTGCATCTGCGTCCCCCAAACAAAGGAGCAAGTCATTAACACAATGCAAGACATCGGTGAAAAGGGATAAGATCCACAAAAGGCATAAAAGGTCATTAAAATCACAGGCTCCTTCTTCAAATGTTAGAGACCACTTCCGTGATCTTCCCACAGAGAACCCACAGCAGCTGTGCAGACCGAGTTTGCGGTCTGCTGAGTGCCATCCGGACAGTGAGAACAGGCCACCACTGGTAGTCAGACATGTAAGTCTTTAAAAATTCTGGGAAATTTTTGTTAGGATAAAAATAACATTAATTTTTGTCTATTCTATCTTTTTCTATCCCATTTTTCCTTGTCTCATCTTGGGCTGTTTAGATTAAGGGAAGACTGAAGAAATTTAATAGCGGGAAATAGGACAGTGAGTTAGCTACAGTCAGGAAAAGAAAGCAGTATTGACAGTGAAAGTTTCAAAGATATATTTAGATAAGATAAAGACAGAAAAATTTCTCCCTCTTCTCTTTGCTTTAGGACCAAACAGATCAGAGCATTTTTTTGTGGTTAGTAAGGTATTTATGGGCAGATAATTTCATATTCTTTGTGCCTTCTGAAGCACTGGAATTAACCCAACTAGACTCACAGACAGACCAGTCAGTCTGTGACAGGGATCATCAGTCCCCTTGATTCTACTTTGACCTGTCGAATTTCTCCATTAGTCACTTAAATCAGTGGAAGTGTTTCTAGATTTCATCCAGCTTTGCATTGGGCCGCTTGGGTGTCCCATCTGATTATTTTGTTGTCAATATGTTGTTGCAGGATTTGTCTGAATGGAAAAGAGGGAGAGAGTTTCTCACATGATCAGTACTAGCAAGCTAAAGAGATAGGTATCTGGAGAACCTTGTGTTTGCTTAGGTCCTGGTCTTGCATTCCACAATCTTATTTCATTGTGCATACATTTAGCAGTCCAGCTTTTAAAAAAATTGTATTAGTTTTATAACTTTCCACAGTTATTTTAATCTGTAGCAGGGTATATTTCTTAAATCTGGCTTTGCATGGGAATCATAAAGTCATTTACCCTGAAATGGATCCCTGGAGATCATCTAGTCCCACCTCGCCTCAAAGGAGTTCTGGTTTGATTAAGTTGCTCAGGACATTGCACAGTTGTGTTTTTGAATATTTATGTGGATGGAGATTTTATAGCCTCTCTGAGCAGCTGTTTGAAAATCCTTGTGGTAAAAAATAAAAGTCCTATCTAATTGGAACTTGAACTGTTGATTTTTCTTGTTCCTCTGTGCTTCTCTGAGAAGAGCCTGGCTCTTTCTTCTCTACATCCTTGTTGTAGACAGCAACAGGATCTCCTTTTAACCTTCCCCTTTAAGGCTAAATTAACCCAGCCTTCTCAATGTCTCTTTATCATATCACATGTTTCAGCATCCTGACCATTCTGGTGTATTTCTGCTGGACTATGTAGTATTCTTAGGTCTGTCTTATACTGGAGACCCTGAAGCAGGATGTGGTCTCATAAATGCTGAATAGAGGGCAAAGATTACCACCCTTGACCTACTGGCCCAGTCTTACTAATACAGCCCAGAACATAGCTGGGCTTTTTTTGCTGCACAGTTTTGTACATTGCTGGTCCTGTTGTCCACCAGGATCCCACAGGTTTTTTTTTTTTTCCACAATGTTGTTTTTGAGCCAGTTGACTCCTAGCCTCTAGAGCTCCATGGCTTTGTTCCATTCCCAATGCAGAACTTTGTGTTTTACCTTTGTTGAATTCCATAGTGTTTCTGCTGGCCCATTTATCTGGCATTTTAAGGTATCTTTCAATAGAAGCCCTGCCTTCTGGCATATCAAGTACTCTGCCCAATTCTGTATAGTCTGGGAACTTGATGGAAGTACTCTTTGCAGCCTCATCTAGGTCATTTGAAAAGATTGTTTAGACATTGTTTATTCTGACACCTGCAGTAACTGGTCACCAGTTGGACTTGAACCACTGATCACAAGTGTTTGATCACAGTTGTCAGGCAAACATTCCACAGAATTTAAGTCCGTTTTTCCTGTCCTTATCTCACCAATTTGGCCATAAAGATACTACAGACCTTGTTAGAGGCTTGCTAAAGTCAGTGTCACCTACTGTTCCTTCAATTATCCATGCAGTCCTCTCATCATAGAAGGACAATAAAACATGATCTACTCTTGGCAGTTCCATGTTTACTCCTCCTAACTGCCTCCTAGTTCTCTGTATGTCTGGACAAGGTTTTTAGGAAGATTTGCTCCACAAATTTTCCAGAGACTGGAGTTAGGTGACTGGTCTGTAATTTCCTGGGTCCCCTTTTTGTTCTTCTTGAAGGTAAGTTTGCATTTTTCCTGTAGGACTCTTGTTTTGGTCTTTCAAAGATAATGAGGAACTGCAGTGCAAATGACATCAACCAGCTCTGCTCTCATCAGTGCTCTTAGATGCATGCCATCCAGACACAGCCTACTAGATATGCAGCATGCCAACATGCTTACCCCTGCCTGCTGATAAGGTCCATATTTTCCTCAGGTTTCCCAGTTTGCTGGTGCTGTATTCACAGAATCCCTTGCCCTTTATGACTTTTTTTTTTATTATTTATAGCTCCAGCTTTGCTTTGGCATTTTCAATGCCATCCTTGCAGGCTCAGGCAATGACTCTTGTATTCCTCCCAACCTTATTTTCTCTGTCTGCATGCTTAGTTTTCATGTTTATGCTCAGTCAGGAGTTTCCTAGCCATCCATGCTGATAAATGCATGTTCCTTCTACGCAGATTTTTATATAACATTTTGTTATATACAGTTCTCATTCTGAACTCCAAAAGCTCCAGCCCACATCTGTTATTAGATTGCTGTTCAGTCAAGAGCACACTGCCAGCAGGAGAGTTTACATTTTAGCATGGGAAACAGAAAAAATGCAGTGAGTTGCTGCCAGATCCATCAGTGCAGCGTTACAGTGCTGTCTGTCAATTGATCTAACCAGTGCTTGGAGTGGGGAAATGAAAGACCCTTACAGGTAGGAATGAAGTCAGCAGGATTTGTGAGCCTAGGGTGCTTTTTTGTTTTTTTGAAGAAAAAATAATCTCTCTTTCACAATAAGTAGCATCTCTAACTTCAAAAAAAAAAAAAAAACACTGCAAATAGATGGGGACCAGCACCAAGGGTAGAAACCAAGGGTAGAAAATTTCTAATTTCCAGAATTAATTTGCCATTCTATGGCAAATTTTTGTGTAATTTTTTTTTGCTGTAGATTTTCTACACTTTGTCCAGAAACTTTCTGTTTTAAAATTAAATTAAAAAAAAGACCAAACTGTTTTCAGAAGATGTTATTTTGCCAAAATGTCTGCATTGTACCTTTCATGTTTTTCCTCCTGGCTGTGTATTTTTTCCCTTTTTGAGGATTAAAAAAAAGAGTAAGAAAGGGAGGAAGAATTATTATTTTTGGTAAAGGCTGGAAATATGTGTCTTTAGACCTAGATTTGTAGATTAAGAAGTGCATCTTACTTTTCTTTCTTCATATTTAGGTGGACAGGTCCAAATCATTCGGTGAAATAACCTCACCATTGTCTTTCTGCAATGTGAAGAAAAGTTTGAAATCAGCAAGAGATTCTTCCAAATTTCATATGAAACAAGGTACTTATAATTTGACCTTAGCCGTGAAGAAATATTGCTAATACCAGCAATGATATTACCAAGTATCTCAAAGAAACCTATACATGTAAAAAACATATGTCAGATTTTGCTATTTGCAGAAGAACTGGTCAAAAAAGAGAGTGCTGCCTAGGATAAGCAGGTAGCAGTACCTGGAAAACAGTGGCTGCAGAAGCTCTAAAAAGTGATTTCTCCTTTGTTGAGTTGCATATCTCTCTGAAGAAAACAGTCTTGAAGACAGTTCAAGGAAAGAGAGCTTGATTCTTTTGTTCTTCATTGACTAATGTTTTTCTTTCCCCAGCCGTGTGTTTTTTTCATTAAACAGTCCTTTAAAGGTCCTCATCCAGTGTCCATTCATGTGAATAGAAAAAAGCAATTTTAGATCAATAGTCAGTGTGAAGTTATCAGTCTTACGCATCATCTGTTCTGCCCTTTGTCATATGCAAAATATTCATAAACTAATTTGCATGTGGGAAATGGCACTAAAGCTACACAATCAAAAAAGAAGTATATTTCTGTTTTGAAAAGTATCTTATTACTGATAGAGATGTAATCAAAGTACTGTAATACAGGTACATAATGTAACTGAAATTTATAAAGAGCATTCCCTGTAAGGAACATTTTGTGAGAATCCATTTTTACTTCAGTGCTAATATATTAAAAGTGAAAGTACCAATGTAAAGTTAATCGCTAATAATGTCACTGAAATGCTCTTTTTTTTTTTAAAGCTTTAACTTTTGATAACCGTGAAGCATCAAAAACTTCAGTTAAGGTAATTTAAAAAGTAACAAGTGAAGGATTCCATCTTTTCTGTTACTAGTCTAGCCTATATATTCTACAGAAAGAATTTCATGAGGAAATTTGATGGTTTGGAAAACGGTAATGGATAAAGCTAATTAAATAATTATGGGGAAATGTGAGAAACATAATAATTTGTCTCCAGGAAAATGAAAGCCCTGCAGCATTAATCAATATTATATTTAGAAAATCGTGTCACATTATTTTCACTGAAAATCCTTTATGTTGCAAAAATTTTAGGGCTAATCTATATGAAACTTTCCCAGCCCAACTGTGCTGGACTTCTAGAGACCATACTTTAGTAAAAAATCTAACTTATTAGTGTTCTAGGACTAAGTAAAAGATAGAGTAGACCAGAACGCTCTTTCCAATGCCTGCATTTCGTTTGGAGGCATGTGAAGTAAAGTTATATCTGTGATAGCGCTAGTTTAACTTGTTTGACTATGAAGAGCAGCAAAACTAATGCAGTATCACCATTATGGGAGGGAGTTAGTTATGCAGATGGAATCTCTAGTCTAGGAGAAGAGTCTAGTCTTCTAGTCTAAGGAACATCACTGCTAGCAAACTAAAACCTAACTGGCTTAAAAACAGTTCAGCATTTTGTTGTGTGCTGTATTAATATATCTGATTAAACTACAACTATACCCAGGAATTAGGAATCATCTAAGCTAACTAAACAAAAGAAGGTTTGACATCTAGTCTAAGATAGTCATCCGAGGTCTTTCATTTTGCAATGGAAAGATGATGATTCATTCTTTCATAAAATGGTCATCTAAGGCAGCTAAGATGTTTCACACCCCATCACTTTTGCTTCCCTTAATTGACCAAGGGGGAAGAGAGCCCTGGGACATGAGCTAGCATGGCTCATTTAAAGCATGGCTTTAAACTAGATTTGAGGAGGGAGGGGGGTATCATCGGGGAAGCAGGTTATGGGGTAGGCGATGGCCTGTCCTGCTACTCGCAGCAGGCTGACTCTGTAGCCTGTGGAGGGCGCTCTCAACCACAAGAGGCTAAATGGGAAAATAAGAGAACTTCTGAAGGCCCACATGGTCAAGTTCCAGCTGCCCCAGCTAGAAAGAGAGGCACACTGGGAGCCCAACATACCTCTATGGTATGCCTCTATATAAACACATGCAGCATGGGGAATAAACAAGGGGAAGTGGAGATGTGTGTGTGATTACAGGGCCACAATCTCATCACAATTACTGAGACATGGTGGGACGGGTCTCATGACTGGAACATGGCCATGGATGGCTTTAAGCTTTTCAGGAAGGACAGGCCTGGAAGGTGAGGTGGTAGAGTTGCTCCTTACGTGAGAGAGCAACTGGAATGTATGGAGTTCAGCATAGGGGAGGATGAAGTGCGAGTCGAGAGCCTGGGGGAGTGAGGATTAAAGGACAGCCCAACAAGGGTGATGCGGTTGTGGGAGTCCAAACTGTTTCCATCACAGAGTGAGCTGCTAGTATGTTTCTTTTTTACTGAGTAGTTAAAATCCTCTTGAACTCCTTCTTGACAAATGCAAAAGTGCAAGTTATGTAAAGACTCAAAGCCCTTCTGTGTGATACATCTTTTCAGATTTCCTCTCATTTCCAGGGCCAGCGTGATTATTTGAGAGGGATGCTTATTAGGCTAATGCAGCAAAATAAAGCTTTCATAGATGATGCCAGAGGCAGCTTGTTTATCTGTCCTATAGTGTCTTATGTCTTTACTAATGAGATGATTCCAGGCAAGAATAATGAGTTTGGTTAGCTTTTGTGAGCCACTCATCAGCGTGAAGGACTCTGTTTTTTTAATTACGGTCACACTTTTAAGGGCTTTCATTTCATGTACCTAACAGTAGGTCTGCCTACGGTTTTTAAGTTTGGCAATATGAATTCGTTTAATGCTAATATTTCCCTTATTCTTTATTGTAGTAAAATGGATGATGACTTCTACCTTCCTTTCTCTCCCCAGTCCCTTTCTTTCCCCCTTATCTTTTCCCCCTTTTAAATGTCAATTCTAGCTACTTATTTTTTTTCTTATTTGTAGATTGTCAAGGAGCCAGCAGAACAGGCTACTTCTGAACATGATTCATCATCTTTTGAAACAGATGAACTTTTCAGTTACCAACAGCATTCTCCCAGTCAGAAGCATTTGGCTTTTCACTGTGCAGCTCCATCTGCTATCTCCCAACAGCTAAAGACACCAAATCCTGCTCAAAGTCCCTCTCCTCTTCAAAACAGGTTCTAGATTCATAGTCAGAGCAACATTGTGCTGTGAGACTATAAGTTGAATGATGACAAGAATTCACATTCTGTCTTCTTGGAAAAATTGAATTCATGATTCACAGAAAAAAAAAAGAGTAGAAAAATTGTGGCAATTAATCAGGAAGTGATAACCTAGTATGGGTATATGGTTCCTTCTGTTAATTTTCCTTCATTGTCTTGGACTCTTCAGAAAGTGTGAAAAACTAGTTAGTTGATAGTTGGCTTTATGTCCAGAAGTGTGAGATTTCTGTTCCATCTGTATTGTTTTCATAATTATAAAAAGAAGTTTTTGTTATCACAGAAAAGTTTTCTGCATTTTATGGTGAGTTTCAAGAATTAGGGACATGTCAGGTAGAAAAATACAAGTAATGTATTCTTTTTGATTGTATGCACATTATTGTTTCTAAAGCTTGCAGAGTGCTCTCATGATCCTTACCTGGAATTTAGATGCAGTTTCCCCTCCCTTTAGCATGCTTTGGTTTGTGTATCTCTGCCAGAGGTGGACAACCCTTTCTGTCCATTTGTGTAGATGGCAGCCAGTGCTTCTGGTCATGAGTGCTAGTTCAGATGACATTTTTGTGGACTGAGCCAACAGGATCAAGATTAGTTCCCTAGCAAGAACATGCTAGATGCTTGCAGGGGGATTCCTCAACTCCAAATGGAGGAACATGTGGTGTGTATCCTGTGCTCTGCTTCGGCCTAAGCTCTCTAGCTGGACACAAAGTCACTCTGAGCAATCAAGTAAAAGACACAACCGGCCTTCAGCTTTGGAGAGGAAAAGTAGGTAGGCTTCCTCTTCTGGGTAGTATCTCCTTCTTCCCATGTGCTTAGGGCAACTTAATTTTTCTATTTATTTATTAAGTATTTGTAATTGAGTGCGTGGTGGGATGCAAGTTTGCGGCAGTTCCTCAGAGCAGGGCCTTAGGCTGGGAAGTTTCTGTCCTCTAAGGGTGTTAGTGAGCCCAAGGTTGTCACTGGTGCACAGAGAGGTATGGTCTTGCTGCCTGTATGCAGCAGTGTCCTGTTCCTTCCAAGACAGTACCTGCCTCTACCTCCATGAAACTTTCATGAATCAAATGAAGTTTGTTCGATGTGAAATTAGTCCCCCTCCCAAGTTGGAAAAAGCAGCCATTCTCAAGGTTGAGGCAGGCCCCAAAAACCCTATTGAGAGTCACTTTTCCCTGAGGCACACAGTTGACAAAGGGCTTCAAGAAATGCAGCTATTGAAAGCTGTTGTGGTGTCGTTGCTGTGTCCAAGAGAAAGTTTTACTGTGCCTTCCTTTTGGCAGATCTTCAGATGGGGAAACCTGTTATCCAAAATCCCAAGACAAATGATTTTTCTAGTGTCTCCTGGCCCTGCATTGCAGAACAAGCAGGTTGGATGTTGGATCAGTTTGTTGGTTGCCATGATTTGCATTGGAGATTTTCAGGTCTGCTCTAACCCAGGTGTTTGTGCAAGACATGAGTGATGTCTCCAGCTTACACAGACACAGCAGTTTCTTTTTTCTTAATGCAACTGAAAAGAGTTCTGTAACTATTGATGGCAGTGAAGCTGGATTATGCTGCGCTCTCAGTAGAGATTTGCCTCATGTACCTACTGTTTTTCAGGGGCAGCTTGAGTTGATCTAATAGGTCAGGCACACCAGCATACCCGGAATGCTAATTTCCTTCCACACTCATCGTGCACCTACCTGCCAGTGCTCACGTAGGCCCACAAGGACAGTGTATTTTGCCTTTCCTTCCACCTGCTGTTTATCACGACTCCTTTGGCCTCCTCAGCCCAGCATTGAAATGCAGGTCACGGCAATCTCCTTCTGGGGAAGGAACAAGGATATATGAGTGATTTAAAGAAGTGCTCGTGTGCTTTGCTGGAGCAGTCCCTTTGGGAGGAATGGTTTCTGTCTGACCATCTTGTACTGGGCTGGTGTCTGCTTTCCGTGTGGGCTGTGGAGCCACTTGGTCATACATTTTCTCACTTGTAATTGTAGGGTTGTGTAATAAATATTGAAATATATATATATTTCTCCACCCTGGAAAAGGAGGAACACTGATTTTTTTTTTTTTTTCGTAATTTGACTCAGTTTCTAGACATATGAAAATGACATTGTAGTGAATCATTTTCTCTGTAAAGTGGATTAAAAGAAACATGGAACAGCTTCCTAGCCCAGCTAATGTATCTCCGACGTGGTTGTCAATCTACATGGTTCAAATTTCATTGCTAAATGTTGCAGAAGGCTGTTAATTACGCTGGCTAACAGAGTTATAAATATGCTGTTAAAGGGACAATATTTTCTTACCAGGCAAACACAAAAGATTCTTTTTAAACCATTAACCGTATAATCTTCCTGATACTAAGACAGTGAGAATAGACTTATGTGTATTGTGGCCTTCCCCTTTTCAGTGTGATCAAAGACAACTATGCCTCTCTTTATTGACAGGTGTGAGAGAAGAGACACTGCGAATGATGATGAGAAGCAGAGAGGAGTTGAGGACAGAAAGAGGTAGGGAGCAAGGATAGAGAGGGCAGAGCATGTTTAATGAGAGGGATGAGAGGGAGGGATGGAAGCACTAGTCTGATGAAGCCTAAAAAAATTGTCGGGAAGAAATAAGTAGCTGAAGGAGGAGAGGGACAAAAGCAAATGTGTTTGTGGGTTTCCCTATTGAGTGTTGAGTGTCCTTGTTGATGTGAGGGGATGAAGGGAGCAGTGTGATTTGGTATGGAAAGGGTAGGACAAATGAGGCATCAGCTAGAGTGCACATGAAAAGGAGACATTTGCACTCCAGAGGGGAATGGGGTGTGACTGCTTGCTCTCCTCCAGCAGGTTGTCTCCCGGTGCGGATTCCAGCTGGGAGAAAATCAACGAGCGGGTGCGGAGCCTCCTCACCTCCACACAGGCCAAGCAGCGGCTCTCCGCGGTGAGTGTCAGGGTGGCAGTGCAAGAGGCACCAGGGGTGACGTGACAGCGTCTCCGGGTTCCAGTACATCAGGCTCGTGGGCCCTGCCCCCACGAGTCCACCCTGGGCCCGTGAAGGGGCCCGTTTAGTTGTGTGCACCTCACACGGTGCAGCCGGTCTGGACTAGGCCGTGTTTCCTCGCTTCCCTGCTTCCCAGTGCCATGGACAGGAGGTCAGCAGGAGAGTCTCAATTTCCGCTCATGAATGAGCACAGCACAGTGCCAGTGGCACGGGAAGGAAAAGGATGGTGCACGTGAACACCATGTAGAGTGAAAAGCAGAATATCCAAACAGGTTCTCAGATTGCTGTGCTGGAGTGAGTGAGGGAAACTGCACAGCATCACTTTGGCCACAGCCAAAGTTTTCCACTTAGCAACACCATTTGCCAGTCCTCTTAAGAAAGTGAGTGTATTTTCACTCTCAACTACGAAATGAACAAAACCCCTCACCTCCTGCTATTGGAAAAAGTTGTCCCCTCTGCTTTGCACAAAATGAAGCAATTTTTTGTCCAGTCCTCAGCAGTGACAGCAGTTGCAATTTTCTTGACTGCCTAATGTGTCTTACCGCGAACACTGAATGTCAATGTCCTTCATAAAATCAAATATATATATATATGTAAGTATATTTATATATATTTCACATTTGCTTTAAGCAGATCAATACTTTCTTCTTGTTCCCTTCAGTGGATTTTATATAGGAATTTATTTGAAGCTGAAACTAGCCTTTCATTTATGAAAAGCACACAGGAATATATTTCTAGCTTGTCCTCTGTCTTCTGATCTCAGCTTGCATCGGAATGTTGATTTTAATTTACTTGTGTACCTAGAGCATGTACCTGTCTGATCACTAGAAGTTTGTTATAACAAGGAGTCCCATTTTTAGCTAGTTTAATCATCTTGTTCATTGCATATTAGATAGTTTTTGTCACAACCTCTAGGTGGAGACAGAATTCCAGTGAATATCTTTCCTTTGTCTTTCTTATCATTCTTAAATGAATTAAATTCTTCTTAAATTAGTTTTAATATAAATTATTGAGAAGATTATAAGGGACAGAGGACCATATCTGTTGCCCTGAGTTAGTCTGACACTTTTGGAAGGAATTAAAAGGTTTTACCTTGAGCTAGATACTTTTGGCTGTTCTTCTCAGGTAGTGAAGTTGACTTGAGGTGCTTTTTTTAGGGAGTTACTGAGAATGAAATTGATGATGTCCTTGAAAGAAGATCTGTCTGTTTGAGGAATTCGCAGTCTAATGACTCAGGGAATGAAGCTACTGCTAAGAAGCTATTACCAGAAAGGAAAGCAGAGTAAATCTTTTTTTTTTTTTTTTTTTTTCATATTCTGGATTTATTCCAGACCAAAGATTACAGAATTACAGAATGGTTGAGGTTGGGAGGGACCTCTGTAGATCGTATAGTCAAACTGACTCTGTTCAGGCAGGGTCACCTACAACTCATTGCCCAGGATTGTGTGCAATGGCTTTTGAATAGGTCCAGGGATAGAAACTCTGCAACCTTTCTTGGCAATTTGGTCCTATGTTGCATTATCCTCACAATAACTAAGTTTTTCATTATGTTCAGATGTTCAAGCTGAAACCTTTCAGTGTTTCACTTTGTGCCTGCTGCCTCATCTTATCACTGAGCACTACTGAAAAGGGGCTGTTTCCATCCTCTTTCTTGGTCTACTTTGAAAATCTCGGCCAGAAACTCTAAAAGAGCTTCAGTGGAAAATTCCTTGTGAAGCAGAACTAAAAATAAAATTGTACAGTTCTATATTGTAAACATTTCCCGTCAACAGCTTGATAAACAGTAAGATAGTTGAGTCTTTAGGAGTAAGGTAAGGTAATAAATCTTTAGAAGCAGCATTAGGTAGTATTTTATGTTCATAAAGTTACTTAAAGGCTGTATAATCCAATAGGAATGAACAGCAGAGTGGCTGACAGCCCCAGATTGCTTTACACCGATGAAATGATCTAGCTTAGATCCTCACATCAATGTTATCTGATAATGGCAACATTTGGAAGTATTTATCAAGTTCTGAGGAACTTGAATAAACAACCAAGACAGCCGACAGCTACTGGAATATTTTAAAATTTTTAAAGCCACCAGGTAGCTGCTGTCTCTAAATAACATAATCTTACTTTTCTATGATAATGTTTTGTGCCTGATCCTTTTAAGACCTCCATTCCAAACTCTTCTTTCAGAGTGGTATTTTGTGATTCCCATTAAATGTTTAAAAATACACTGAGGGCAGATTTTCTTCTTTTTATATTCTCAATATTATTTAATATTTACCTCTTATTTATGGGCTGCCACTCTTGAGGTGGATGTTTAATATTCCCATGGAAACTTCCCAATAAAGAAGCAATTGCTTTAATAAGTGGAAATGCAGGGGAAATTACTGGTGAGTACTGGGAACTTTTCCAAGTGTGGCGTGGATTAATTCAGGAAGTCAGACAGTGAAAATTGCAAACGAGGGTTGAGTTGGCCAGCTTTAACATAGTTAAATGGCAGGAAAGAAAGAAGGAGAGGAAGGAATGTTGTGTGTTTCATACAGTATTGCCCAGAAGTTTCTATGTCTCCAGGTTTTTCACTACTCTTCTCAGCTGTTCATGTTATCTCTCCTCATTCGTTTGTAGGCCAGACAAATTGCAGGTGAAGGGAATTCCTCTTTTATCTTCATCTGATAGTGCCATAGAGTTAGGACATATATCTAGTCTGTGTATAACACAGATTTTTACTGGTTTGCTTTCCATTATAATTCAAAAATAATATAGGACTTCAGCAGAACTGGTAGTCATGTTTATGGAAATAAACCGGAGCATCTAGAGGGCTAAAACTGTATGATCCTGGTTTCATGTGAGTTTCATGTGAATAGCTGATGAAACACCTAAAAGCTAGTAGCTTTAAAGCCCTCTTTACCCTACCTCACCCCAGTGAAAGCTGACCAGTACTTTTCCACCAGCTGTCACCTTTTGAATTGCACTTACAAGGCTCTGTGGTCCAAGGTACAAAGAGGATCTGCAGAAAGATCATAAAGTCTTGGCCATTTGCTTTCAAAATAGCTTAAGTGGTGTCCTGAATAGCATGATGATAGGCATAACATCCTTGCCACGTAGCCAATTCCTCACATGGCTTCTTTTGGAAACAAAGAGTCTGGAATGTGTCCTGAGCTTGCTGGATCCTTTCAGCATGATCAGGTTGAGATGGCCTGCATGAGGTGAGACATAGTATGAAGAAACAGTGAGCTATATCATAGCGTCCTCACTTGAATGCACCTCACTTAAAACTCAGTGGGAATGTCATTTTACTGTGTCCACAATTATTTTCTTTTTTTTTTTTTGTGGCATAGTCTCTGGTTAGTCTAAAAAAGCACATCGAGATGATATATGTTGAAGTCCTAGATCTTAATTAAAATAGTTTCTCAACGATTGTTCTTAAACATAGTTTTCTTGGAGACCATAGTTGAGAAGTGTTGAATGAATGCTAATGAAACACTCATGTAGATACTCTGGCTCTTGGGCAGTAAAGTTATTCTTGTTACTGTAGGTGGGACGGCACAGTGACTGCTGGAAACTGATCTGAAGAACACACTGAGAGATGCTTCTCTTCTGGCTGAGCACTGTTATCTGCCACTGCATAAGAATGTCTGATTAAATGATTACCAGTGGGTTCAAATATTACTGTCACAGAGGTGTGAATTTACTAGCTTATTACTAGTGCAAAGGCAAGTTTCTGAGTCTTGTCTCTGGTCTCTACTTTCCCTAGGTTTTGCACTTAGAATCACCATTAAAAAATTACAGTCCTGGAGCTGATGATCTAAAAGCGTTAGACTTCTCAATGTATGTCCATAAAAATAGAAAAGGCCCTTTACTTGCATAATTACTATCATACATTCTCGTCCTTCTTGAAGAAAGGTAGCTGAAATGGATCTTTAATACATATACTTGACATAGCCTCTTTAAGAAAATAGTTTGAGGAACTGAGAAATGCACAGGAATATATTTTGAATGCTTTAGTGAAATCTTGTAGCTTTCTAACTTAATTAAATGTATTTTTTCTGTGAAAACACAAGTTATGCTTGTCATATAAGAATGATTTTTCAGATTAACACAAAGAAAATATACACAACATATGCCCTATGTAGACATTGGAAAGAAATATTTGGAGCAAAAACTCTGCTCTTTGATCAGCTTTTTAATTTTTTTGTTGTTATTAAAAAGAGATCTATAGAAAATATTACAATGTAAAATAAGTTCTATTTTGCCTCATAACTTTCTTCTGAGCTAAACTGCCCACTTGATTTGAGAGCCAGTGTTCTCAGTTGTTTGCATCTTGTCTCTTCAGTTCCCAAACCTGCCAAATTTAAATATGGGTCTGATAAGGTGTGAGGAGAGTGCAGACTGGTGCTTTGAATGTTGCTGAACATCTCCTTTGGAAAAGACAGAGAAATCCTAATTGCTCTTGTTTGAGTTTTGCACAAATTTTGCAAGAAAACATGCTTTCAAGTATATGACAACTGAAATCCTGTCCAATGTGTGGTCTGTGATACATAGTTTGATTCCAATGATTTCAACGTTATTTCTAGTCTTCGAGCAGATCATAGGTGCCTTTTGCAGGGTAAAAAGATACACCTCTCTTCATACCTCCACGTCTTGTTAGTGTATGCAGTAATGGACAAGACTGTTTGGTTGTTTTCAATTTCCCATGTAACAGCAAGTGTTTACTATTCCACATATGAAGTATAAGTATACTTTCCCTTATTTCTCTGCAAAATATTTGTGGGTAATGGATTATAAAATATACACAAATGATGAGGCACAAAACTCTCTGGAAAAGTGTCACAGATAAGTAATCTGTGCATTCCTGAAATTTGACTTGCTGGTCACACATAGCATTGAGGGGTTGGTAAATGGGAGAAGATGATCGTCTGGAAAACTGCGAATTCCAAGCTGTGGAATTTGGAATCTTCTTAATGCTGTTTATATAGAATTGCTTTAAGATATATCTTTAAGCAAACAGGTTGCTTGGGGGATTTTGAATTAATTGAAAAGATTCCATAAGATTCACATGGCCCTGACATGGGAAATCTTACAGGTTGCAAAAATGATTTATTTTTAAATGATTAGTTTTTTTTTCCTAAGATTAGATTTTTTCTGAGATTAGTTTTGTACTGTGTTAATTTAGCAATAACTATTTCATTACTCTCTCAGTAACGTTTATACTCTGGATTTTCTTAGTAATGTGCATGTAATAGGGAGAAATGAGGTCTCTGTGTTTCCAAGAATGAAATTTTGGTGAAATACTTTCACCAAGTGTGTGTGCTGCTGTCTCATGCTGCTAAACCTTAAAACACGTTGTATAAGTTTAACAACACATACCTGCCATATATGGACCTTTCAGGTTACTAGTGGAGAGTGGAGAAAGAACAGAAACAAGTTGTGGGAGACTGCTTCAAGTTAAGCAAAATGATATTTTAAGAAAGTACCAGTAATCTGAACAGGTTTGTAATACTAGTGGGCTGAGAAGATTCCAGTAACACCTGAACGCCTGAAATCAAACTTACCATGTACCAATTAGCACAGTACTTATTTCTAACTGCATTAGAGAAATATGTTAATGTTTCTTTAGGCCATTGTACCGAGATTCCTTAGCATAAAAGGGGTGTCATGTATAAATATGCACTTTGACTGTTTTTAGTTAATGCTTTGTTTGTTGGTGTGGTTTGCTACAAGTTGATACAGTATCTGTATCTCCATTTTTTGATATTTCTCTGTTTTTTCTTTTTATTTTTGATGTGATTATGGTACTCTAGCCTGGACTGATGACACAGATGGGGAGAATATTTTAGCCACTGTGTTCTGTATTTGAAAGGTTGCCTGACATAGTGTTGCAGAGATATTCTTTTCAGGACAGTCTGAAAAAGATGACAGTTTGCCTTCAAAATAGTGCTTAAATGAAAGGTATAGTTCAGCACTTTTCTGCTGAAGGATGGCTCCCTACTCTGGACACTGGAGCTTCTCAAGCTGTTTGATGTGCTGACTCAAGCTGTTTGATGTGCTGACTCAAAACAAGCTTGAATGTAATATGCAGTCACACATCACTCCTCAGAAGATTTTAGTGATGGGGAAACTCAAAATAATAATCAAATTACTGCATTCCCACAGGCTTCTAATTTGTTACTAGTTCCATTTGGGAAAGTTAGCATTTGGCTTCCACATGCCTTGTGAAACTGAAATTATGCATAAGTATTTTATACATTTATTTTCACTGTAATGAAAATCCAATTGGCCTAAGTATTTTTTCTCCTCTCTTGAGGACATTTTCATTTTTCTTTGTTAAAACCAACTTCAAAGGCCACTCATTTCCACTTCATCTTTGTCTGTGTTTGGGAGCCAAGAAAAATAACTTCAAAATCCATTGATCTTAAATCATGTATGTCTCTGCATTGCAAAACGTATAGTTCATACCTTGGTGCAGAAGTAACGAAAGACTGACACTCAAGTTAAAAGTTCAAATGCACTCACAACATGTCTCTTGCTAGTGACAGGCTTTGCAAAGGGATGTCTGAACTTTGCATTTCTCCTGCACACTTGACAGCTCTGCTCTGGCTGACAAAACTGCTTTGCTCACACAGGCCATGGAGGACTGAGTAAGGAGAAGAGCATGGACCCTTATTGACGTTAGTGCATCTGTTAGCATTCATTGTGACTGAGATACCATCTGGAGCCCACTCAAGTAGGTCCGTGCACTCCTTTTATCACTCCAGAGCACTCTCTTCTATGTGGGAAGAGATTCTCTGATGCACTGATTTCAGCACCCATTGTGCAAGCTGAAAAACCCATACACAGAGAAGTCAAGGTCCCTCTTGGAATTACAGAGCTACAAGATCTGTGTAGTTTTATATCAGAATTTCACTTATTGCTGAGAAACTTTTCTTCTAATTTTCAGACTGCGTTTGGATGACTGATTTTCCTACATTTTTACTCCAACATTGCCCTGTGATTTTTGTGTTATTTCTCCCAGATGTACATATAGAAAGTTATTTTATTTCCTTTGTTTTTTTGTGGAATAAACAGCCTGTCATTCATCTCTTTCATGCTTTTTTCCCCTGAAGAGTTCTTTGTTCTCTGATCATTCATGTAATCCTGCTATACACTCCTGCTTCAGTCTGAGGCCAAGCAGATTTCGTCCATCACAATTTTGCATCTAAAAATAAAGCTAATTTGCATAATGATGCATTTTATTTCCATTTTTCATTTATCTCTGTGCCTCTGATATTTCTTTTCTAAAACTTGAATCCAGTTATGATCAGACTGAGGAGCTTGGTATTGTCCAACATTTTTCCAATTCTATCATATAGTTGCTGAGTTTGCAATTCTATACAGCATTCCTGATGTGTTTTTCTCCAAGTTTTGTTTGCAGCTGACCCTCTAGCTTCATAGCCCAGTTGTTCCAGTATCTTAAGATCAAGTTTGTCAGTGAATCACTTCCCTAATTTTGGAAGCAAAATGTTCTTGAACTTTACTTCTATCTTGGGCCAAGTGTATTCACATTTGCAGACTGCTCTGGCATTATCACTGCTCTGGCAAGACTGAAGTTTAAAGTTCTGTTTTTGTTAAGTTACTTTATGAGAATTTTGTCTTAAAAACCTTAGAGCATCCCCTCCTCCTTTGGGCAAAGGGCTTGAATTCTCAGAAACTTCTAGTAAGTTTCCACCAATTGCAAAAAAATACACTTTGAAGTAAAAAGTAGTGCTCCAGAAGTGCAGGACAGCATTAAACACTGGCTAAGGCTGACACGAAGTAGAAAAAATCTGCTTACTCACTGTGTAATTTTGAAGGGTTAATATCTGACAGTAGATATAGGACTTTGCTGAATCTTCAGTATAATATTAGTATATTTATATATCAATATAATTAATTGGTTTGAGGGATTTTTTCCCTTTGTTCTATAATGCTGGTTTGATTTACTTTCAGCTCATATAGTATTAACAATGTCTTGGTTGTCATTTGAGCCTGCCAGAGGGTCTGTTGGTCCTCTTGCATGGGTCATTAACAGTATGGTAGCCTTACATGCAAAGCCCTTCTCCTTTTTGTCATTAAGTGCCTGTTCTTTCAAAACTAAAATGGCCCTGAGAAAATAACAGGTAGACTTGTTTCCTGGGTAAATTTTGCTGGCAGTTGCTGAGCCTTGGTTGATTCACTGCTGGTGTAGGACTTGGCTGGTGGGAAGGGAGGAGGCAGAGCTATTTTAAATGACGGAATCCAATTAACCTTGGCGCTGGCCTTTCGGAACGCTTGCAATCACCTTGGAACAGCCTAATATTTTAATTTATAAAAGTTACGTCTGGATACTTGTAACAAATAATAGTCTTTGAAAATTGCTATTTTAAATGACTGTCCATCTCAGCACGTTGTGGGAAGTGATTTATAGAAATGAAAAATAATAGTAGAATTCTTTATTTCCACTTCGATACTCTACAGTGCACAGCTATTGGGCTGTGGCCTTCAGTTCATTTCAATCAACAGTGTTACTTGACCTTGGAAGGGGTGAAACGTCTTATATGCAAACAGTGAAATAGCTTTTTCTCTCTATTCACAGATTTTTTTTTGTGCAGATACACAAAAGCATTTAAAATAGTTTAGCTTTGGTTTCGTAGCTTTTGAATCTTAAACATGACAGTCATCCTTGCACTTAAAATCTGAGGCAAGCAACACATGAAGGGAAAAGAATTTGCATCTCTCTGCAGCAAAGAGCAAACCCAGATCCTTGTTATGCACAAACACTGAAGTACAATGATCAACAGTTCTCCCTTGCTTTGAGAAGATGAAAATAAACATACAAATAAACAAAGAACTTGAAATTATTGTTTTACTAGTGAAGTAAAGTGACAATACTGTTACTGTTCAAGAAAAATTCACTTCAGGTATAAAGAAGAGTTATTGTCTTTTGTAGGCACCTTTTCTAATAGCAAGTTGGCTGAGCTTTTTCACAGTTGAGAGTGAAAATGCACTCACTTTCCTGGGAGGACTGGCACACGGTGCTGCTAAGAGGAGAACTAGGGCTTGTGGTCAAGGATGGACGATAAATGCCTGACATGCGCAAGTGCAGCGCGTTGCAGGAAGAGCCTTCCTGCTGCTGCGGCCAACGCGGCCACTGTGCAGCGTCCCACCTCCGCTCAGCCTCAGCTCCTTGCTAAACGAGCTCAAGAGCGGATATGGAATTTTCCCCCTGCTCTACCTGAAGAGGTAACGGATTAACAAGTGCTGCTCCAGGGACTGAAATGGGAAGCTGTGTGGAAAATCCCCTGGGAGCTGCATCTTGGACATACAGCTTTCCTCCACGGGGAGAATCTGACCCTGTCTCTTCAAACACGTGGAGCCCAGGAGGTTGCTGGGAGCTACAGGCCTCTGCGGCAATTGCCAGATACACTAAATAAAGAGTGTGTGGACGTGTAGAGCCAAAGGAAAAGCTAATGTCCTTTCTGAGTGTTCCAGTGGGCTGGCAACGCCGGCCAGTTCATCCTCTTCCATGTGCTCCCCCTTCTTCCTTTCTTCGAGGGTGGCTCCTGTCAGGTTAGGGCACAGCTAATGGAGATTGCAGATGTCTGCTTCATTACAGACTGTGGGCAGATGCAATTAGCAAAACAATTGCAAATTAGCTCAGGGAAATGGAGGGCCGTATCCTGAAAGCCTGATGCATGCCAGATCCCCCGTCTTCTAACTCGCAACCACTACCAGTTGTTTTGTTTGGCAATCTGGAAGGCCCCTCTGTAGCTTGGCCCAGGCCATTCCCATATGTGTGTTTGGTAGGAGAAGCAGGGAGCATCAGTGGTTCAGATTTCCTTGGATCCCAGGCTTCCTTCATTTTCCACATTCGCCTGTGTGTGAGATGTGTAGCTTGGTCTGGTCTTAGCTTGTCACAGATTCAGAAATCAATGGGGGAGTGAGAAAGCGTGGCACATGTCCCTATGGGAGCAGCAGAGTGTTTGAGTAGCCATTTTGGAAGCTGGGGGCAAGAGAGACACATGGTTGGTACGGAAAGGAAACGTCTTGATGGACCCACTATTATTACTTGAGCGGGGAAAAGAGTGCAAGAAGAGCGCAATGGCTCTCAGTGACTGGTTCTCTTTCTGGTGCAGAAACAGCTGCTGAGTTCTTCCTTCCTGAGGTTCCAAAGGCTGTTCAAAATTAGCTACAGCAATGGGACCAGCCCAGGAAGCTTTTGTGTTTCCCTGACTGCCTTCCTTGTTTCAGAAGCCCTTTGCAACTGGTAGTTCCTCCGTCCAATCCCTCCAGCACAGCAATCTGAGAACCTGTTTGGATATTCTGCTTTTCACTCTACATGGTGTTCACGTGCACCATCCTTTTCCTTCCCGTGCCACTGGCACTGTGCTGTGCTCATTCACGAGCGGAAATTGAGACTCTCCTGCTGACCTCCTGTCCATGGCACTGGGAAGCAGGGAAGCGAGGAAACACGGCCTAGTCCAGACCGGCTGCCCCGCGGCGGGCCCTGGTGCCTCTTGCACTGCCACCCTGACACTCACCGCGGAGAGCCGCTGCTTGGCCTGTGTGGAGGTGAGGAGGCTCCGCACCCGCTCGTTGATTTTCTCCCAGCTGGAATCCGCACCGGGAGACAACCTGCTGGAGGAGAGCAAGCAGTCACACCCCATTCCCCTCTGGAGTGCAAATGTCTCCTTTTCATGTGCACTCTAGCTGATGCCTCATTTGTCCTACCCTTTCCATACCAAATCACACTGCTCCCTTCATCCCCTCACATCAACAAGGACACTCAACACTCAATAGGGAAACCCACAAACACATTTGCTTTTGTTCCTCTCCTCCTTCAGCTACTTATTTCTTATTTTTTAGGCTTCAGCTACTTCTTATTTTTTTAGGCTTCATCAGACTAGTGCCTCCATCCCTCCCTCTCATCCCTCTCATTAAACACACTCTGCCCTCTTTATCCTTGCTCCCTACCTCTTCCTGTCCTTGACTCCTCTCTACCTCTCATCATCCACGTGTCTTTCCCCACACCTCTGTCTTTCTTTTGTCCATATCTTTCATCCTATCTCTTCTCCTGGTTGCTGCCGCTGCCCAAAGCAATAGCTCTGTAGACAACACTCACAGCTTCTGTTTCCATTCCAGCAGCACTGCCCTCCTGCAGCTACACCTTTGAAAGGGCTCAAGACAGAGGACTCTGCCAGGCTGCTCAAAGCAAAGTTAATGCTGTCCCCAGAACTTACATGCCATTTGGACACTCTGCCATGTTAGCATTTCACTGTCTGCACAATCAGCACTGATTTGAAACGGGGCAAGAAAAGAATACTTGTAGGACCACCGGAGGACAGCAGCAGGACTGAAGATGCTGGGTCTAAGCACAAGCAGCTGCTGACCTTTTCAGTACCACAGAGCAACCAGAGTCCTAGGCAAAGGAGGCAGATGTGACATGCACAGGAGAATCATGCCCTCCTGAGGGATCAGCAAGCCACCACACAGAGCAACTCAGGGCATCTCAAAGGGCATCATGCTCCAGGACTTTGACCTAAATCCCTTGCCTGAATTCCCATGAACTCTGGCATTCCCTTAATTTCCAGTTGTGACAAAGGTCATGAATTTATAAAGTGCCCTCTCAGCAAGTTCGCAGATGATACAGAACTGGCAGGAGTAGCTGATGCATTGGAAGGTCGTGCTGCCACCCAGAGAGACCTGGAGAGGCTGGAGATCTGGGCACAGAGGAACCTCATGGAGTGCAACAAGGACAAGCGCAAGGTCCTGCCTCTGGGCAGGAGCAACCTCAGGCACCAGGAGGGGCAGGGGGTGACCTGCTGCAGAGCAGCTCTGCAGAGAGGGGCCTGGGGGTCCTAGTGGACAACAAGGTGACCATGAGCCAGCAATGTGGCCTTGTGGCCAAGAAGACCAATGGGATCCTGGGATGCATTGGGTAGAGTTTTGCCATCAGGTAGAAGGGAGTGATCCTGCCCCTCTGCTCAGCCCTGGTGAAGTCACACCTGGAATGCTGGGTGCATTGTTGGGCTCTCGGGACAGCAATGGGACATGGAGCTACTGGAGAGAGTGCATCATGGAGAAGATGATGAGGGGCCTGGAGCATCCCTCCTGTGAGGAGATGCTGAGGGAGCAGGGCCTATTCAGCCTGCAGAAGAGAAGGCAAGGGGGGTGGTCTTATCAGTGTGTACCAATATCTGAAGAGAGAGCGTACAGAGGATGGGTCCAGGCTGTTTGCAATGATGCCCAGCAACAGGACAAGAGGCAATGGCCACAAACTGAAGCACGCAAAGGTCTGTTAGTGTTTGAGAAAAAAAAAAATGGACTGTGAGGGTCACAGCACTGGAAAACGTTTCCCAGAGAGATTGTGGAGTCTCCTTCTCTGCAGATGTTCAAAAACTGCCTGGACACAATCCTATGTGATGTGCTATAGGTGACCCTGCTTGTGCAATGGTGTTGGACTAGATGATCTTCAGAGGTTCCTTCCAGCTTCAACTCTTCTGTGATTTCTAAGGCAGCCATTGGTTCTTCCTGCAATCAACTCAGGGAAATACTATGGAGTTTAGTCAAGTGAAAGAACGAGCAAGTGAAAAATCAAAAGTCCAGACCTGTATGCTGACAGAAACAGCATCCAAGTGCAGAGAAGTGCTGCAGTCAGCACCTCTGTGCCCATTATGAGCAACAAATCAGTGCTTTCGAGCTCCCAACAAGAGAAAATGATCTTACAAAGCTAGTCTGCAAAGTCCCAGACCAACAGATTAAATGCAGGACTCCAGAAAATAAAACCTCACAAGGTCCTTAAGGTGTCTCTTAAGGTGTTTTTTCCAGCACCAGCCTGACCATCTAGCGCACCTTGTGGCAGTCCTGTAGTAGAGTCCTTCATCACCAGTTTGCCCCTTTGAGCTGATGTCTGCTTCCGTAAGCTTCCAAGAAGAAAAGACTTTGCAACAACAGTAAAAGGAAAGCTCTTAAAAAGCCATTTTTGAAAACTAATTCATTTGGTCAAAGATACAAGAAAACCTGTTTCCAGATAAAATCTATCCAGAAAAAATACGTGCAAGCAGCAGAAGTGCTCATACATTTGAAGAATAGGCACCACATTTTCAAAACAGAGAAGCCCTTTACCAAAAAAAGAAAAAAAAAAAAAAACAGATTTCATGACTTCTCTGCAAAAGCATTATTGGTTAATGGAAACTTTCTCTTAATGTTTATGGAACTGGCATCAGCTAACAGCTATGCTGACGTTTATTCAAAAATGTAGAGGAACAGCTACACGTTTTGTGGGGGGGCTTCTCCATTTGAGAGATTTTATCATTGCTATCTTCATTCAAAATCAACCCTAACATCTGACAGGCGCCAGCAAGTGCCTTGATGGAGTAACTGTGCAACAAAAACCCCAGGGACAGGGGCCACACTGAAATGCTGCCATGCAAGAAAACCGTTAGAAAACAATGAAGAGAACAGTATGTGATTATACTGAAAGGAAGGATGCTAGAATACACATAAGAGACCCTTACAGTCTGTTCTCACTGTCCTGTATAGGTATTACCTAATATAAATAATCTAATATATAACATATATATAATCACTGGATTATATAGCTAAAGATTAAAGAAGTGTTTGCCTGGTCAGAAAAAAAAATGGCTCTTTAATAGCTTATTTATAAATCTATCAGTGTAAATAAAACAGCCTTCTGCAACATTTAGCAATATAATTGGCTTCATGTAGGAGATGCATTACCAGGCTAGGAAGCCTTTCCTGTGTTTCTTTTACTTTCCTTTACAGAGAAAATGATTCACAACAGCATCATTTTCACACACCTTGAAACTGAGGGTCAAATATACAAACTCAAGGAAAATCCGTGTTCCTCCTTTCCTGAGGTGGGGAGATACATATATTTCAATATCTCTTATATAACACTACAATGGGAAGTGAGAAGATGTATGACCAAGGGGCTCCACAGACCATGTGGAAAGGAGATATGAGCCCAACACAGGGTGGCCAGGCACAATCCATTCCTCCCATATCACTCATATGTCCTTGTTCCTACCCCAGAAGGAGATTGCCCTGACCTGCATTTCAATGCTGGGCTGAGGAGGCCAAAGGAGTCGTGATAAACAGCAGGTGGAAGGAAAGGCAAAATACACTGTCCTTGTGGGCCTACGTGAGCACTGGCAGGTAGGTGCACGAAGAGTGTGGAAGGAAATTACCATTCCGGGTATGCTGGTGTGCCTGGCATGATAAATACAAACTCAAGCTGCCCCTGAAAGACAGTATGTTCATGGGACAAAACTCTGTTACTTTTGTAATTCTCACTCCTATCGCAGCAGTATGGTGAGAGCTGTCCTGATCTGAATTAGCTTGCTGACCTGTTTTCTTGATTTGTCCCTGAGTGTTTTGGCAGGTGATGATACGGCTTCATGGTTTATTGATCCCCAGTAGTAATGTCAGGGCATAAATAGAAGACATTCATCACACGTTTGCCTTTGTCACCAAGGACCGTTTCTAATGATGTTCTTTGGACACGTTATTATATTTAAGCCTGTATTTCTCCAGAAGAGAACACATTTTAAATTAAAGGATTTGCTTATATTCTGGGAAAATGAAGGTCATTGCCCTTCCTGCTCATGTGCAGTGAAGTTCTTACCTTGAGCTTTCTAAAGAGAAAAAGAGTGGTATTTCTGCCTAATACTCTCTCTATAAATGTACCATTGTGCTATATATACTGTACTATGGATCTCTGGGATATACTGCTTGTGACTTTGGCAATGAAAGAAAACAATTACCTTGCAAGGCTGGTTATGTTTCACTGTAATTAGCAGGACAAATGCATTAAGCAAAAAGAAGCTCTTTGTACAGCACTTGTTTGGTTGAAAACAAACAAAAAGATCCCACCAGAACCCGAATAGCATTTCTGAGAACAGGGAAAGAAAACACATCACCTTGCAAAAAACTTGATACAAGAGAATAATTTGCTGCTTTGGCAAGAATGAGCCACTTCCTGGGAGATGACGGTTAAGAGAAAAAAATGTAGGGTTGTGAAAGAGGAGGGACAGCAAATATCCAGTTATCTAAGAGAGAATGAGGACAGTGTGTGCAAAGGCTGAGCCGTCAGGTTTGGGACCAGGCTTTGTGTGGGTCTGTTTCATACGACTGAGTGCAAGATGGAGAAGCAACGTGGATGCAGATGCTCATAAAAGACCAGCAGCAGTCCCAGAAAGCTCATGTGTTTTTAGAGTAATGGGTCCCAATGGGAGGGGATGTGGGGTGCAGGCCAGACACAGCTTCCTCACCCAGCAGGACATTTCTGTTTCACTCTCTTTTGCTTTCTGTGTGTGCTACCTGTTTGTAATATCAATGACACTCCAGACCTGAATGCTGGTCGCTGGGATGCAGCAATTATGACTTGCCTTCCTGGATGGCAAAATGGTCCCCTGCCAGCAGCTGCGGGACGGGTAACGCTCCAGAAATGGTCCGTGGTAACTGCACATTCTCTTTGACTACATTTGTACTATCTGTTTTTTTTCTAGTACCATAGTTTCTCCACCAGTTCAGATCCTGTGTGTTTTCTGCTCTATATCCCTTCAATGCATCTTTACAATGCAGAGTATTGCTTTCTTCGGCTGCCTAATAAAACTTGGTCTGCATTTAGAAAAACGTTCTGAGAGAAGTGGCATCTGCCGGTTTCAGAGCTGCTTCAGCTGCCCTTTATTCAGACAGGGCTGCTGTTTGTCCATCACACCTGTTTGCTGCCCCTGCCTGTGGTTTAGCAGGGAGGGTTAGCAATAAGATGTACCAGTACTATTCTGTCTTAAAAACATTTCATTTTTTTTGCTATGACTGCTCAGATTTCTCTGTGTACTATGCCCAAAAATCTCTTTTTTTTTCCTCTCTTACTTGCAGATATGATAAGCCAGATTCTGTTATGCTGCTTTAAATACGGACCCAGGCTGTGGACTTAGCCCATGTAACACCAGTCTTAGGTACACTGTCACTTACCTTCCTTTTCAGAGGTGCTCACACTGCTATTATCAGCACAACCTGATTGAGGGGACTTACTGGAAACTTCACGTGGGTCTGCTCTGGGGAATTTAAATGGCAGTGATTAAATGGATGGTGAATGGACTTTTCTCAATCTGTTTGCCTGTTGGTGCTACTTCAGCAGGTTCCTCTGGTGGTTTAGCAATGCAGCCTCTGCAACTGAATTCTGCTCTTCTAATTTCTGTTCTCCAGGTGGAAGCTCTGATTACCCCCAAGGTAGAGTAAAGGGAGAAATGGGAGCTGTCCGCTGCTCTAGTGACAAATTGATTTTTCTGTGATAAGACAAAGCAATAAGCAAAATTATTGGACTTTGCTGCTGGCATCCATTTTTGTACGAAACGCCTAATCCCTTCCTGCAGCAGGGCTTGGTCATCTTTTGACATGTTGCAGATCTGTGGACCCTCAGAGATGTTGCTTCTAAAGATGACTAATTGACTTGAATATGGATTTAAACGGCCTATTAAGAGTCTGATCAACTCCAGCTATGGAGATGACTATAAAAACAAGGCCTGTCAGTTATTTCTTAGCATTCTTCTTTTTTGACTGGGTAAGAGAGTTTTCCAAAAGGCTATTTGGGCAATTTAAATATTCCAAATGTCTATTCAATGCAAATGCACTTCTACTAGTGAGATGAACTAATAACCTATGGTATAAAACAAAACATAATCTTGGGAAGCTTTAAGTGACACTTAACATAGTGTAAAGTAGTTCCTGCAGACAGGTTGAAAAAGATACTTTATGTGGTGCTGCAACAAAGACTTTAGGCCAGTGAAAATCTGAAGAACTTTGGGCTAGTTACATATATCACTTTTTATGTTGTTGATCCTATGTGAAAATTGGATCCATTTTCCCAGGAAACCTTTTTTTCTTGAGCTATGAAAACATTTACTGATTGGGGATAAGCCTGTAATCCTCCCTAAGATGCTTAGGATGTCTGGTCTTGACTAGTGTGTAATGCTATGTGTGTCTGGATCTCCTGTCACACAGTCCAGTAAGTCAGTCACACAGAAGAGAGTTCCAACAGCAAGTCATGAAAATAGGCAAAATCTGCCCTTGCTAACCTTGTCAACCAACACCTGCGACCCCTTTGATCTCCTTGCATGGAATCTGGTCTTTGTGTTTGTCAGCGATGATGATTTCCTCCTCTTGTGTCATGGAATGGGTGGTGGTTGGGATGGGTGACACAAATCACTTCACTTGTGGGAAAGAAATAACAACAGGTTTTATTGATAATGGCAGTGGTTTTGTGGCAAGGTCACTTATTATTTACTGTATGGAGGTTCAAAATACACACAGAATTGTCGAGGAGACCCTCCCATTGAGTCACGAGGTTCAGATTGGACCCCCTTGCTTTCCAGACTCCTTCTGAGAGGAGTCCGGGTGCGGCTGATCCAGTCCTAGTCCCAGACCTGGTCAACGATTTATGACCAAGAGATTTTGCGCACAGTTACAAGGTAAAGTTTACAAGTTCAAAAAGAGAAAGGCGCGCTATAGTCGCTTACCACTAATCTGTTGTGGGAAGGATCTCTTAACTTCGAGGAGTATCCTTGAGAGGCGTCCCTGCTCAAGGGGAGATCCCAGCGTGCAGCCCGCTGCCCTGCAAGGAGAGCTCAACGGGGTCTTGGGCTGTCCCCATGTTTATGGGATAAGATGATTGACTGATAGTCATTCTTTCAATTCAGAAATGACTGTTGGCTGTTGTACTCACAGTTAGCTTTATCTCCCCATCATGATGCAGCCATCAGGACTGTTATTAATGGTTAATGTCTGAGTGGGGAAAGAAATCAGCAGGCAACTACCAGGATCAGATAATGTGGTAGTTAACACCTGAACAGGGCTACATGTGAGAAGTCAGGCTGAGGTGGGGAAGGAGCATATCCATCCGTCATAGCCCGAAAGATGTGCTGGTACCGTCACCATCATCAGGGTCTGCGGGTGGCTGGCGAAAGAAGTCTCTGTATGAACCGCATGATGGCCAGGCCAAATGTTGGAACTCCAGGGTGTGACATCAGCCATGTAAAACCTGAATTTTATTCTTCTGCGAAGGCTTATTGTGCAGAAAGAACTTAGAAATAATGCTTTAAAAACAAGAAGATAAAGATGGTGTTTCTTAGACTCCATGGTTTAATTTGTTGTTTTACAATAAATAATTTAAAATAAAGCTTTTTGTTGGCAAACCATACATGTAGCATGGGGATCCTTCTCCAGAAGCTGATGCTTTTGTCTTGAGATTGCAAAGGTGGTTCTATCAGAAAATTATGTTTTTCTTGTTTGCTTATTTGTTTTTAGTAATTTAGTAGCCTTTTCTATGGATTTGGCATTCTGGGACAGAAAGAGCGTATACTGGGGAGGTTCTGAATATTTTTTTTTTGCTCCTGCCCTGGTTCATACAGTCTTTAAAACACATGTAACAGTCCCACTGAAGATGACGGAGTCGTATCAGGATAAACATCCTAAAGTTACTGCTATCTGAAAAATAGCATCCCTCTGGCTTACCAGAGAAGATCTTTTTTTTTTTTTTTTTTTCTGATCAGTACTCGTTACTTACAGTTTTGAGCCAGTTGAGACTCAAATTTGTATAGAAAGGCAGATTTTCCTAATAAGAACATCAAAAAAATCATAATCCTAATATGTAATAATGTGTGATATTTTGCTGCTACCCTGGGTCAGAAGCGAAGCACACCTAGTTCAACATCTTGCCTTTGCCAATGGCCCATAGAAGTTGCTTCCAGGGAGTGTAAAAGACAAGTCATGGCCTTTCCCCATTACACTTGTCCTGCTTCCAGGATATAACTCTGTTTTGCCCAGGGCTTCTCTGCTATTGTTGAACAACACTGGAGCCCGTACTGACCCCTGGGAATGCCACTGGCCACAGGACTCCAACTAGACTCAGTCCCATTTATCACAACCTTCTGAGCTCTTCCATCCAGCCACTCCTCAGTCCACCCCAAAGGCCACTCATGTAACCCACCCTTCCTGAGCTTCCCCATGAGGATGTTATGGGAGACGGTGTTGAAAGCCTTGCTGAAGTCCAGGGAGACCACAGCCACTTCTCTCCCCTCACCTACCCAGGCTGTCATCCCATAGAAGGCCATCAGATTGCTTAAGCATTATTTCCCCTTAGTGAACACGTGATGACTACTCCTAATCACCTTCTTTTTCTCCACATGCTTAGCGATGACATCCAAGATGAGCTACTCCATCACCTTTCCAGTGACGGAGGTGAAGCTGAGAGGACTGCAGTTTCCTGGGTCCTCCTGGGTCTTGACCTTTTTGATGACTGGAGTGACACTGGCTGTCTTCCAGTCTTCAGATACCTCTGCTGTTCTCCATGACCCTCCAAAGTTGATGGAGAGTGGCTTAGCAATAACATCCATCTGCTCCTGCAGCACTTTTGGATACATCTAATCATGGCAAAAGATGTGTGGATCTCCCGTAGTCCTTCCAGGTGACTGTCCCCTTTCCACATTCTCTATACTTCCTTCTTTTGTTTTGAGTTTTGCCAGGAACTCCTTGCTCATCCATGGAGGTCTCCTGCTTTCTTTGCCTCACTTTTTATGCATAGGGATGCACCAATCTCGAGCTTGGAGAAAGAGATGTTTGAATATTAACCTGCTCTCCTGAATTACCCCACCTTCCTTTTAGTGCCTCACCCATGGGATTCCTTCAAGTAGATCCTGGAAGAAGTCAAAAGCTTGTGCTCCAGGGTTGTGATTCTACTTGTTACAATGCTTCCCCCTCACTGGATCCTGAAGCAAGCCATGATCACTGCAATCAAGGCTACCCCCGGCTTTCATATTTTCAAACAGGCCTTCTTTATTTTTTAGTATGA
>NW_010583295.1:793319-826773 GCF_000705375.1 Tinamus guttatus
GGGAAAGAGAGCTATCACTGTGGAATAAGTAGGAAAAAGTACTTTTGTTGTACAAACTTGGGCTTGCAAGTGTTTGCTCTAAGAGAATGAGGTCAATATCCAGAGCAGTGTGTTATATACCAGCTGCTGGCCCTGGCCAGCTCCTCATCAGGTCGCACAGGCACGGCCTTGGAACAAGAAGTGGGAATGTGTCTGTTATTTTCTGTGCTGCGAATGATAGTTTCAACTTCCTGAAGACGTATCCAAAGCAAATGTGCCATTCATTAAAAAAAAAAAAACACAAGGAAAATTTCTGTGATGGCTTTAGTCTCACCTTATGGTAATTATTTGGCCAATATCCAGTTCTAAGTCATTCAGCTGTGCAATAAATATAGCTGCCACTGCTTCATAGAGAGCTGTGCCATCCATGTTGATGGTAGCTCCAACCGGAAGGACGAACCTGGTTATTCTTTTGTCAACAAAGTTCTTTTCTTCTGCACAGCGAAAAGTGACAGGCAAAGTTGCTGAACTGAAATACAGATAAATAGATAAAATAAGCCCAGAAAAAGTGTGTCCCATTCTCTTTATAAGAAAGATCTATTCTAATGCTCAAATGGAGATCTAAGGCAACCAGAAAGGCTGCAGTATGAGGTCTTGATTATGAAGTTTGCTCTTAAAGCTAAGAAACATTCACTACCTCTTCTAATTAAGGGAAGGAAGAACAAAGATGGAGTTATCGTCTACATAGCAAAATCTTCATGATGTGTGTAATCATAGAAACACCGTAAGAGCTTAAATTGTGAGTAATGAAATAAACGGCCAAAGAATTATGTCCTGAATTTATACTAGGAAGGAAAGTCACAAGTCTGGTGTAAGGCAACTGTGATTCCACTGCAATCCATAGTTCCTTTTTTGGTCCTCCAGAACTAATGAGGAAAGTAGTATTTTAGCTTTTAGCTTTCAGGGACTTATAATTGTCCGGGTGAAATTATAGTAGGTAACAAAATAGCAGTAAAATCAGAGAAAAAAAAAACAAACATGTAATTACTACTAATAACATTACATAAAATACATTTTTTTTCCTGCTTACCTGGAAGAAACCATGAGGGCTGTCAGAAGTGCTTGAGCCATCCCCATAGCAAACCGAAAAGGATTTTTCCTTACTATTATCAAGTAGATCAATGGCAGAATTACAGTGGAATGGATTGCAAGTCTGCAAAAGAAAATGGACTATTTAAACATTGGATCTATTTCACTGCATACCTTTAATAAGATGGTGAGAGATGCCATCAGATCCAGGTGTGAAATTTCTTGTGACTTTAAAGATCGTTATGTTCAATCTACAGAGTTATGTTCAAACTACAGAGAATATCCTGTCTAAATAAATTGCAGGCAACGGCTTTTCTATTTATTCTATCAGAGGACAGGGAGAGATTGTTACTTGCCTCTGCTTCTAAAGCAGCAGATGTGATTAATTGATATATTGGAAATACACTGATAAAAATGAGAAAAGTAGAGAAAATTATGCAGAGGACACATGTTTCAACACCCCACTCTCTTGTCAAGTCCTTAC
The DNA here is from genome assembly GCF_000705375.1 of Tinamus guttatus. Next base: position 794,872 of record NW_010583295.1, read on the forward strand.
AATTCAGACTAGAAACAAATCAGTGAAACAAGCCAAATCATTGTTCTAAGTTTATCTGCCTATTGGGAATTAAAGGTAAATACAGTGTCCAGTTAGGGACAGATGAATCCTTCTATAGAAGCTTGAAAGAAAATGATAACTCCCACACACATGCTTTTATGTTGTGGAATATTGTGTAAGCTTAGGTATATGTGTTCTCTAGGTGTTCCGGCTTGAGCAGCAGAATTGGACTAGATCATCGCTAGAGGTCCCTTCCAACCTCAACCATTCTGTGATTCTGTGTGATTTTGCGATTCAAATACAATTCTTTTTTTTTTTTCATTAAAAAACATCGAAGTATTTCAGACTGTACAAACATACAAATATGTAGCCTTACCATCTTTCATATTGTAAGATGCCAAAATAGTATTTTCAAATATTACCTTTCATTTGAATTAAGTCTGTTAACATAGCTTCTTCAGAAAATAAATTGTCACAGCTTGGAAACACCAAGTCCAGAACTGCGACATACACAACCTTTGAATTTTTATTGTGTCTTAACAAGATGTTCTTGGGAACATTACTATGTCGTAATAGGGCTTTATGATTTCAAAGCAACTGATAAGGATATTGATAAATCATGGTACCATTTGTTCTGCCAAATCCAGACACTGAGACAGCAATAGCCAGTACATTACAGAAATTCACAAGAGAACAACCTCTCCCTCTAAAAAAAACCCAAATAGATAGTTGTTTCCTTGGAAAGAAAAATATTTTTTAAAAAACAATAAGTATTAACAGTTTCATTCATTATGTGAACAAAAATAGTGGTTATAGTGGACTGTAAATGAAAGCTTGCACCATTTATCAATGAAATTCTGTAAAAAAATCTAAAAATAAACCTAACATTTTCACACAGTACTACATGGGACCAAACTGAATTCACAAGAACAAATACAAGAAAATATTAGTAATGATATATGTGTTGTTGATATATATATATTTATATGATATATATATATCTCTTAACAAAATGTATAGGCTAAAATTTTAAGGTACATCTGTATGATTTAGGAGCCTAAGGACTTTCAAATGAAGTTATTTTTAAAATCTTAGTTCTGCACTTTATTACCATCAGCAAGAATTCAGTATTACACAAAATAAATATAGTTGTACATATATTATTTTTTCACAAAATGAATTATAATATTAATCTACATGCATGAAATACAACTCCCAGAAAGCAGCAGAAATTTTTATAGCAAATATTCTAATCTGCAACTGAAAACAGAAATTCTCAGATCATTCCCTCTAAAATAGGAAGGATATCATCCTTCAGAATCCCAACCTGGCTGTTTATATAGCACCTGGATATTCAGTTTCTGTGCTGCTTTCAAAAGAGGCAAGGGAGAAGATCAGAGGCACCTCCTCAGCGCAGCTTCCCTTTTTCTCCTCAGGCTGAGGTTCCTCTCATATTCGTTCTAGGCCTCCTGATCTCTCCTCCTTGACTGCTGTCACGTCCCTGTCCTGGTGCTGCCATCAGCGAAACAAGAGGCTTAGGATATTTAGTGGCCAAGCAGAGGAAAGGCAGGGTGAGGGGGCCTGGAGGGAGAGTGACTGTTACCTCTTGGTGACCTAATGAGACCCAAGGGCTGAGACATTTTGTGGACACTTGGGTGAGAGCTAGATGGGCTGCAGATAGGAATAATTGAAGTTGGGAAGAAGGTAGGTTAGTAGATGAGATGGAAAGGGAAGGCAGGGAAGTGAAATGGAGGATGAGGCACCCCTAAACTCCCAAATATCCTTTTTCCACGGGGAATACCAGAAAAATATGTAAGATGACATGTACTTCTAAGGACCATGCTTAAAGGTGGTGGTAAAGAGAGAGACAGCTGCAGAAGATGCCAATAAAAATCAGCACTGCAGCAGAGGTGGCTAAGGATGAAGAAGAGCATGCAAAGTGTGGAAACAGGTGAGGGCAGGAACCCAACACAGCAGAGGGGACACATCTTTCACACACCAAGAGGAAGGAGAAAGTCTCTACAGTGAGTCGAGTACAACATGCCCTCCCTGCAGGGCAGCCTTGAAGGAAAAGTGCTGCTGTTTGCCCTTCTCTGTGGCATGTGAAGCACTGTGTAAGAGATGGAAAGGCTGCAGACCTCTGTCCAAGCAGCGTTTTGGGAAAACTGTGGAATATGTAATCGGGTTCTGTTGAACAGTGGCTGCTTCACTCTCAGGATGCAAAGCTGGACACCCACTCAAAAATCACTGTATCTGTCCTACCTGCACCTGCACACAGGTATCAGCTAAATGACAGAGCATATGTGCTGGGACTTCACTTTGCAAAGTACTCTGGAGAAGTGACTGTGTCTTCACACATGTCCTGTCACAGGACAAATAGTAACTGTTATTAGCTGAAAAACCATAAACCTTGTCAGATCTAAAACAGAAAACCTCAACTTGTAGTATTTTGAAAGAATCATGATTCAGTGCTATTTCTGAAGCTGTAGTATCTGCTTAGAAAATGATTACTTTTCAAATGAGTTTTGAACAACTAGTCCAAACATATCAGTATATATGTATATAAAACAAAGAAAAAACAAACAAACAAGCAAAAACACATCTTTCTTGACTATTTATAGGGAAGTTTGCAATTAAAACAATCATATCATTATTTTCTTGATTGTCAAAAAAACTGTGAATTATTTTTGAAAGATAACATACATATGTATTAAGTATTGGTGGTGAGCGAAGAAGGTCTTGAACAACTTTGGATCTAGCCCGTACACAAAATACGAATAAATCCTAAGTATGCTGAAAGAATTACAGGAGTGGATGCTGAGGCAATGAACCAAAACAGCCAGAAGCTATGCTTCACTGAATTGGAAATAGAAATGTAAATGCATTTAACTTATTGAGCCTGTAATATCAATTTATCTTTCCAAAGGGTCATTTGTAGGATATTTATCCACAGCTGTATAATGATCGAGCATTACAAACTGTATCACCTGGAGCAGTTAATTTGCCCTTTCTTATCCATAAGGTCCACATGCGTGAAAGGGTTTGTGTAGGTGTAACAGCACGGTCCTCCCAGCCACTCCTGACTGTTCTACACTCATGGGCCTAGACTCAGGATATGACATCTGCTTTGATGCTTGGCTGTGCTATGCTGGAAGCACACGCTGCTTATGGAGCTTCACCAGGTACCTTTGACTAGAAGGAGGATGACTACAGAGCAGTTCTGAGGGGCTCCTTGGGTTTTAGCTACTCTTTGTTGAGGGGAGCGAGGGTCATTTTCTTTTACAACTATAATTTAAAGTTCAGTGCCTTTGCAGCGTATCTGTGCTCTGCAGTGAATCTGAGTCTATGCTGGTACATTTTTGGCTCACAGATTCCCAGGAGATTCTGATATAACCATTCATTACAGGTGTTTTCCAACCATAACAATTCTGTGATTCTATGATTAAATGGTTTCAATTGGCTGGGTTTCAGTGGGCTATAACCGAGCTCCTCACCATTTTCAACTTCTAGAATCTAAAAGAAACGCTACATTCTGAAAAATACAATAATCTTATCTGTTTCAGCATCAAGCTGAGAGGAAAATGAAATAATGAGAACAAGAACAGACTCTTTTTTTGGAATGCAAGTGACTTTCTAAAACAAAAAATGCAAAACAGCCTCACATAACGTTCATCGGCGGCAATTTTTGTCTCTGAAGTGGAAAAGTCTGGTCGTTGTGGATAATTAAATCACAAACAGTTGAGCTGCAAAAATGACCTACATTTAATTTCATCTTTAGGAAATGACATACCCACTTAATACTGTAGCCATATAAAGACCCAGTTTACGAAAGATCTCCCAGTCATCAACTTCTATTATCTTCCCGGCAATTAAAAACATGATACCAAGTGGCATATACCTAGAAAACAAAAGTAAAGCAATTAAAAACACATTCTTAGAAATGCTGTGTGCTCATCAGTATACAACAACTTGCAGAGTAAAAATTATTAAAAGGGGTAACAATTTTCTCTGATATTCTATTACACAATTGAATTTATTCACTTGCAGCAAGATTACAACAGTGGTGATGAAAAGAGATTAGAAAACCAAAACTTATTTATTCTGTGTGACTTGGAGTCACAGAACTCAGACAATTTGGGAGAGACTGTGCATGGTTTGTCTAACTGCAGAAAATGTTATGCATGTCTAGGCCATACTTGGATGTGAAAGTATTTGTGGGGCTGAGAGCTAAATCTGCATGTGCTGCAGTCAGCTTATGTGTGGGATCCTCGCGCTCAGGGCAGGGGAGCAGGCTGGGATGCTGCTGGGGCTGATTTGCTGCACTGTGAGGCAGTTTGCTTTATAGAGCTGTAGTTTAGCTGAGGACAGGACCACTGGCCAGCACTAGACAAGTTGCACGGACTAATTTATATCTCTCCAAACGCTGCAAAAGCCTGCAGCTAGCCCTGCACAGCTACACTGTTTTACAGGATCTCAGGGTCTGTGCTGTGGCTTGTGCTACTTCTGTTTCTAAAACAACTCAGCTTCAAGGACAGCTAATATGTGAGTTTAATGGCTATTTGTTAGAAGTTAGAAGTTGTTGTTTCATTGAATTGTGTTCAAAATTGAGAAGGGAATATAGACAGTGATGCTTCTATAGTCCTCAAACTACATTCAGACGTACTGGCTTGCTGTAAAACCTGAGGGAGAATGTTTGAACAACTGAAGTTTCCTGTGTCCAAGTGGGACCGTTATCTTTAATACAGTAAGTAGGAGCTTTATCTCCGCTTTCCTCAAAAGGATCCAATTTTTGTACAGACAAAACTGTTTACCACCTTTCCTTTCAAAGTTTCTCTCTGCAAAGCATTATACAAAAAAAAAACGTAAAGGAGTCTGCTCTGACAATTTCGATGACAAAATCCACTTAAAGAGGCATTAGAAAATGCTAGTATGTCCTTGGACTTACCACATGATTATCTGAACTATTCTCATGGTAGCTTCATTCAGTGCATTGAAAAAATCCACCAGCACTCGTCCTTTCTCTCCCATTTTCCCAATAACAACTCCAAAAACAAGACAAAAGATGATCAAGCCCAGTACATTGATGCCATCTGAATATATGCCCACAACTTTGTATTCTTGGGTTTTGTTCTGTAGATTGGATCAAAGAGAGAGAGAAAAAAAGTTGCCATCTGAAAACACTGAATTTACTTTAGAGAGCTAAAATAAAAATACATTTAGGTTTCCCCATGAAAGGATACAGACATCTTCTCCCCAGGCAATCTATTCTAATTCTTACAGCGTTGAGTGGTCACATGAAGGTAGTTAAATTGCCTTTACAATCTCTGTATTTTAAATTATGCAAGAACCTGGCAAAATCCTAGCACTGGATAAAGCATGCTTAATTTATGCTGCCCTTTCAAATGATTTCTCACAGAGAGAATGGCAAAACCTAGGCATCCTGAGTCATAACTTCAGCATATAAAATAGCTACTCCCTACTGTGGAGAATAAAACATGGATGTAGAACCCTTGTAGTCATTTCTGTGCAACACAAGCTTTTGTGGTTGGACTTAAGAAAAATTGTCCACTGTCTGAGAACTAGGACAAGAGTGTCCAATTTTGCCCCCAGTAAAAAATCTATTGTTCAGCTGAAATCAACAATATTGCATAATTAACAGCAGAATATGAAGCATATCACATAAAAATCCTACAAAATACACAGTTCTCTGTGTGAATGCAAAATGAATAGATGAAGGAGAATTATTCACTGAGTGTGTGATTCTCTACTGCATCCTGCTTTGGGATTTAACTAACATCCTTTCATTTAGCTCGCGTTCCCATGCTCTCATTATGATGAGATGAAATTTGTATTGTTCATCGTTCTATATTCATAATGCTATTGAATTTCTTCTTACTTCCCTTCCTAGGCTTTTTTTTTTTTTTTGCAGAGCAACAATCACGCTATTAATTAATAACATACTTTCCATTGTTTTGTTTTCCATTTCAAATATTTTTGTATTATTTTTTGTTCTTTTCTTTCTGCAATGCCTGCTGCTTAAACATCTTCTGATAATATAAACTGCGAGTTAAACAACTGTGAATATATACCCAGCTTCTCCAAAAGACTGTGTTCAGTAACTTTATAGCGCATGAGCTTATACCATAACGGATGTATATATGAATTATTTCCCCACATCTCCTATTATCTTTGACTTGTTTAATTGATGTGGAGTCATCTGCTTTCCTGAAATCTAACTGAAGGTCCTCGAAATCACCTTCAGCATTTACTTAGCAAGTTTTATCTCCTTGATAAAGCTTATCTATGTGGCATTTCCTTCATTTTCTGAGACACTAACCTATCAGCTAAACCAAATGTCAGTCTAATTCTACCTATGTAGATTTTACAGAAATAAAACAATCTATAAAGTTCTCACCTCTGAAACCTGTGACGTCATGACAATTGCCACAATATCTTCTCTAGGAACAGAGCCATTTTTTTCCACACCACTCATAACATCCACTTTTTCACGTTTGGTTTTATACTGAAAGATTTTTTTCAAAAAACAGAAGAGTTATTTAGAAATATGAGGAAACTGAAGAGTGGACAAAAGCACTGTTAGAAAGACACTAAGGGAAAGATGAATGTGAATCATCATGGTTCTCTAGTTAAGATACTAAATGAAGCAAAGCAAAGAAAATACACTATAAATCAGGCTCTTGAGGGTCCTGGATGTCTGACAGTTTTTGGGGGGATGAGATAAAGCTTCTGATAATGACAAGGCCATTTTCTGCTGGAACAAGCAGTTGGAGGACATGGTTCTTGCACAGGTAAACAGTGAAAGTGTTACAGGCCTCATTGCCTCCAGGCAAATGCTCTAGCATCCTGCTTGGAAGATAATTACAGCAACAGTGTTATAACGTAGCCTCTAAAAAGAGAGTCTTTTCTCTGGTCTTTCAGAGAAATTTAGGACAGGATTCTGTACCTCAGCAAGGCAGAAGATTTGTTCTTAAAGTAATTAACATGCAAAAAATGTGTAGAAGGTTTTGTTAACTTTACTAAACTAAAACCAAAAATATACTCAGTGCTGTGTGCAGAAGACAGTTAACACCATTTCCTGTGATAGGTTAGCTATCTCCCATACAAACCTCAGTGCAACTGGTAGGCAACTGCTGCAGAAGGGAAAAAAAGGGAAGCAGAGAGCATCTCAAAAACGGATTTATTTATGGATAAACGTGATTGAATCTGAAACAGGACTGCTATATGGGCAGCAGTTTCCTTTTTCATTTTCCAAATCTCAGAGATGTCTCGAACAGATTCTAACATCTGGCTATCTCTTCTTCAAGATGAATCACCAGGTCTAACAATGGACATTAGATGAAAGACACATCAGAGTGAGGGTTGAGTTATCTAAATTTCACCAGACACTGAGGGTTTTTATGAACACGTCTGCAGATCATAACAACATGCTTCTTATAGCTTTGCCTGTTCTTAAGGGGAAAAACCTGTGTACTAATACACTGCTAAGTTTTGGCATCCAGCTTCTCAGTGCTGTCTTTTTGCAAGAGATGATTAAGGGTTGATGAATTGAGAACAGAGTATAATCCAAATGGAAAGGAAATGAAGATGCCTAAGAAAAGTCGTTCTGCGTGAACTCAAGAGTCTCCTGGGCTTCTCATAAATAATTCATACAGACTTTTGCATAGAAAAACTTGGTGTGTTTTGGGGGGGACATTAATTATGAAGAATTAAGTTAGCAATGAAAAGTACAGTAACAAACAGGGATGTTCAAACTTACCTGTTGAAAACAGGCTTGGACGAGGTTTTCTGGAAACATATTCCTGTTAAAGAAATTACAGACATTTCAACATTGGAGAATACTAGGAACAAGGAGTTTTTTTTAAAAAAATGATACGATCTAGTGTTGAAAGACAGATTAGAGAATGTTGCCTTATCCAGAAAGCAGTGTAGTTAGTGCTGTCAGATCTGAAGTCTAGCAGAAACAGGGTTTCAGGACTTTGAAAGACCAGGAGATTGTTTTCCTGTTGTAGAATTTTTAGGCTCATTTTTCAATATATGATATTTCCTTGACCAGCTCCTGAACTCATAGCTTCTTCTCCACTGATTAATTACACAAAAAATACAAGAGACTATCTAAAGTAAATTTTATAGGATTTATCATGTATAACTTAGAAAGAAGAAGAACAGCCCTTATAACATTGTGCTGAAATAGATTTAGCTATAGAAGAATAGATTTTTGTTGTCCTATACTGCAGTTTGAATTCATCTTGGATGACGGATGATTCCTGTGTGTTTTTTCGAGGATCAAAAACCATTTAATGCACTGAAAACTTAGAAAATCAGTGCAGAAATACTGAAATCCAACTGCTTGCCTCCTCCTTTCCAATGGCCAATTCAAATGCAAAGGAAGACTGCAGAAAGCAGAAGTATGTGGGTAATTATGGAATCTATGGCCCAGTGCAGAAGACGACAATTTACATACTGAAGCAGGAGTCTTTATCTCCATTCCAGATCTCTCAAAATATCCCAACGTTTTAAGTTTTTATGCTAAAGTCCTTTGAAGGCTACAGTAGCTTGTACAAACATATGATTTAGCTTTATCTTTACAAGATCATCTGTATTTGGCTCTTACATATGTTGAATATAAATATATAGAAAAACATAATATCGGTTGTTATGATGCTGTCTCCAACAGCGCCTTCTCCAAACAATATTGGAGAGCATTTATATCATATTACACTTGCAAATGTGTATGCATTTATTTCTTGGGCCTCTGCAATATGGGTATGGAAATGACTAAAAAAAAAAAAAAATTATCACCTGATCAGATCCAACAAAGTGTCAACAGTAGTGACCTCAGGGGTACTGCCCACTCTCACTATCTCTTCTGCTCTTTGAGATGTTCCAGGTTTAAAGATCACAACTAACACAATCCCTGTAGAATGAAAAAAAAAGATTGCAGTGCAAACTCTGGAAAGTCTTAGCGTATCTTGTGTGGCTGAAGTCTGACCACCCAGTGATACTCCCAGGGACACCCACAGGGCTGTTCAGAAAGAGAAGTCCCCAGCTAGCATCCTTAAATGGGTGGCTTCTTCCAAAACAAGAGCAACTTGCGGCATTGCCACTGGGTTTGGCCATTCTAGCTTTATTTTTACGTCTGTGCTACTAAGTCACTGCTCACTAAGAAGGGCAAATTACTTCAGCTGGACTTCAGATGAAGTGTTTTGCAAATTTTTCACGGTGATATTTTGAATTGCCTTTTGCCTTTTACTTCACACAATGTTTCTCAGTACTATATTATACAGTCTTGTATCTGAGAACCAGTTACAACATCTCATTTGGAGGAAATTCACTTTGTATCTAAAACTTAGACAGCAGACATCTGTTTTGAGCTGAAATTTATGTCATAGTTCCCTATAAAGCCATAGCAGCTTTATAGGGAAAATGAACTGAGCCCAATGTGAACAGCAAGACATCTTCTCTTTGCTATCAACATGTTATGATGTTTCATATGATTCTTGCCTCCCCTCCCCACGCAGTTTTGGAAAATGAGTACTGTTGCACTGTGTACATTTGTAATTAGGTAGTGCCAAGGAGGTTAACAATTACAGTATTACAGTACCTAGAATTACGGCAAGGGCAGTAGTGCAAAAATAATATATAATTGCCCGCAAACCAATCTTCCCAGAAATGCTGGAATCCAAAGCAGCAACACCTGCAAAGGAACCACAAACAAAACACTAGTAAACAGTCTTAGAGAAGAAGTCTTTTTTTTTTTTTTTCCCCTTTTGGCAGAATGGCTTATGGCTTATATCTATACAGTAAATACTTCCTTACTCTACAAATATTTCCAATTGCTCATTGCAGGTCTGAGAAAGTTCTGTCGGAGACCAACATATTTGCAGCTGACACTGCTTTTTTTCACTGTTTTCCCTGGATTTTAACTAGGGAAAAGCTAATTAAGCACTGCTGACATCCTGAGGTTGATCATGAATTAAATTTCCTGGGTCTAATGATAGTATGTTCCTATCTGTTAACACGCTCACTTAGCCCTTTTCTTCAAATGTATAGCATTTTGACCTTAAAAATAGGGACTGGGGCAAGCAGCATCTGTACTGCTCGGGGCAGCTATCCAGGCTGCTCAAAGGCACACCCAGGAGGTAAGGAACTATTTCATTCATGGCAGGTGGCTTATTTTAACAGATGTCTTTCCCTTTCCCTTTCCCTTTCCTTTTTTCTCGTTTCTCGTTTCATTTTGTTTCTTTTCTCATTTCCTTTCTTAACTAAAGCTTTAACTTTTCTCAAGACTCAGCTGTTCCCAGTCCTCTGCCTGAACATGCCACTGCCAGCACCTGAGGGCAGCTTTTGTTAGTGTAGGTGCAGGAGTGCCAATGTAGGCATTGCACTGAAGGTGCTCCATGATTATAATTCAGTAACCAGGGTAAAATGAGCATTGTGACCATAAAACTTGACAGTCTATAATCACACAAGTTATTTATTCACAGATATCTATTGATTTGTGATCCATTATATTTTTATGTTTATTGAGTCCTTTTCTCAAACACTGGCCAGATTGCTGTGCATAGGACAGAAGAAATACCAGGATGATACTTAATCTCATAGAAGCATGATTTGTAAGGACAATGATGTTTCACAAACTAAGACAAGTCAAAGATACTTCTGACACTAATGTGGCTTATTGATCTTTGAGGTAGAAGGGATCTCAGGAACTGTATTTCAATCATGTGTTGGTAGCTCTCACAGAAGGTTCATTAACAGTAACAGCATGAGTCTAGAGGCTTCTATAATGCTTTACCTGTTCTGCTGTTATTCAAACTGCAAGGAGCAGTGAGGGAGGAGAATGAAGGCTATTTTATTCCATCATCTATTTGATTACTTTGGGGTCTTCCATGGGTCAGCCTATCATCTGGCTGAGTATGAAAAACTACATCTCTGAATCACTCTTTAGGGAGTCTCTTTAGAGACCATCTACATGTAAAGCAAATAGTGATAATAAGAATGTATTTGTATGGCAATGGAGTACAGACTAGCGCACAGAAAACCAAAACCAAAACAACAACAAACAAAAAACAGTGCCACAGCTATTACAGGAGGCTGTCAGCACTCTCAGTCTTGTTGGAGGACAAAAAACAGAACGGACACAGAAGCTGAGCTATCATTTTCATTTTTCACCTGGGAATTGGGGTAAAACCGGGTGGAAGGAAGACACATTCCTCTTGGAAATAGCTAATAACCTGTAATGGGCATTATGTTTGTTCTGTGGTTAACAGAAGAGATGGTTTCAAAGGCAGGCAATATTGCAGCTTTTGCACCTGAAAACAGGTTCTATGTCTTTATTAGAAAAGTCCATGAAGATTAGAAATGTCTTAATTTTATACTAATACTTATTACATAGGCTGTCAACAGCAGTTAAGTGGTCAGCAGAGATAAGGCGGTCATCTTATCAAAGAATGGAGCTTTCCACAAAGCTCATTTTAAAACTTTTTTGCCTGACAGTCCAGCTGACTCAATTTAGTGTAATAATTATACAAGATTATTTCCCCAGGATAGTCGGTTACAAAGACTTTACGATTAATATGGCACAAAACTCCTGTGATAGCGATTCTGCTTGCTACAAACTAATCCCTTTGCAAACTACAACATCTGATGCAGTTACAAAGGGATAATTAAGGACAGTGTTTACCCTGCATTTTTAAATCAGATAGGGATGCTGTTAGAGGGTGAGCCATGACAGAGTCTAGCTTGTGTTTTTGCTGCCATGTTATTCATGTTCTTCTGGAAGCACAAAATCAGTCAGGCTGGCATGACTGGATAACTAAGAGGAACATCTCTCCCAGGCATGTTCTTTTTAGAAAACAGCTGTACTCAGGAAACAAAACTGCATTCAGAATTATACTTCTGTTTAAAGAATGAAGTCACATTCATCATAACTTCTACACAGGTATGCACTGGGTACTTTATTCTGCTGATTTTTTTTTTTTTAATGTTAACTTGTTATTTATAGGAAAACAATGCCAAAAAATAGATTTCGTCCCAGATATAACAACTGTCATTAGTGAGCACATGATAATAGGTTATTCTGATAGCTGCTGGGCTTCTTCTCCAAACCAACTGGAAATAAAATTTCCTTTGACATAATACCACGGTATTACTGCTCCTGTGGGAATAACTCGAAGAGTTCATGGAGGCTTTATGAAACAAAATATAAAACTAATACTGAATGATATAAGTTCATTAGCAAACGTTTCTCAAATTAAGATGGTATGCATGCTGCTCAACACTGAAAGTGTGCACTGTTTTAAATAAAATACAAAATCACAAAACTGTATAACAAATCCTGTGCATCTAATCTGAATTGCCACTAAACTTTTATGTTTATTTTGTTTGGTCTTTCTCTCACTTCTTAATGCACAATTTTTTAACAGTATTTTAAAAATATTTGTGAGCAGATTAAGTCTAAATGGACTCTTATTGTAGAAAATCTAAAGAGGCATGATGGTTTCTCTTCCACCCCTAGGCATTTTAACATTTCGGATTAGTTCTTTAAGTTTTCCCATAAGCAATGTTCCGATTCATCCATACCCACTGGAACAGGAAAGTAATTTGGTGTATTTAACAAGGCTTTGGGGAGAGTACCATAAAGATCACAAATTGGTCTTAAAATCTATAAATATACCCACCTCTTTATTTATGATATTTTACCGGAAGAGAGTCTCAAGCCTTCAACATCTGGGGACAAATTTCTGAATAAATTGTTAGTTTTCTGCAACTTGACCTCCACGATTTTTTGTTGCAATCTCCCATGCAGTGTACTTTGTATAGTTTTTCTCTTTTTGCCCTATCTTCTCCACCTTACAAAATATGCACTTGTTAAAGAATAAAACAAGGAAACAGTGCAATGAAATCTTTCCCGTCTTCTCTTTCTTGTCGCAGGACCTTAAACCCAACTACCATGATATTCTGCACTTCTGCACTGCATATGCTCATTTTCTTATGGAAAAGATGGGACAATTTTCTAATTTAATAATGTTAATCATGACTACCAAAAGGCACCAAAACAAAACAGGAAAGAAAATGATATAGGTATCTCAACAGAACTGAAAAGACACATATGTATGGGTAAGATATGTGGACCTCCCATTTCAAGTTTTAGGAAGAAAGGAAAAGTCAACCATTACTCACATTACAAGACAGGACCTTTTTTTTCTTTTTCTTTTTTTTTTATATATGTTTGTGATTTTTTTTTTATTTGAACCTTTTAAATCTTATTGTTGATTTAATTTTCCTTTATTTTCATAGTCGACATTTTGGCATTACAACTAGAGGATTCCCAGGGCCTTTTTTTCCTGTGTTGCATTCAACTACTGACTTTTACATTTTGGAACATGTTGTGTTGCTAAAGTAAAAGAAAAGACACATTGCTTCCATGACTCTTACTTTAGAAACTCCGTTTCCTTGGTTGAAAGAATCCTAGTAAGATTGGATGATAATGTAGATAATTTGGAATCTCTAAAATTTCCGTCGCAATCTTGTTTTCTTTCATCTATTTAGACCTGCTTAGCTATATAAATATTCTGATTTAAACAAAACTGGACAAAAATATGAAACAGTCATTCCTGAAATTTTCATTACTAGACACTGACTCACGTATGCATCATTTTTCCAGGTCCTAAGAGACTTAGGGAAAGTGGCCTGCTAGTATAATGTAAGATTGCTGCTTCTTTGGAAGTAAATATTTACATAGCTGTTTTCTCCCTGACAAAATCTCAGTTATTTGATTTCATTATTTTTGGTATCACAGAGGAACAGAGAGTATTCCTGAATGAAGCTAAAGTTCAGAGGCTGCTGGAAAGGCTATAAGGAAGTTTTAAAACATCACTAAAATGTATGTCATCAAATACTGGTGACAGTGCTCAAAGACTCCTTCAGAATGAGTTTGATTTTTTTTTAATGCTTTCTATCATTAAAAACAGATAATAAAAAAGAAATCTTTCATGCTGCTTTAAAAAGTTGTTTGGAATGTTCGAAATGCAAAACATTTTTTTTTTAGTTTTTATTTTGCTCTCTTCTCCTTTCGGCTACTGACAACAAACCTCTGCCCCTTGCTAAATACTGGAATGCCTCCTTTTAACTATTGACAGAATCAATGTCTTGCTACACCTAGATCAGTCTATAGCAAGGTTTGCTAGTGAATATAACAAGAGTCTCAATAATTTCTATATTTCCCTTTCAAAAAGTTGCTTTGCTTTACTTAAACGCTTTAAAACTGAGGCTTAATGTTTTAAAAATAAAGCTTAATGTTACAAATAATAGAAACTAACCAACCAAAAGCTTTGCAGGTGTCAGAAGCAAGGAGATTATTCAAGATCAAGTAGTCACTGTTGAAAGACAAAGTAGTGTTCTCTGTAACTCCCAAATGCTCCCTGAAATTTGACTATTTGTGTACCTAGGCTTTTTGAAATTACAGTAATGTTTTTGTTTGCTTTATTTGTTTAAACAGGTAGAATATTCTAGGTAAAGCACCTCCAGGAAGCTATTTCAGAATTATGAGACTCCAGGGCAAGGTGGTCAACATGAGATGAGACATGGAGAACCTCTCACACGGAGTGAAAGCCAAATATCTGAGACTGATCACCTCAATAACGTCTTTTAGTCACATCCTTTCTATGGGAAGACTGTGAATTCCTGTCCTCTTTCTCTCCCGACTCTAGAAAAGGGGAATGTTCCACAGAACTTGTGTGTGTCAATTACAAACTCGATAAAGCACATACATTTCATTGCTCCTGTAATTAAATGTGGCATGGGTTGTCAGCACAGCTGAGGCTGAGAGCTAAGAAGTGCCAGAGATATTGAACCTGCATATCTCTTCAGAGGTTATAAAAATGTCAAAAATCTTAGCAGTTAATATAGTGTGAAAGATACAGAAGCTAGTTCCTTCAGCTTAGTAATATTTAACCATTGGACAAAACTGAAACTCTTGTGAGGTGAAGTTATTCTGCATCTGGATATTCTAAAGCATTTTTGGATATTCTAAAGCACTTTTATCCTCCTCTGAATCTGGTACCCTCCTTCGGTCCTGTTTAAGAGCTGAAAATGTTTGCTCAGTAGCAACCTACGTAGGCAGGCAAATGCACCAAGAAGTCATTAATAATTCCTCTTTTCATTTTATTTGTTTGTTTGGAAGAAAAACGTAGTACAGGAGAGGAAACCTCATACAATGCATTAAGAAGATCTTCAAAGATGTTGAAAAGTTGCTATCCCTTCCTCCTACACCTCCTCCTATCTGCTTCCTGCTTGTTGAAGTGACCTACATTTCCCACATAGAACAGAAATCTTATGCTGGCATCAAGATTTGAAAATTCATAGTAAAATCTGTTGTAAAACTAGACATTTGTAGAGTGTAGAGGTATATGTAGATGTGACAGCCAAGTTACTGACTGCCATCACAGAAAAATTGCTAAGGTTTGAGAGATCTACACAGGCTGGGGCAGAGCATTTGCTTTGTAACAGATATACCAGCAAAGGTGAAAAAGTATAACTGTGGAATCCATGAACTACAGATTTTTTTTTTCTCTCCAAAATGTGTGGAGTTGGAATAACTACTTTAAACAGAAACAGGAAAATCAGTGCCTGACATGCTTACAGGTCAAGCACACACAACTGCTGTCTGCACAGGATGATGTTACAGTGTTCTGTGTTCACTTTGGATGGCTGTGTGAAATGCACAAATGTCCGCACAGTTTTGGCACTAGGCATAACACTGCCATTCCAGAATTGTTCACTTTGCTCTGTTCATCCTGTGGTCCTGGGAGATCTTGGAGTGAATTAGAATTAAGAACTGGAAACAATGACAGGGCTCTTCTCACTTCCAGTGATTATCATTTTATCTATCAGTTCCCTAAGGTATAGCCCCTGGGAGTTGTCATTACACTTGTCATAATCTAGCACAAGAATTCAAGTTTCCTTTTCTTTTTTCCCCTCCACCAAGGATTTTAAGAATTTACATGTATAATCTGGCGCTGTGATAGTCCCTATCCAGCAGCAATAACCATATTTTAGCATATTTAATGGCTGCTCCACAAATGCTTGAAGTCATCACCAATGCATCTCTGCAGTAATTCTCAGCTGTCCTCCGAGTTTCTAACAAGGCCAGAAGAAATCAGCATCAGTGGAAGCTGACAGGATCCATTCCTTACACCACCTCACCTAATCTGAACAGCAAGTTGATTATTAAACATAATCAACAAAAGGCTGAGCTGTTTAACTCCTTTTGCCAACAGTGCTACTCTTGATGATCAAGACATAAACTCCTTCTGCACAAAGAAGGTTGCCTGGCCAGCTCCCAGCACAGCTATCAGGCTCTTCTCTTTAAATGTGACACAGAGCCAGGTGAAATCATCAGGCTAAGGGGCCACCCCTGTACAGGCGACTGCAAACCACACCACGGTATATACATTTCCAGGCACACATCAACCGTGCACAGTTGTCTTAGGAGAACTCTCTCAGGAGTTCTAATATCTGTTCCACTGTTGTAACAATATCATATAGTTCCTGAAGAGTAGAACAGTGTGGCTTTCATACCTATTCATCTGTGATTAAGTTGCTGACTAAGAATAAAATGCATTTCAAAAACTGCTCCAAATTGGTTCAGTCTTACTGCTTTATCTGCGAAATTTCTGCAGCAGCTAGAGGAATCACGAATCATTACACAACTTCCATCCTCTCATGTTTTCAAGTTTTTAACACCATCCCTCTCCCTTCTCCTTTCTTTTGCCCTTCCCAAGCTTTGGCATTTTGGTATATGCACTAGGTCACAGAAAAGACAGTGTAACATTCACCATCATCAAACTCATTTAAAATTGTTTAAAGAACATTGCAACAGACGCATGAAAGGAGAAAAACAGGAGAATCTTAAAATGCATGCTGAGCAAGTCAGTAGGCAATCCTTCTAAAGGAACCATGGGGTTCTATATGAAAAGAGCGGTAGTGTTTTACTGATAGATCTGTGCTAAATTATATGCTGTTGTACAAATATAAAACTTACTCCTAAAAAATACAGGAAAAAGAATAAGAAAAGAAGAAAAAAGCACAAAGCAGTTACTTCTTGATAACTGGGCAGCCAAATAAATGTCTGAAATGCATAATATTGCTTGGCTTTGAAAGATGGAGCTCAGAATATTTCTCATTTAAGACATGATTAGCATCAAAATTTCAACGGACTATTGCAGGATGCTCCTGCTCTGCATTTTAAGATTGTCCCTTACCTCACTTAATTCTGTGATCATCACAGAACTTGTGATCAAGTCATAATAGTAATCCTTCTTAGAGCTGTATGATCATTTCTAATTACTTGTCCTCTTCTTCTTCATCTTACAGTGGGAAAGATTGCTCATATAAACCATATTTGGCCTATATTTCAGGAATGATGAAAGAATTTTGCTTGAAGAACTAGATACCAAATTCTAGCTCCAGTACTGACTTCTTTAGGAAGCTTATTGCATATTTGCTTTTTCCTCTACATTGCTAAGAGGCTCCAAATTTGCATTCCTCTTCCATGAGCTACTACCAGCTCTAATTAGCACCAAGAAATACCTCACACTCCACGAAAAAGAAATGAAAATTTAAAAGAAAGCATTTGAAAATGCTATAGCTACTATAGCTATACAGATAGCTACCAAAGAAAGCTATATGCATCATTAGATTCCATCCTATTTTCATGTAAATTTTGTTATTATTTGATAACTGTTCTTTCACACCACAAGGGTTTCTTCACACAGCAAGAAAATACGGTTCTTCTCTGTTGTTTTAGGAATTTGGGAAAATTCACAAAGATGAAGTCAGGTCTCAAGAGATCTCTGTGTCTAGATTGCATGGCAATATTCTTTGTGAATAAGCAATCCATAGTAACTTTTCCTAAACAAGGACATATGTTGAAATCACTTGCCACAAGACAGAGAAAGGATATGAACAGACTACATGTTAAATATGCTGCCTAATCTGATTTTTTTTCCACCTATCCATACTCTTGGCGATGTCGCTAGATTCACTTTGTTGGCTGGCTTCACCAGTGCACTCCTATCAACTACCTATCCCATCCTGAAAAAAAAATGCCCCCCTCAAAGCTCCCAAAAGAAAGGGATGCCGAAGGCAGCTGTCCTCACTGCTTTTGCCCTTGGGCCATTATTTCCTATGCTATGCTTTTTTTAGGCAATATCACGCTGACATAGACTTAAAATAATAATAGTTGCAGTGGGAATCACAGTAATTCACCGTGTGAACTCAGAGCACATATTTCACTGAAGCTGTCATTGACCTGCGTGGCACTTTTCCCTCTTTCCATTTCTGACTCTGAGCCATTTTTTTTCTCCACCCTTTGAGTTGGAATAACCTTGCAGTACAAATACACTCTCATTTTAATCTAAAGATCACCTTCTCCATGTTGTCCCTGAATCATAAATTTATAAATGAGGTTGAATAAAACTGATGATGTCTTCCTTCCGAGGACTGTACAGTATATCTTTTGCTCTTTGTATCTGTCCTGTGGGACTCTTTAGGAAATGTGGTACTATGTGCCCTCCAGCTTACAGGCTGTGCAGACCAAACAAATGGTTCATAGACATCTACGCAAACATTGCCTCTTATAAGGGACTTAAAACTTCAATTCTCTCTGTTGCTTCAGCATTCAGCTGACGCACAGGACTCAGATGCTGGTATCTGATATTCCCTGTCTATCATTCTTGACAAACTTTTACCCGATAAATTTTTTTTCTCCTACTTACTGTGTCATGGGGTTCTGAATTCTCTTTTGTACCAAGCCTTCCTTTAGTTAACTGAATAACATATAGAGCTACGTCCCATTAAGACAGATGTTGGCTGAGGAGATCAGATAATGAAGCAGCTAAGTCAAACAGAAGCCCCAAAGACGTTCTCCTATGCAGTTGCTCATAGGATATTATCGGACCTCATATTCTATCTTTAATTTTTGTTACAGAATGTTTTCATTCCTGATCTGTCAGCCAGAAGCTTTCATGTCTATTTAAATTTCACTGTTCCTTAATTCACTGGATTAGCAAAATAAGAATTCTAACACTTTCTAGCTTTGGAAAGTCACTGATAAAATAGAGAAACAGACGAGAGCACATAATGCAATAACAGTTATAAAGAATATCGTAAATACTAAAAGGTGTTTCCCGGTATGATTTAGGGGTTCTAAAAGTTGAGATATTACGATCCCTTTCTAAATATGAGACAGAAATGGAGAAAGAAATGGGAGATGAACAATCTATGGCACTTAATGGGATGAAATTGCTGGAGTTCAGGTAAGACATCCATAAAATGTTCTGACCCCCAAGTGTCAGTTTGCTAACAGACCGCTGTGCTGCACTCTGGGCAGCTGGCATAGTTACTACTGCACTTCACACAGGCAGTGACTGCTGATGCCACATATCAGTCCTCTGCCCTAGGGCTCACTGCCCTTGAAGGCTAGTGGTGATCACGCTCCATGAACCAGCAGTGTACTTCTAAGTTTTATTACTGTAATTTAAAACCTTAAATAATGTAGGGATTGTCTCAGTTGCATAAGGTCAACTGATATTGATGGGAAAGGAGTAGATGATTAAGACAGGTATAATTTGAAGGGGACAAGCACAAAACCTTGCCTGTTAATAGTCCATGACTCTGCACTCCTCCCTGCCTCAGGTACTGCACATGGCTGGGAGTAGGGGATCTTCAGTATCCTTCAGTACCCCTCTGTGAAAAACTCACAACAGCAGCGTAATATCTTTGCCCTATGCACAATGTATATAGTACCAAGGGGCAAAGTGAATTCCCTGAGCCCAGATAATCAGTTTGGTAATATAATACAATGACTGGTTTTCTCAGACTTCATCCAGACACAGACAAGCTACTAGACACCACACAGATATCTCAGGAGATACTCTAGGGACACTCAAGCTAGATCAGGGCTTCTCCAAGGCTGAAATCTTTTATGCTGTTACTGATGAACAGAGACTGGAAATGATGCCTCTAAAACTGAGCATCTCTTGACAGCTGTGTTGAAGAAACTTTCAGGAAAGGGAACTGCTGAAGCAGTTGGCACCCTCAGGATGGGAAGCACAAAACATAAAGCAAAAATAATTAGAGAAATTCGGAAGTCTGGCACTATGGAAAACAAAAATGCAATTGTTCTGCCACCATTTCCTTTCCTGTGATCCCTCACAGTGTATGAGGAAGTAGTGAACACTTACATGTGTATGTAGCCACAAATTTTAAATCTGCAGATTTTTACAACAAGAAATCCATGTTAACTCTGCTCTGACAACTGTTATTACCTGAAGAGACAGTGAAATGGAGAGAGCACAAAAGTGAGAACTGAGATGATGTGGGAGGAAAAGATGCTCATGCCACCATTAGGAACATAATCTGTAACTGAGAATAGCATCCATTCTGGCCTTGAGCTCCACAGCAATAGCAGCTGATGCACTAGAACAGACCCCTAATGTATAAACTAAAGGGATAATGGGGATTTTTCAGTGAGAGTGATCAGAATTTACTCTCATTAGATAGATAAAATTGGATTTGCAAATATGGCCAGTGCACATTTGCCTTCAGGGTTTAACCAGAGACACAGTGATATTGTCTTTTGATCAATAGCAATGCAAGCAGGTCTACGGCCTCAGCTCAATTAACTATGTGTCTTAATGTCAGTTACTAATAGAGAGAACAAAAGAGAAGTTGTTTAAATCTGAGCTATGTTGACTTTCAATTTAAAACATGAGAACTAAGAGCAGTCTATTTGATATTCTACTACGAATTTTCTAATCTATTCCAGTTCTCTCTCTCTCTCCTCACCAAACTCAATGGCATTGTGATAAAACAAACTAGCAACTTTACAAATATGAATCCAAGCTAGGAAACAGACTCTTCAATTTTGAGCAGTGAACGAGAACAAACAATCTGTTCAAAATCTCCTCCCGACAGCAATGGTTCAGCAAACTCTACAAATGGTTTCTGCCTTTGGGAACACATCTGGGTACTTCATTAGGCCACCTTTCTTACCCACACGGCTGCAGCTGGTTGTTGTCAAGTAGATTAAGACAGATCTGAGCAAGAATGTCATCTTTGTACTAGGAATGAGGAACACAGATACAACAGGAGACTGGGCATTTGGTACTGGAAAAAAAGGAGGGTGGGATGCTTCTTACTGTACTGTAGCCACAATCAAAGCAGCTCCCAGAGAGGAGTTTATTTCTATAGCCATGGAAAGCATGAGCCTAGCCAGACCTATTGAAAGGCAGATATTGCATTTATAAGTCACTTACAGGCGTCCTGAGAGGTAAAAAGATATTGTTTTATTCATTGTTTCTGAGGCCATCTCTGTGTGATCTATAAATAAGACATCAATTGCCTCACGCTTCCAGGAGTTTTACCTCTCTCCATAGGTGGCCTTATACAAGTCTGTGAGCCAAGAAACTTCCATTCACTGTTTAAACCTCTTTGGAGCTGATTATGGAGACTGGAAGGGCAAGGAGAGTGAGAGATCTTTTAACTTTATTATTTTTTAAGATAATGTTTCACTGGGGAAAAATACAAAAGATGAGGGAGAAGGTATTGCCAGAAATTAAAATGAAGATGTTGGATAACTGATAAAAGCATTTCATCAATAGCAAGACCTCAGATGTGTACCCACTGAGTTATACGTTGCATCTTCTAAAGCAAAGCATGAAGCACAAAACCTAATATAGACAATTGCTAGACAGCTGACATTTCTGGCATTTATAGCAGAATTGCTTATTATCACCAGAACTGTCTTATCACCAAAGACAGAAGTGATTAGAAGTGATTCCACCTCACAGGAGATGTTGCTTGACAGGGCAGCCCTACAGAAAGAGCTCCACATCTTGACGCACTACTGACACTTTGGAGATCAGTGGGAAAGACAAGCTGAAATAACCTCTGGCTTAGAAAGATGGTGAAAGAGAGGTGGGAGGCAGAGCCACAGTTTCTGAGCATTACCTGCATGGCTGGGGCAGCTGGCTAAAATCCTGATCTCCTAACTCTGGCTACCAGCATGGGACTTAGGTGCAAGAACACAGGACTCTGCTCCAGGCTCGGCAGGAAAGTTTGCACAGCCTAGGGAGTGGAAGTCCAAGCACAGGCACACAACAGTCTAGTAAACTGGACATCTATTTCCAGCCTAAGTCCAGCTGCGATCCAGTCAAGAACAGATCTGCACATAGTTTTACTGTAGTTTCACACTGGAATTACCATATAGTGAATCTCACTCTACAGAGAATGAAGATTAAAAGTGATTCAAGGGGACTAGTCTATTCTGCATGCAGATGTGTGATGAGACACCCTGCACAATTTTGGAAAATTATATTTTCTGAAAAAAATTTCAGAAAATTTCATTTTCTGATTGCAATTCAATCTGAGAGATGCCAAGATTCTCAAAGACATTTTACAGACTTTTAAATACTCCAGAACAACTGAATTTAAGCCTCCTAAGTAAGTATGCATGACATTTTCTCCTGATTTTTCTTCCTTATCAGGAAGCCGAAAATAATTAGTGTTTTTTTTTATATATTTGCCAAATGATATCTTCTTTTGGAAAAGTGCTCCCGACAACTGTATATAGGATTTATAACATAATGGTCAGTTCAGGTATAGTCCTATGAAGCACTGGAATCATCTTAAATAACACTGGAGGTTTTCAATTTTTATTTTCAATTTTCCCATGCCACTACAGCAGGAAAAAGAAAATAGAAATAATTTCTTCACATGAATGAGACATTATTGAATTATTAGTTGGAGAGATGGAAATCTCAAAAGAGCTAGATATTTGGGGACAAACTATCAGCAGTGGCCCATGGGTCGGTGTAAATTAAATTTATATCAGACATCCATTAAAATAATTATGAGAAGATTACAATTACAAGCAGGTCTCTGAGGTAGACAAAGAATAATTTAAAAGAGCGTGGCACTACTCAGTTTATTCTGTCCCCGAAGTGCTCTGTTAAATAATCTAATAATGATTCTATTCTTTCTAAAAAAAAAAAAAAAACCTCAGTAGCTCTGTATTTATATTACTTTTGTATTAGGCTCCATTTCAGCTTCCAGGCAGGTGAGTGGAAAGATTCCACATTTTCACCTGTGTGGTATGTAAAATAAGTACGCAAATCCTGCCCTCCTTTTTTATTGTCTGAAAAACTGAGTTTGCAAAGCAAGATCATGTTCTGCAAAACCCTCTATTGAACCACAAGAAGGAGAATATTGCTTCTTTAAGTTGAAAATAGACCGTGTTCTTGGTCTAAAAGAAAAAAAAAAGTTTTTCTCTAGTAAGAATCCTACAAGTTAGAATTACTAATACTTTAAATTTTGCAAAATATCCTGAAATTTCATGAAGGAGGGATTCCTATTGTCATAGGCATTGCCGCAGTCTTGATTTATGTCACTATGTTCCTATGGACAGGGATCTGGAAGTGTTGCTGGTCACGTAAATCCAAGACTGTGACATGACCTGAATTCAGGAAATTCCAAGCTGGTTTTGTAGGCATCAAAACTTTTTAAATGCCTTTGGATCCAGACACATGGTCTGGTTAAAAATACTTACCAATCAATGTCTCTGAGCACCCTCTTACCCTGCAGTGAAAGCATATTAACTTAATGTTTAACCTTCTTTCACAGGGAACTACATGGCAACCCACAGTTTGCAATCCAATAATGCAAGCACAAGAGATGGTCATGCAATAATGTGATTACATGTTATGACCCTAAATGTCTGGTCTGACTGTCAGATATAAACTGTCCAGGCATTCAAAAACTGGCATCCTCCATCCACCTAATATCCTAATCCATAATGTCCTAAGGAAGTGGATGTACTGAGAACACACCTGGCACCACAAAGGATGTCCAGAATGCAGATTGTGGTGTGTCCTAATGTGTCCCATATTTAGGCAATGAGGATAAGATTATTGGATAAAAGAGGAGAGCACTACTTTTTCCAGCTTTTTTTTTTTTTTTTTTCTGAAGTCCCTGATACTTTTGTTTTTGAGGAAAACGTTTTTGTGTCTCATTCCAGAGAAGGTTCAAAACTAACAGGATTCCTTGCCACTGATAGTGCAGGGTCTGCCTTGTTTATACACACATATCTGAGATACATTCTAGATCATCCTTTAATTTTTTAATTCCCATCTTTGCTCTATCCCTTACAGTATTTTTGAAAGTATCAATTTTGCTTTGGGCTTAAATTCAGAGTTGCAAAGAAGAAAAAAAGACTAGTGTGATTTATGATTATACACATTATGATTCAATGCAAATTTACATTTCCCATGCATGTTCCCATGTTATTTCCACATTTATTTTACAAAAAGGCAAAATATATCATCAATGTCCTGAAGAAAAGGTTGCAGGGGGAAAATTGCAAGCAATATAATCAGAGCCATCATACACAGACATGCCCAGTTCACTTGGA
Source organism: Tinamus guttatus (assembly GCF_000705375.1). The sequence continues at coordinate 819,365 of NW_010583295.1, forward strand.
TGCCACACAGTTCAGCATGCTTTTGTCTGCAGGAGCAACACAGCTCAACATATGCTATTGAATTAGCCTCTTTACCAAGAGCTGTTTGCTTTTCCTTTTCTTGCCTAAAAACCTAATATGTAAGTGTAAGAAGAATAAGCTTCTCTATATAAATGGGATATGCCAAGGTCAAAAGCAAAGTATCTCTTTTTCATACAACTATTTCTTTATGTAGTAAATTTAACATTTGCAGTCTGCTGGTTCTTAATTCTAAGCTCATGTGTAACTATTGTTACGAGGTACACATGCAGTTTACTCGTACTTTGAATGTGAAATATTAAATAGCATCACAATAGGTTTTTAACAGCACTATTTTTTTCCTTTTTGAAGTGCTAGACAGAGAAATATTTCATAAATAATTCATTTGGCTTTTAGGAGGTCTGCATAACTATCCTGACTATATCATTTATTTCTAAAGATACAGTCCCAAACTACGAATCAAAGCTTGTTTGAAAAGAAAAATAGAATCATCTTCTCTTGACAGCTTTTCCTGGGTCTCCTCTCACAGACTCAAGTTCAATATGACAAAAATAGAGCTCCGTTTTCCTTTGCTGTCTGTCTGGTCTCCTCCTCTACAGAAAAAACAACCTTGCCCTCTCCATTAAGTAAAACATCAAGTCCTTTTATTCCTCTCTCTGTTCTTCTCTCCTTTACATACTAGCAATTAGCAGACCATGTCATCTCCCTCTAGTCCTCTGGGCAGAGGTCTTGACTACTTCTAATTTGCCATTACTCACCCTGCCTCTTGCAGGTTTTCCTCTACCTCTGTCTCTGACTATTTTGCCATTTTCATACTATCACCAGCTGCTTGTCAACCTTCCATTATTGCCGTCACACTGATGCTCTTCCTGTTAAAGGCCAATTTTTGGATGCACTACTGACATTAGTGGTATCTTTGCCATAAAGGAGTGTGAAATTTCAAGGAGTGTGAAAATTTATCTTCTGTGTCCTATTTTCACACTCACAATTCCCCTTTCAGTTTCTGATCACAAAAAGCTCTCTTCCACAGTCTAATGTCTGATATTTTTCCATGATCACCCAACCATTAACAAACACATTGACATGAATGTTGTTGCAAAATAGAAACTCTGTAAAGATGAAAGCGGAGCTCAGGTGACGTTCTGTAGAAAGCAAATAAACTCTCCTTCCCTGAACAAAAACAAGTTTGTTCTGTTTTCTTTACTTTAAGAAAGTCTCTTTGACAGCCAGTTCCTTCATTTCACTTTGGGTGTGCTCCTGCAAATCTTCTCAGATCTCTCCTACTGGGGGGACTGGTTGCAAATGCCAGTACGTCAAGACTGGGAGTCCAGCCAATGGCTTCCTTACATTTGCCAAAAGAGGGAAGTTTTGCTCATCATTCCATGACCCCATCCTTGGCTATGCAGTCTACCCACTCACTTGCACTTCCAAAAAACTGTCCTTTGAACTAAACAGAAAGAGAGGCTCATAGATGGATTTTTTTTTATCCTACAGCTTTTTGGATGCCTTTTTTTACACAAAAAACCTAAATGTATGCAATTTATCCTTTTATTACAGATTTCCATAAAAGATTTTTAAAGGTTATTTCTTTTAGGATGTGAAGTCAAACCCCGGTGCTACCCCTACCAGTGAAAAACACCATATCCAAATCATACCTGTGATCATGCTTGATATGATTAACGGCAGAATGATGAGTTTGAGCATTCTCATTAGCAGCTCCCCGGGAAAAGCAAAGTAGAACTTATCCAGGTTAGAGAGACTACCGTATTCCCGTACCAGCATACCAATTCCAATACCTGAAAAACACACAAAACATGATACATTTAGGTTCTCAGCTGTAATTTATGAGAGAGACATGGAGAAGAGTTAAGAAAAATAGAAGATCAATAAAAAAAATATCTCCTGTCCTTTGGGCATGTCTTTTCTTTCCTGTGCATTGTTGGTAGTAAAAACAGCACAATGCACAATGCATATATTTCTGAACTGAGAAGACTTCTTTAGGTGCTTCTTTAGGGGAAAATTCTGTTTTAATCCTCTGATGATCAATCCAGTCAAAAACAAGTAATGTGATACAAATATTTTGAGTAATCTGTATTCGGTAAAATTTATGTCCCTATACACATATTGGTACACAGATAGAGGTACATATACATATATATAATACCAGCAGCAACATGTTCAGTAATTGCCACTCTTACAAGAAAATAAAAATCAGTTTGATGTCAATCGTTAAATTCATTTAGTAATTTCTGGAAATTTCATCAAGAAAAGAAAGTTTCTGCATATTTCTCACTCATATTATTCCAGTATATGCACAGACTACCAGGGTATCTGTATAATAAGCAATCTAAGTGTGCACATTTGCACTTTCATTTGCACTCTTTGGTTTTAATTAGCAAATGGTTCTGGCTACCTAGACAAATCAGAAAATAAATTCCAGGCCAAAAGATAATCTTCTTTAGTCCTACAGATAATTCCTTTATTTTCTATTTCAATGTGAGGGAGGAAATGGAACTCATTGGTACAAGAAATCTGGTCCTTATTATTTAGAGGGGATTATGGCTGTTGTTTCCTTACGTGATTACAGAATTTTGTAGATTCATAATTTGCACATACTTTTGAATTCATGAAGCTCTCAAACCGAAATTTAATGAAGTGCATTTTGTTTGCTTATTATTTATCCTTTTTTTTCATATTCCTACTCTGGGTTCACAGAAATGAAAAATGCATTACGCATGTTTTTCTTTTCAGTGCCTTATAACCTATTTCTACTACAAACATCACTGTTTTAGAGGAAATAGTTATGTAATGTTTCAATTCCAACTTACCTGAGTACCAAGAGACCCAATTTCTTACTGGATTCAAAGAGAGGCAAGAGCATTTTGGGTCTTTCATTAGCCACAGAGTGATGAAAGGTCTTATTCACATTAATAGCTTCCCTGAAATTAATGAAATTATTTATATCCCTCTGTATTTCAGTGTGTATTGCAGCAGAATTGTTACAACAGCACATGAAGGTGCTTCTAGTCTACTTTATCAGCCTCATTGGCTCATGTAGACTCTTGAGCTCCCAAGAATACTATGGAGCTTACAACAGAATCTCCTCTTCCCTCTGAGTTTTATTTTTGTTGGTGCACAGGACAGATAAGTGAGGCTCTGCAAAGGGATATCCAGGGAAAACACCTACAGTAGAGATGGTGGCCAAGATGCTGCTGCACTGTTTAATTAAACGGGCTTACAAGACAGCCCCTTTTCTAATTGACTGATATTGTGGGGGCAGACAGCACCAGAAATCTGTCCTAGAGAAGAAACTCACATATCTTCATTCTAGAAAGGAAGAATTTTCTGCAAAAATCCTCCCAAAACATTCATCTGTGCCGTGGTTTGTACTAGCCTATATGCCATGTGGGTGTTAGATGAAACGAAATGTGAATGACTAAGCTATTTTAACAGAATCTCTCTCTCAGCTCTGATAGCACAAAAAGATAATGAACCATCTTTTCTTGCACTCTCCCTACAGTTGAAGAACAATGTGAAGGAATAGAGGGGCAAATTATAAACTCCTGTCTAGTCTTTATTGCTAGTAAGATGGTAAAAACAAAACAAAACAAGATAACATTTCAGGCAAATAGACTGTTTTAAGCAACAAAGAAGATATCTGAAAATTTGTCATCTGTGCCAGTGAACAGTTTAACCTCCTTGCAATACCTTGAATCTTAATGGCTTCAAAAACATTCAAAACATTATGTAAACACCCTTACACAGAGAAAGAAGACACACAAAGACCTCTACTCTTAATCTAGAGGCTGAACCAAATGAATTAAAAGGAATTAGTCTGCACTTTGAGATAAGACTGATAAAACTCTACTTGTAAAATAGTTACATTTATCTAGGTAAATTGATAAAGTTTAGATCCTGCAAATGCCGCTGTGGAGAGCTGAACTTGAGAACATATGTATTGTCTTAGCTTTGGTTTATTCCCATGCCTAAGGAAAGGCCTATGCTTAAATTGCTGCAAGACTGGATTGTATGTTTACCACAAGCAGTGCAATGCCATTTTATGATAGAGTACATAGTATTAAACTTCACATACTAGACAGAGCCATCAGCCCATGTTTCTGAAGTATGCAAGATATTCACAGCGGTGAGGTGTCCCAGGCCCAGCTCTCTGCCCATTGTACCATACAGCGGAAGAGATTTTCCCCCTTCGCATGCTTTGGCACAAACTTAACCGTAGCCCTACATGACACAATCACAGCCATATACCTGTAGTAAGCTCCTTATCACATCAGAGTCCTACCCATTCCTATTCTGATCCTGCAAAGATAACAGTTCAAGTGGCCCTTGAACCCCAATTCTTCAAGGGCCTCAAGAATCCTAAAAAGCACAGACATCCAATAGGTGTTATCTCTGCCAGAAAAACACCAATCTTGCCCCAGATAGTCAGAAGAACCATGGTCTAGAAGGGAGTGTTGGCACTTAGAGAGAAAGGCTACAAGTGCACTATGACCAGCACAGCTGTAGATGCATGCATGGGATAGGACCACAGATCACTGAAACGACTCCCACTGTAGTGCATGGTCAGGGGAGAGCCCAGGTGGTTTCTAGACAGCAAAGAAGGAAGAGGACAAATTCTGATCCACTGCACTTCACAAAGAAGTTAAAAAGATCAGTGCATATTTTGTTTCCTTCTGTCATCCAGGGGTGCTACGTTCAGAAGGTGTGAACTGCTAAACATCTAGGACATTTTCTAAGTGCATGCCTTCATTCCAGGTGATGACTCTCATGTTTGCACAGCTGGCAAGTTTTCTCCTCTTGTTTGTTTTATATTTAGCAGGATCACAAGCAGGTCAGATGATTCACCATCATTTTTGTTCTTCAGAATTTTCTTTTCCACTTCCTTGGATTTCACTATGAACATTTCCCATGCTCTCTCAAAAATTTTAAAGAGTTTACACATTTTCTTTCGCACATGTGCATTTGTTTCATTTTGGAAAGGATGCTATTTTGTCTAAAGGCACTACCATAAAAGTTTTCCTCATTCAAACAATCTTTTGAAATGATATTGCTGCTCTCACTTCCTTATTTCTGCTATTCCTTTAACAGAATGTGGTAATTATATCATTATACTGACTTTTTCAGTATGCAAAAATAAGTAAGATATGGCTACCGTTTAAATGGAGTTAGCATATGCTCTCTGGTGCTAGAAATTGGCTCTGAAATGTAAGAATAAGCATAACAGCAACAACAGAAAAGGTTAGTACGCAGAATGAATTTACTTTCATACTGAAATGGGACCAATATAGAACTTCTTCATATAGAACTTTTTCATCTCAATTTCAATAACCAAATCACTGGAATGTTGTCCCTGGAAATTCTAACACACAGAAAGAAGTGCGGTCTAGCATGCACATATTTCACATAGTTGCTGGGATATTTAACATTACTTTGGTTAAATAAATCCTGAGCAAGTTTAGAAGAAAGCTTATTATACTCTCTTGTAATTATTTTATTACAATGCCATTTTGTCTGCGTGAACCATACTCCACCATCTGTGTGCTTCACTCTAACACAGAATTACCTCCAACAATCACAAAGCTCTCTAGAGGATGCAGGGACTCTCTTATTTGTTAAGGTTTTTCCTTCCTCTCATATTTTTTCTAATTTATGGAGAACCTTACTTTTGCTTTTTAAAAGACACCATAGCATGCTTTTTTTTCCTTCTTGCCCTCTTCCTCACTTAGTTTCACTCACTCCTCCTATCACTCCATTCTAAACCATTTTCTTCCCTTCTGAACTCCTCTGCTTGTTTTCCCTTCCTGCCACACAGTTAAGTTAGCTAATGTTTTTACTGTGAGAACAATCTTCTATTTATTTCTCAGTGGCATGTGCTACAGAGGGTCAAGACTTCTACAGTACTGAGCAGGAGGGAAGGATGAAGGTGAAAACCCAGCACAACTATGTCTTTAACTTTTTAAGGTGTGTGTCTCATATGCCAAAGAACAGAGAGAACAACAGAGTTGAAGAAAAACGTTGTGAAGCAAAATCTGTTAGCACCCATCTTTCAGGCAATCCCAAGAGTTCCAGCACAAAAAGCTAGGGAGAACATGTAATTCCCTTCCACGGGATGACCTGTTTCTTCTGTTGTGATGCCTGGTGAAAGGGAAGGACTGCAAGGGTCTGTGCTACACATAGCACTCACTCCGTCACATGTGCAAAGCCTGAGGCTTTGCAGGGCCTGGGAGCGCTACCAAGAAGGTAGCAGAACCAGTCTACCCTGTGTGTGCGTATGTTGTAAGCCACATATATTAAGCAGATTTTATCCTTGGAGGCCACTAAGTTGGAAAGTCTACATATCTGCAAGCCAAATTCCTAACTCTGTGACATTTCAGTACTTGGTGAATCCCTGTTCACAAGCACTTGACCTATAACCAGAGTGCAGGTTCTTTTAGGAAAAAGGCAAATTATCTGCAGGGGAACAGGTATGATACTACTGCACCTTCCTTCAACTATTGTAAAGTTCGAGCTGCAAATTTAGAAACAAGTGAAAAAAGAAACAGGCACCCTGGTCACCTCCCATCATTTCACAACTCATTTGTATTATCATACATGGAGAGTGTCAGAAATTTTACTACAGCTATTGTAACCTAAAAATGTGTTGGGAGCAGGATGCTGACTCTTCTTATCAACCAGTCCGAGCAAACAAATGCAAGAACTGTTTACTTTTTTCATGGGCATGGAGGCACAGCTAAGTCCTGAAGGCACTTTTATGCAGTTATGTGGGGTCGACTCAAATCAGTTTTGAATTTAAAATCTGAGAACACAAGGTATCTTCGTCTAACCAGGACAACAGTGTGAAGAGACTCTCTTTGTTTACATCCTTAACATCTTGAGTTTGATGCTCTTCAGAACTTTCAATCTTTCAGAAGATGACATGACACATCATGTTTTTACCTTCTTTACTTCCTTCTTCCACAAGCAAATCAATGCAAGAGAAAGAGGCAGTCCACATATGGTCATTCCTGGTTTTATTTCTGAGTGAAAGAGAATCTAATTCAGACAAAATACCTATCTAACAGGTAGGATTTTCTGTTGTGTATTTGTGCTTATGGATGACAACGCCAACAAGGGGCCTTATGCTGTTAATTGTGAAGGACTCCATGCATGTGCACAGCACAGTAGAAAAGGCAAAACATCTTCATTATAGAAAGGACTTCATAATAGGAAGGACTCTTGGCAGTGAACTGCTCACATGAAAAAAGAAATGCAGGGAATATTACTGGAGAAAAATTTATTAGTTTTATAAAATGGTGTGTTTGAAAATACATCACATCCTATGTGGAAAAACAAAACAATACGGAACTGATTTTTTCTTAGTTTCATGTAATCCT
>NW_010583297.1:2992-25397 GCF_000705375.1 Tinamus guttatus
TGTGTGTATACACATTAAACAAATTAAAGAGTCTTCCCAAAAGCAGGAAAGACTCGTTCCTTCCTAATGGCATGCTCATTTTTTTAATATTCTATGACCAGAGACAATAAAATTTATGTATTTTTTTTCCTCAAGTACAGTAGGAAGAGGAATCTAAAGGGTGGCACCAGTTCCTAGCGAAAGCGCCTTGGTGGCACGAGCAGCAATAAGGCAGAAGGATGCAACACCAACACTCCTGCACACGCATCCAGGACACGCTCCACTCCCCAAAGCGGCGCTGCTCCCACGGCGCAGGCACCCACGGCTCCTTTTGGCCTCACAGACGCAGACACCCCGCAGGCCAGGGCGCAGCTTCTCCGGGGTCTAGGGCTGGAGCTGGGGTCTGGAGCTTGGCAGGAGCCCAAGGAGCAGCAGGGCTCAAAGCATCTTCCCGCTTGGAGCGGGAGCAGCGCGGGGTTGTCCCACCATCACCGCTGCCCTCCAACGGCTGCCGTCCCTCCGGCTGCGCCTCCGCGAGGAGCGCCGCCAATATCGACCCCCTGCAGTGCAGCAGCAGGGTGTTCACTGGAACTAGCGAGGGAGGGGAGCCTGCCCCTCTGCTCAGCCCTGGTGAGGCCACGTCTGGAGTATTGTGTCCAGTTCTGGGCTCCACAGGACAAGAGGGATGTGGAGCTGCTGGAGAGAGTCCAGCGCAGGGCCACAAGGATGATCAGGGGCCTGGAACATCTGCCCTATGAGGAGAGGCTGAGGGAGCTGGGCCTGTTCAGCTGGAGAAGAGAAGGCTGAGAGGGGACCTGAGCAGTGTCTAGAAGTACCTCAAGGGAGGCAGTGAGGAGGATGGGGCCGGCCTCTTTTCAGTGGTGGCCACTGACAGAACTAGAGGAAATGGCCGGAAACTGAAGCACCAAAAGTTCCACAGGAACTTAAGGAAAAACTTCCTAAAAATACCACCCAGGAGACCACGCGGTCCTGAACACCAAGGAGGACCCGCATCCTCGGCCGGCCGAGACACGTCCCTGCTCAATGCTAAAGGCTGGTGACCGCCGTGCCCGGCCTTCAAGGCCGCTTCTGCACTTATCAGTGTCTCCCTCAGCACAGCTCATTTCCAGACACCCTTTTGAACTGAACCCAACCTCCGTGTTCCACCAGCTGTGCCGTATTTTCCTTCCACAGAACGCAATGCTGGGTGACACCTTACAAATTTATTGAGCTAAAAACGCGAGCGAGATCCTGGGATTTAACTCGTTTGAGCTGTCACGACAAAAAAAGATGACATTTTGTTTTGCTGCCAAGGCGAGGGAATAAGGAAGGGGGATAAGCGAGGAGGAAAGGAAGCGGAGGAGGAACGCGGTGACGGTCCGGAGTCCTGCTGGAAAGAGCCAGGACAGACGCCCAGAGCAGGCGGGATGTGTGGGGCTGTGCCCGCGTGCGGAGGGGTCGGCTGGTTTCATGGGATGAAGAAGGGACAAAGCAAAAGCATCTGAAAAAAAGCATGCACTAAACAACTGGGAAAGGAGCCGCTCTGCTCCTGCATCTGGCGCGGCCGATAAGGGCTTTGTTTGGGGAAAAGAAACGGAGCCGCGTTTGAATCCTGCCGCCTTGGAGATGTTTCGCTCGCTTCTGATTCCGAGACCAAGGAGAAGAAAGCGGATCAAAAGACACAGCCATCACAAAGAGCATCGTTCATGTCGCCTCGTACTTTCCTGGCATGCCTTTAAATGACTCCCACGAGCGCCAAAGAAAGGGATCTGGGAACGGTGCCCCCAAGCAGGAGAACCGCAAGCAAATACCAAGACAAAAAAAAGGTGCAGCTTGTAACTAGAAAGACCAGGATTAGGCAGAGTTCTAGGCTGAAGGCTAAGGAAAGCATCAGGAGATTAAGAAACAGCGAGTTGGTTTCCAAAGGGAACTAAAGATGGCGACAAACTGGGGAATCTTGACAAATACTGAAGAGCAGAGGGTGCAGGAGGGCCCGTGGGCCCCGGCGCGACGCTGCGACACGGGACGCTCCCGGCTCCGCGTCTTGAATTGGTTTCCAAAGGGAACTAAAGATAGCGACAAACTGGGGAATCTTGTGACACGGGACGCTCCCGGCTCCGCGTCTTGGTACTTCTCTAAAACTGGAATTTTACTTTCTCTGGGCAGCGTGCAAACTTGCTTGATTTTACAAGAGATTTTTAGATAATTATGTATTTACCTAGTTAGCATAATTGTCTTCAATTATATAATTAGTGTTCATATGTGTAATCATTTGAACATGTAATTACATCTAATTACACCATTAAAACGTGCAAGTCATAAATATCTTTATCATTTTGATTGATAGATGTATAGGGAGGGGAAAAAAAAAGTGCCTCAGTTGTTATTTTTATCTCCTGGATCGTGAAATCTGCCAGAGTAGGAGGATTCAGCCCCTAATGTTGTTGTTATTATTTGTAAGGACCTCTCCAGCCCCTGCCAAGGTCACACCTTTCCAGCACACACAAAGATGCAAACCACGCAGAGCTCAGGGAACACACAGTCACCTGGCGCAATAAGAGTCGTCTGCCAAAAAATAAAATAAAAATGCAAAACCAAAAGAACTAGTAATCTGGAATATTGATTGTTTAGCATCAAATGATGCCTTTGCTGTTGTACAGAGGGGAAACAGTCCCTGTATAAAAGGTCAATACAGAACAAAATGCAAATGCGTGTCCTGATGGAAGCCACCGTTACATCCTGGGGCGAAACTTCACTTCTAGAGCTCCCTTTACTGTTAAGGGACCTTCAGGAGACCCAGGACTTAATGACACCTAATAGAGTATCATTCTCACTAACAGTCTTCATTCCTCCCCAGTTTTGTTTTAACGGCTGCCCGTTTCACACCGCACGGTACCGCAGTCACTACCTGGCACTTGCAAATGAACCAGGGCAGCGGCAGCCGAGTCTTCTTCTTTTAATTGCTTTTGGCTGCAAAGACAAACATTTGCACACGGATTAACTAGTTAAGCTTATTTAAAGTTCAACGTTTCCTCTTCTGGTTCAGACTTCCTTCCTCTGCTCATGTACAGACCGGTCTATTAAAAAAGCAAAACGAACAAACAAGCAAATGTGTCTGAGCTGACTCCAAAAGCCATGGGGGGGAAAGACCCCCATGACAGCGAGGGCCCCTCTGCACCTCTTGGCAAGAAGCCTTCCTGACACCACATCCTTCCCTGGGGTATATTTGTACAGACCGATAAGTTTGCTTGCACGCTGCACAGGGGGTCACGTAAAATAAATCTAAAAGCTCAAGCTGAAACCAATGCAGCCCTTGCAGAAACAGCCCCTCCACGCTGCGAGGGGAGCTGGGATGTGCATAAACCACATAGGAAAATATGAGTTAGTGGGAAAAAAAGTTAATGATTCCAAAAAAATGTTCTCGTGTTCCTTCACATCGATGTCTCTTGCATCCCAACTCATGGGATAATGAAGAAGGCTTTGGTGAGAGGCCATGTAACATCCTGAGCTTGCTACACATGAAAACGTCTTCCTCCTGCCCCCTAAAGTCCTCAGGCTATAAAAAGGCTGAGGAACAAGCTGGTTTCTAAGGTTCGGTGACGGAAATGCCAAGCATGGAAGCGATGGTGGCACTTGATAAACCTTCCCTTGACACGGATCAGCTTTAGGCCGGGTTCTGCAATCAAAAATAGCAAGCACCAGGCCCAAAGTTGAGAGCCACACCATGCCTTCTGGGAGACACCACTTTATATCTGGAGTTTTGTTTCTAAAATATTTTGTTAGCGGAGAAGAAATCAGGCAGAGAATCAGGCAGGGTCTCCATCCGCGGGCACTTCTGGTTGCTGTCAGAGAAGACCACAAGGAACCCATTGCTCCGAGTGCTGCTCCCCACGCAGGAGAACGTCTCTTCCACAGCCCTGGGAACGCTGCTTCCCCGTCCTGCTCCAGGATTGCATGCAGGATTGTTTCATGAAGAGCCGTGTTCTCACAGCCGGGTTGTCTGCCCAAAGCAGACCTCTGCTTCCAGCAGAGCAGATCCGCACACAAAGCTCGTTTCTCTGGGTTACTACATGATCTCTTTACTCAAATAGCTTCTTTTCCACTTTTGCAGCAAGCCTCGTCTTTGCTTAGACACCAGCATGTGCAAACAGCCATGGAACGGAGCTCCTCCCGCACCGCCAGAGCCGCACGTCCGTCCTACCCGTTCACTGCATTTGTTTAAGGACATCTAAGAAAAAGAGCAAGTAACGACAGACAGCCACAATTCAGAGCTTCCGGAGGGCAATTTGGCAGAAAACGCAAGGAAAGGGGAGAAGAAACAGTCAATGCACTCGGCGGGAAGTGCCTGTATGCCAGTATCCTGGAAAATGTTGCTCTCTTCATTGTGGCGAGGGGAGATGGACGCTCTGTCCCCGCTCCCCGGGGATCTTTCTGTAGGGGATTTCTGGCCACTTCCAGGCTTTAAAAAAATAAAATAAAAAATAAAACAAAAAACCCGAAGAAACCACCACCATGGATATCATGTCCAGCCCCGCACGACTCTGCCAGCCTCGTTTCCGTGGCTGCCGACACTGCAGCAAGCCCGAGCTCCGCGTCCTCACGAGAGGCTGCAGGCAGCCCGCACCCTCCACAATCCTGCATTTAGCCTGGTTTAAGTTAACCCATTTCTCCTCTCATTTCCAAGCCCCTCTCAGCAACTTTCTGCCGTATTTCTTGCTGCAAAACAGCAGCCTCCTGCAATCAGAAGAACCAGCAAGATGCAATGGGTCAGATTATTCTGAATAAAACAACCGGGGAGCTCGACTTCCTCTTCCGACTCATAAACCACGTCTTAATCCAACTCCTGGCAGATGAGACGTTGAGTAGCTTTATGAACACATTTCTGCCTGTGGCATAATAACAAAATATTTAGTGGGACTGTGGGATGCCTGCAGCATGCGACAGAAGTGCTATGGCAAATGGTGCCGTTCGGGGCTGGGTTGCATTTTGTTTTAATAATTACCAGCCACAACCAGTGCTGACGCAAATAAAATAAAAAAATGAACAGACCCTCAGGTCTGCATGTAAATTCACAGGAGCTGAAAAAGAGCAACCACGCATTTGGCAAACCTTCATATATACACAAAGGGAAATAGAAAACGATGGTTTTCTCCACATGAAGAGCCTGTCCATGACAGGATCTAACAAGCGCATTAACAATCCACCATCAGGAAGTTCAGAAAGTCTTTAGCAGAACTGCACGTCAGAGTTTCTCCTTTTTGCTGATAACACGTGCAGCAAAGGCTGCATTCCAGAGGGAAAACAGGTAGAGAGGAGGCAGTTGTATTAAATTTACAAAGCTTGGCCCCAGGAACAGCCTACCGCAAGGGTGGGCAGACACTGTGGACACCACGCAGGGGACAGGGACACAGGCTGCTCGGGGCTGGGGGTCCCCAGCAGGGCACAGGGAGGAAGGTGATGGGCACCCTGGGACTGCTGTGTCCGTGTGCCAGGGAAGGCGCTGGAGCCGGAGGGCAGCGGCGCCAGGGGACAGCGGGGACACCGGCCTTGCTCCCAACGGACTGCACAGCACAACGGTGAAGAGGCTAAGCAGCTCCCACCTTACAGAGACAACTCCGAGCCATCTTCCATAGGATTCTTCCTGTGCAGAGGCATTAGCAGGAATTATTTTAACCACAAGTTTTAGTATCGGGTTGCTACTAGACAAGGACTCCTGGTGCAAACCATATTTTGAAGAAATGCCCTCTTCAGTAGCTCGTGTTTTTTACGGGCTGCTTTTCAGGAGGGCCCCGCTCTGCCCTCACCAAAGTCACATTCCAAGGAATGGAGGGTTCCCGCACCCCTGAACCTCCTCTGCCCGCTTCGACACATCAGCCCGCTCTCACTTCCAGGCTCCCACCGGCATCCTCAGGACGGCCCTTCCTGCCATAGCTGAGGCCGTGCAGGAGAGCTTTAGCTCTGAGTGAACCTGCCACAACGCAGGGGTTACACGAGCAGAGACACCCTTGGAGCCACCCCTGCCCACGGGCGTCTCGCGCCGCGCTGCAGAGCCGCAGCCCCCGCTCCTTCCAGCTCCAACCAAGACACCAGGCACCCGCATCCACACGTACAGGGAGCCGCGACACGTTTAGAGGAACACCATTAACCTAAAACACATCCCAGTTACACCGTGTGATTCACGTAGCCTCCTCTAACATTTCAGGACAGAATCCTCCCTTCACCTTATTAGCATTTGCAAAGGAAGAATTTGCATTTTCTGGTACTCCATCCATTACAACATGAAAAGCAGCATTTTGGAAAACAAAATGTAAAAGCTCACGTGATGTTCTCTCTGATCAGCTGCAAGGAAACGTGAAAGGCTCCTCCGAGGTAAAGCAGAGGCGACATTTTGTTTTAATTGATAGGAATTCTTATTAACTATTGACGTGGCCAAAGAGGAGATTTGCGGGGAGGGGAATTGCGCTCATGGAAGCAGCTGTTTTCTTATTCCATTCTGCATATCATTATTACAATAATTGTACTCGCTTGGAAAAAATGACGATGATTTCATACGACTACTCAGTTCACTGAAAGACTTTACAAATGTTCAGTGAACACCTGACAAAACTCAACCTGACTCATGACTAAATTAGCCTGCATTTTATGCTGGAAAAAAAACATCATGAATGCTTTGCTGAATACAGCTCACATTTACTCATGAAATGCATGTTTTTTCTCCCATTTTTTCAGCACTAGAAGACCTATGTGATTAAAATTTACATGCTGTCTCTGTTGTTGATGCTATGAAGAGGTTATGTCCCGTTTTCTTCTGAAGCACCGCACCTGAGCTCGCACCTCGGTGCGACACCGCAGACCCGTGCGCTCGGGGCTCACCGCCTCCCTCCCAGGAGCTGTCTGACAGGAGAAATAAACATTAAATGTGGGGAAAAGAGTCAGGGATGGAAGTCAGGGTATCTGCACTGAGGGGGAGCACTGGAAAACCAGCGATGGTCACGCTCGTGTTTCTGCCTTCTCCTTCCCTCCCTGCTGCTGCTTCTCGAGGCGAAGCCACGAGGCCGAGCGCGGTGGCTGCTGACCGGGCAAGGACACGGTGGCACCGGGGCTTCCTCGGTCCCGTTCTGCAGGTCTCCAAGCAGCATGCGGCCAGTCATCACGCTCGCCAGTGATGTGGTGGCTCCTTTAATGAAGGAGGTCACTGTCACAGCGAATTTGGGTGCCGCGTTGGCACGGGAAGGCTTGTTCCTGCCGCCCTCCGCTCCCTGCTCCAAGTGCCCGCACAGCACATGGCAGGTCCACGGGGAAGGGATGCAGCCCTTAGGAAAACGGGAAGCTTCCAGGCAAACCCCTCACAGTTCCTGCTGCCCTCCGCTCCTTGCTCCAAGTGCCCCCACAGCACACGGCAGGTCCACGGGAAGGGACACAGCCCTTGGGGAAAAGGGAAGCTTCCAGGCAAACCCCTCACAGCCATGGTTTATGGAAAACACTTCCAAGAGGAAAAGTCTTCCACAACTTCATCAGCCCACCCACCGCCAGCCTCACCTGAGCACCAAGGCTGACATTTTAAAAACTTAATCAAGAAAAATTAGTTTCTATGGCAACTAATGGAGCATTTAATAGCTCAAGTAATGAGCACTGTTTATAAGAATGCTGCAAATTATGAACAGAAGGAACAAACCAAAGGCTACACAAGCAAGCAGAGCAACCCAGAGCGCCGTGTTCCGGCGCGGAGGGCCCCGGCGCCGGGCAGCGAGCGCTCCAACCCTTCTCCCTCGCGCTGACCGCTGTATCCTTGCCTGATTGCGATGGATTTTTTCATAAGAGAGGCCCCTCTAGAGCAGTGTTGTTTCAACATGACTCATTGTAGATCAGAGGCATGTTCAAACCATCAGTTTTGTTACAAAACTGCATCAATTGATTGAGCAGGTAAAAGCAGCACCTAGGAGGACTACAAGGCAGACGTGCGCTTTGGTAACGTGCACAGGAGCGCTCAGATGAAGGGGAAGAAAAGCTCCTTCTTCCCCAGGCTGCTACTCACAATGTATGCCCTCTAGAAGCAGCCTCAAGGGGCCGTGGATGCCGTGAGATGACCTGAGACAGGGTGGAGGTCCAGCCAGGCCAACCCTGAGTCCCACCACATTTGCTTCTCCCCAAGAAGCACGGCCTGTACTGCCAGCGCTCCCTCGCAGGCGTTTGGACGGGAAAATACGGCCTGGGTGCACAGTTCATCCAGGAGCCACCTCGCACATCTCCAGCGTTCTGCATAAGCTGTTGTTTCCTGTCTGGTTACAGCCAAGGCGAACTCCCAACGTGGGGAGGAACAGCACTCGGCACATAGGATGGCAGAGCAAACAGGGCGGCCTGGGCGAGATCCTGAGGGCCCGCTCTGCCCACAGCAGCTTGCAGTGGTTTGAGGGCATCTTCTTGTCTGAGAGCTTCACTTGGGTAGTGCACAGACAACCACCAAGTCTCACAGTCACCGTGTGCTTCCCTGCGCCGCCAGAAAGGCAAGGCCTGGACAACCATCAGACAAGATGGCGGAGGCAGAGGACTCAGCTGGGTCCTTCTGAACCTCCCCTGAATGGAGCTACCTGGAGCAGATCCATCCTGCAGCACCAGCACCCGAGGAGAAGCCTCCTGCTCCAGGCCATGCCCAGGCCCTCAGCGGGGCCCAGAGCAGCAGAGCTAACGGGAGATTCTCTCTGCTATCCATTAGGTTCTTGGCTTTTAATCTGCCTTTCGATAGTCGCAGAGACCTCCTAGGAGCTCAGCATGGGAAATACAAGCTAATGCAGCTAATTAGCCTCAATGAGAAGAAAAAAAATCTTTGTTAAGCAAAGTGCATGTTTTAGAGAATCTTTAATTGCGCAGGTGTAATTAACTGCAGCTTGAAACCCCTAGTTATTTAGGCGCTCAATTACCCAGCTCAGGCAGAAAACCAGGGACAGAGAACTTTCTGCTCTAGCATTTACAGCTGATCTTAAATGGTGTCCCCAAAACTGGACGTTTTTCCTCATATCAATGAGATACTTACAAAGTTTCACTTAAAGGACACAGTCAAATCCAACCAATACAGGCCTTACGCTCCACGTACCCTCCTACTTCAGCAGCGCAGACTGGCTCCCATGCACCCCGAGCAGGCAAGCAAGCAGACACAGCACTCAAACTACGTGCTGTGGGGCCGAAACATTAGCCTTAAGGGAACACCATTTCCTGATTTGAAATCCATTTATTATTTTACATGAACCCACATTTTTAGTAATGTTATTGGACTCACTACATTGTAATTGCGTTAAGTCTTTATCAGAAAATATGCAAAGGTAGGAAAAAGTTAAATGTCACCCAATGATACCTGAGGTATAACTGCATAACCACAACTGGGAATGTTTTTAATTCTTTCGACAGCAGTAAGAAAGAGGTGGCTATAATTAACTGCAGCCTGCTAAGGAAAGCTGGGTGCTTTGACTACCCAAGGCCACTTTCTTTAACCCACCTTCCAGAAACCCAAGTGTAGCCCAGAATCTGCAAGAGGTCACACAAGCTCAGGACAGACTTTTGTTTCAAGCACAAAAAGAGCTAGATTTTTATATATTATATTTTTCCACTCCTTACTTGAGGTATACAGTGAAAACTGATGGGGGACTTCACAGATGCCTAAGGCAGAATTGCTTAATTGCCAGTTTTAAACAAAAGCAGCTTCTATCCCTTCACATAACATCTTGAAAAAACTGGGAAAATGCACAAGGTGAATCATATTCTTCAAATAGATACTAAATGGATTGTTTTAGAAGCTCACTTCCAAAGTCTGATAATATAAAAATAAATTATCATTTGGAAAATAATTTACATAGCTTGCAAACAAAATAAGATAACCTTCTGTGCAAAAAAAATTAAAAAGTGCTCATAATACTAACAATTGCCAATAAAAAGCAGATAGAAAGCTTTTTTTTTTCAGAAAAAATACATTTACTGTAAAGAGAACAGGCACTATCGTGCCAGATACTTCCCCCCTCGGCCTCGTCTGATCCTGCAGGCTGTCTGCACACGAGAATCAAGCCACGATATATTGTCAAGTTTCATATAGAAGTTCTGGTCAGACGGAAGAGGAAGGCTTAAAAATAGATGTCCTAGCATCCCCGTAAGCCAGACAGGGCCTCTCGGTAGCAATGGAGACCCTCTGCAGGGCTCACCCTAAAGATTCGGGCCCAGACAGAGCTATACATTAACAGTATGGGCAAGAAAAGGCATCTTCCCTTGCCCGGAGCTGCTCTTTGGTAGCGCTGCATGAAATAAGGCAGCAGACTCAGAGTGGGGACCTGGAATTCATCGAGAAACATAAAGGACCACTTGACTTCAGGAACATCTAGATGCAGGTGAAATGGGAAAGGTCGATGGAGTTTTCTGAATGCCTGCACGGCTGCAACGTGAGCCACGCAGCTCTAAATTCCCGGAGTGCTTTATAGAAGCATTGTGGTTGGAAAAGATCTTGAAGATCAAGTCCAGCCGTACACCCATCACCACGGTGCCTGCTAAACCTTTACATCTTATCCCACCTGCACGTAAATGCCCCAGAGCAATTGCAGGCAGGTAAGGGCCCTTCTGGAGCAAACCCAGCTCCTACCTGCCCTCGATAGGAGTTTTCCCCATAGCCCCATTGACGTGGGCAGCGTGGAGGCGGTGACATTCACTGCTGTCTTCTTTGAGAAGATGACAGACTGTATCAGGCTGGGTATCATCTGCCAAAGCTTAAACCCAGCATTGCAAGAGGCTCCAGTGTCCCAGGATTTTTCCTTTTCTTAAGGCTTTCAGCAGCACTAAACCAGGCTGGAAATCTAACAGGAAGGTGATAAAAAAGGCTAACACGGCCCTGCCAAGCTCCTGTATTTTGCTGTAGAATCGCCCCTCTGGGACCACCAAAACCAACCCCGCTCGCTGGGGATTAATGCACACAAAACCCTGCAAGTTTCAGAGAGCTGCAACACGAGGCCAAGAGCACAGACCGAGGTGTGAGACGACAAAGAAAATCCATAAACAGGCAAAATAAAGAGAAATCAATTTTGCATCCTGAATTTCAAATGAGAAAATAGAGATTTTATGAAAGAGGGGAAAAAATAAGAAAATATAAATGCATCTCTGTGGTTGCCCCCTTGATAGAACGTTGCAGTTGAGCAGCTTGTTCTGATCCTGCAGCATTACAAGCTCTGCTGCTGCTTGAGAAGGCACCTCCCAGATGGATAATAAAGTTTGGGATAATAGAGGGAACACTCCATGGAAGTAACAGGCACCAAGGGGCATGGATTTGTTTCCAGTGACAAGTTGTTGGATAATAAGTTACTGAGCTTGGAGCAGCTCCCATCTTCCTTCCCCATGCCAGCATCCTATGGCATAAGCAATCCCATGAGAAGCAGTGGGATGTCCCCAAGGCGGGAGGTGCTCGCCAGGGCTGTGACAGTGCGACCCCCGTCTGCTAGGGAACCAGCACAGGCCACAGCTTCCGCTCTCCCTGTCCTTTAAAATCTCCTCATTAAAGTGGAAAAAGCTACGGGATGAAGTGCGGGACCTTTCCTAGCACATCGATAGCTTTTAGGTCTGAGACGCCGCTTGGTTCTCTTCCTCCAGCTCCTGTCTCAGTGTCACGGTCCCCAGAGCTCAGCCTATGTGAGGGCAAGAGAGGTCTTGAATTCAATACCTGGGAAAATAATAACTAAAAAGCCCTTGCAATGTATTCTAGTATTCCAAACCTTGTATGGATACGGCAAGCATAACGTTTGGTTATACGTAATTAACGCTGATAGGCTCTCGCTGCCCAGCTGGTCCCAGCAGAGCAAGACGGAAGGGAGCAGAAGGAGAAATGGCAACGTCAGAACAGGCAACAGGGCAAAGAAAAGCACAGAAACACAAGGGAAAAGCAGAAGGGCAGGGAAAGCGTAGCGCTGCCCTCGCACGAGGCCGCGGGTTCCCGCAGGCTCCGCGCGGCTCGGCCGGGCTCACCTGTGGGCGCGGGTGGCCGGTGACCAGGCAGGTGAGCTCCAGCGTCTCGCCCTCGCGGATGGTGTAGACGCGCTCCGAGTAGCGCTCCTCCTCGATGTTGCAGGCCAGGCCCGAGTGCACGATCCGCACCGTGGGGGGGGCTGCGGAGACACACGGACAGCGTGAGCGACCCGAGCCCCGGCGCCCGCTCCCGTCCTCCCCATCCCGCCAGGAATGGCTCATCCCGGCCGCACCAGCCACGGCCGCCATCACGGAGGCCGCTCGGGGCCGGCGCACACCATTCAGGAGCGTTTCCCACGTTATTTATTACCCCCAGCCCTGCCTCGCACGGCGCCTTCGCGGGCTGCCTCCCATTGCAGCTATATTTAATTTCCAAATGAACTTTCCCTTATTGTTCTTTTTATTATACGTCTTTCCAAGTGTATTATCACACTCGTTACACAAATGAGATGCCTTAATTAAACCATTAAAACTAAGCAGCAGAAACAGTGGGGCTGGTGCTACTTTCTTTTAAATCAAATACTAAAATTTTGTCACCTTGCAGGGGATGAGAGTTGGGATCAGAGTTTCTCCTTCAACCTAACTCAGTGGCTGCAGCTTTCTTGCACCTCGCTGGAGGAGGCTGCACGTGTAGGAATTTGCACTGCCAGGAAAGCTGCAGCCACAACCTGCACTCGTGTCCCGGGCTCCAGCTCCCCTGCAGCACCCCTGGTTCCAAGCCCACATCCCATCATGGTGGCAACCACAACACGCACCAACTTGGGACAAGGCAACCAATAATCCAAGTTTCTGAGCCTGCCACTGAAGAAAGGGAGGTTCAAGCAGAGCCATCCGGTCCAACCCCTGCTCCAGCAGGGACACCCAGAGCAGGGGCACAGGGCGGCATCCAGGCAGGTTTGAAGATCTCCAGAGAAGGAGCCTCCACAGCCTCTCTGGGCAGCCTGTGCCAGGGCCCCGGCACCCTCACAAGGAAGAGATTCTTCCTCGCATGGACATGGAAAGAGCTGGGATTCAACTTGTGCCTGTTACCCTTTGTCCTGGTCACCACCGAGAAGAGTTTGGCCCCATCTTCCCTACTACTGCCCTCAGGTACTTGGAGATGTTGATCAGGTCCCCCCTCAGTCTTCTCTTCTCCAGGCTGAACAGGCCCCGCTCACTCTCTCTTTCCTCACACGATGCCTGCTCCAGTCCCTTCATCATCTTTGTGGCCCTACGTTGGCCCTTCTTGAGAAGCCCCACGTCCCTCTTGCCCTGTGGAGCCCAGAACTGCACCCAATAACACACATAATAAACACACACCTAACCAAGCAGCAGCACAAACCCAACACCACCATTTCCAAGCTGAGGAGTTGTTGTATTTCCTCCTCCAAATACCACGGGCTCGGGATGCTCTGGTCCCGATCGCGGCTCTGCTCATCTCCCGCAAAGCGGACGCCAAAACACCGGAATACCCAGAGCCGTGGAGCAGAAAGGAAAGACAGGGTTCAGCCCAGACCACGGACTGGTGATAAAATTAGGAGAGTCAGCAACATTATGCCAACATCCTGCTGCCTTTTAAATTCATATTGCATTAATATTACATTTTCATTCATATTATATTCATATTACTTCAAATTACATTTGAAGTGTCCTTCATTTCAGTGTCTGTGCCACTTTTCCATAGCCATTAAGGTTTGGAAATGCAATATATGGAAGAAAAAAATATCCCCTTGCGCATTATTGGGGCCCAAGTACACACTGCTTTAGGAGAAGACCAAATGAACAGGAGAAAAAAAAAATCAGAAGTATTCTTCCTTCTTTAAGTTTTAATGTCTTACGGTTCAGAGGATATTGCATAATTACAAAATGTCAGCTCCCTCTCTCCAGCAGTAATATTCATTACAGCTACTTCTGAAACGCGCCTCCAAGGATTAAATACCAGACGAGACATTAAAGTAATATATACTTGGCATTTATTTTGTTTGTGGCATTTTAGAAGAATTTGTCTTGTGATTATACACAGTAAATATTGCATGAATGGATCCATCGCGCTTCCGTCCCTGGCAGAACATACACACGAGGCAGAAAAGCCAAGTGTGAGGTCAGAAGGAAAAGCCATAACAGCAAGAAAACTCCTCACTTTTGCTGCAAGGAACCTGCGTGGCACTAAGATTTCTTCTTTCAGATGAAAAATGGTGCCAGCCTGACCTTTCCCATCGCTCATTATCTACTCATGTTACCTACATCTCCTCTGCTGGTTGCTCTTTTCCAGCAATTTCAATTCATTTCCTCTGTTACATGCACTCATCCCTCCCTTAAGCAACGTGGTTTCAGCTCACAAAAAGTTGCCCAGAGAGCAGAGATCTAGGAATAAAAAGTGCCAAAGATCCCTGCAGAGGCAGACTTAGCAATGCCCAAAGTGGAGCTGTTTGCAGGGATCTCCTGGGAAAAGACACAGGACAAACGAGTTGAGCATAGTCAGCTTCCAAGGGAAACGCATGGAATACAGTTTGGGTTCTGGGGCAGCGCAGGGATAAAATAGCAGTTTCCTAAAGCACAGGAAACCTCCGAGCTTTTCAAGCCAAGCTGACTGCCCAGAAAAGGCAAACCAAACACGAGAGCAGCGATGCTGACCGGGGTGCAGGAGGCGCTTGCACCGCTCCAGAGCTCCAGGTGCTTCCCCTTGACTGCTTGGTGCTTTAATCGCAAAGCTCACAGCATTCAGCATGTTTTCCTGCTTTTTTCAATTAGAGAAACTGCTGAAATCTTGTTAATAAATTATAATCTTCGTTCCAATTGGAAAAAGAGCTTTTAGTATACACAACCGAAGGGAAAAGCTGGAGAAGGCGCTTACACCATTTCTTAATTACTCCAAAGACAAACGATCCAAAGAGTGTTTATTCATTTTCAATCTCATGATTTTTCCAGGCCATCTCACAAGTTTAAGGCACAAGACTTGCTTATCGGCTTAAAACTGTGACACTGAAAATTAGAAAAACAGGCAGAAAGGTAAATGCCGTTTTTGGTAACAGGCCGGAATCCCGGAGGAGCCCCTGGGCGCCGCTCCTGGCACAACCCAGGAGGGCATTGATTGAAGTATTGATTCACTCCCGACAAGCGTGCAGAAAAAGCACCCGGGGGCGGCCTGTACAAGAGGTCGTGCTCTGACGTCTCCAGCCCAAGGCAGCTTCCCTGTTTTGGGAAGAGCTGCAGGATGCGGGAGCACAGAGCAGAGCTCCCTGCGGTGCAGCAGGAACCGCTTCACTGCACAAAATTACATTAAACAGGAAAGATCCTAAAGGCGGGTAGCTGGGATCCTTCTCTGCTTAATGTCCGAAGGATGATCGTGGCTTTTTTCCCCTTTTCCCAGGACCTGGAGCATACCTATGGATACCGACAGACACAGACCATATGTCACAGACTAAGTTTTTAATGCTTGCCTGGCAGGAGGGGCAATAAACAGCAGGGTAATGAGTTGTAAGGAGCAGGGGAAGATCCAACCCTGCCTGGTCCATTCCCAGAAACGGCACCGTGTTTCCCCTCACTCAATAGTCGCTCTGCTCATGAGCTCTGCAGTTCAGAACTGGGTCAGCCTGTGGGAGCGCGTTGGGAAGCGGCAGCGGGATTTAATCAGCTCCGCGCTGCTTTCTGCTCATGCCATCAACCCGGGCGGATTGCGAGCACTGGAAACACAGTTTGGAGCCCAGAAAGACAAGCAAAGAGCTGGGAAACTGGCAAAAGCAGCCCAGGAAGAAAGGGGAAAATAGAGTAACCCACGAGACCTGCAAGGCCAGGAGGAAGCTGAGGGGAGGCCAGGGCCAGTGCGGCCGCACACGGGACATGAGACCTGCACGTCCATAAGGCAAGAGGGGATACACGGATCCTTGGTGCCCAATGTCACCTGAACGCAGCCTGAATGTCACTTAGCGTCCCCCAGGAAGGGGAGGTGGCCGAGGTCCTGTCACCATTCGTAAAGGCCGAGGTCCCATCACCATTAGTAAAGCGCCCGGCCTGCCCTGGCATGGGGCAGTGTCCTCGGCACCACGGAGCACCAACGGGGCATGATGGAACACAACTAGGAACCGACACGAGCACGGGAAAGACTCAACGCCAACGTGGCAAACACAGCAGCAGCTACATCAAATTTTTTTTAAGAGAGAGAAATAAAACTCCTCTTTATTATGCTCGGAATCTGCATGAAATTCACCGGAGAGCTCACTCTTGGTGATTGGTTTTAGAGGAGACGCATCAGTGTGAAACCACAGGAAAACCACACACGCTGCTCACCCTGCCCCGCTCCTCGCCAGCCTCTCCGTGAGGGAGGGACAGAGGAGTAACCGGGGGGCTGCAACCCCCTGCAGCCCAGCGGGACGTCCGGAAAAACGGGAAAAACGGTGCAGGGATCATGCTGGAGCAGCGGCCAAAGGAAACAGCCCTGGGGTGGCATCGAGTCCCAGCCTGCGGCACAGCGGGAAGAGGAAGAGGGGTGAAGGTGGAGGAAGCACTTCCAGCTCCCTGGCCGTGGGCCCACGTCCCCACATGGTTAACGAAGGGCACCCTCAACCTAGGGACATACAACGACTGCCTGTTAAACACTGACCAGGCACAGACTGGTTTGAGCCTCACAGATTTGTCTGCATGGATGTAGCTGTGGGATGGGGGGCAACATTCTCCTGCAGGCACAGAACTATTTTATTCACAATAAATGCATGCTGCATATTCTAACAGAATCATTATGAGTCCCCTACTTCACATATATCATTTTTTAATTACATTTTAAGTAAACCTGCAAGTGCCACAAATCATGAGGATTTTATCATTGCTCAGATTAAAAGAAATAATTAGGAACCCAAGCTATGATACTGTTCACAATTTAACTTTCTTGCTATTGTTTTCTTGTGTTTTTATTTATTTCATCATAATTCCTGCTTATAATAAGCGGAATTGCCTTCTAGCAGCCCCAAGGCAGGTGCTTGCAGTTGGCCAACTGACACTGTGTTGGTTTCCAGTGAATCCCAGGAAGCAAATATGGAATATTCCTTGCAAAAAAACTGTTAACAAGAGGTTTCTGTAAAACACAAAAAGGGAAATCTCTCCTAAAAACGGAAAAATAAGAACTTGGTTTCTAGTTAGCTCTAAGCACTCAGCAACTCTCTACTTATTCTTCCTAAGCATTTATTTGTCCCTAAACATCTGTCCTGCTGTTTAGC
Source organism: Tinamus guttatus (assembly GCF_000705375.1). Next base: position 20,149 of record NW_010583297.1, read on the forward strand.
AATAAAGTGCATAGATAATGCATCGATGATGCAGCGTTGCCATCGAGTGCACGCTCCAATAAGACTAAGACATCTTGGATGCCAAGATATCCTCAGAAAAACCCACACACGAGGGGACAATATAGGACAATTGCTCTTCAGTCATGGATTCCAATGGGCTACCCTCGTGGCAACAGACTGTCTACTGAGTTGGAAACTAAGGCTGAATTGCCCAAAACACCAGCAGGAAAACATCCTCCTGGCGCAGGACTAAGGAGATTCCTGAGGAGCAGAATATCCCCCCACGCTTCCCCTTCTTAAACAAGGTCCTTGTTTCTGCCTGGCAGCTCTGACGCTGGCATTAAAGCTCATAACCCACTAGCCACATGTCTCCAAGCCAACAAATTGCACTTCCCAACTTCCCTGTGCAAAAATACTGGCCCTGAAATTGGTACTTCCAACTTTCCATCTCCAAATCTGCTGAGATAACGACACTATCATGATTTCTTGGTTATTTTTCAGTGCGCTAGGTCGATAGATCCTTTGCGCGCAATAAACACAGCATCTGTCCAAAACCACAGTGATTTGGGGGAATTATACAAGACAAGAGGAGACTAAACTCTTCCTACACTACCTTTCCCATCCCTCTCCCTCCAAGTTGCTCTTCGAGCAGTTTTCAACCCACAGACTTCAAGCAGTGGATTCAATGAATCTCCTAAAATAAGTCAAGAAATGATCTACAAGTGACAGGCTTAATTGAGGCAACACTTTGTTGTTCCTGGCATCATAAAACAGATGATGCTGCCAGACCTGCTTCAACGGTATTATAGTCTAGCAGCAAATATGCCTTACTTAGTACTGTATGCTCAAAACAACCAATATGTTGATGTCCCCCACCCAAAACAGCACAGATGCAGGAAAATCAAAAATCTCCTCTCAAAAACGAAGCCTGAAATTTTAGCCATCGTTCCCACTTGCATACTTGGTAAAACATGTCTCAAGTATTTTTAACTGAGGAAACAGATAGCGGAATTCATGGTAAACAGCATGAAGCAGATGGATTCAGTACTAAAACTGCATGCATATACATATGTATGTATTTATAACACTGAAGGAAGTGGCCTTGGCTCCCTACAGAAAATGGCATCGGCCGCTTCCCTGTTAGGGAAGCTGAACTTCCAGAAAGTGGGAGCTGTGGCTTGAGCTGCAGAAGGCCTTAGGGACAGGGGTGAATGAAGATCCCGTGATGGAGCTGGAGGCACCGAGACCTTCCTGGGGACCAGGGAACCCCAGAGGTGGCCGATCCCTGCAAAGCACCCACCACAAAGGCTGCCGACGGCAGCGATCCCGCTGCTCCGGCCGGGAAGAGCCGGGCCGGCCCCGCCAGCGCCTCGCGGGGAGCGGAACGGCCTCTGAGGGGGCTCCTCTGAGCTCTCCCACGGGAAAAGGGCCATTTCATATTAATGAGAATTTGAAAACGCACAGCCATACGTGAAAGCAAAAGGTGGTTAAAAAAAGAAAAAAAAAAACACACACACAGAGTTTTATGGTGTTGAGCAGGAACAACAGCTTTTTAAATGTTAATTTGCATTTCTTGTGAAATAGCACAGCAGTGTGCAGCAGCTACCAAGAAAACAAATCTCCTTTCAGGAGGAAAGGAAATAACTTCTGAATTAAAATTGTAACTTCCAGAATTAAAACTGCTTCCTGCACTTCAGTATGTCACATCTTGTTTAGAAAATCTTTGTTTTGAAGTCTGAAATCCTGGATGCAGGAATAACACAGATGACTGGAATATGCTCCATCACATGCAGCAAGGAACCTCCTGACCCAGTACTCCAAGTACCATCAACACCCGTGTTATTTCTTGTAGCATTAGCAGGAAATAAGCACAAGAGTTAAATGCTGGTGCCAAGGAAGCCACTCATTCTCATATTAGCACCACAATTCCAGCAGGCCAGTGGGAATCCAGGGATATCCCATCCTAGCCTGAACTTGTGCTTTGGAGCGTCTCTATCAGCATCACTCAACCGCAAACCCAAGGATTCAAGCGTATCCTGTACAACCTGCACTAGTTGTCGATTACCTTACAAGAATTAGGCTGTTTATTTATTGCTTTGCCATTGAAGGCTCACAGATTTCTCTGCTGCTATAAAATTCAGACACCTCCTAAAAGCTCAGGTTTCCGTGTAATCCCATGAGCTGGGCTTTTAAAAGCCAAGCAGGAAATTAAAACACTGCTGAAAATAAAAGCCCAAAGCAGCCTGGATTACCATGGACACGCTGAGGGCATCAAAGCATCCCTCCAGATAGGGCCTGTCCAGCAGCTCCCCGGGGATCTTCCCAACACTGCATAGCCTGCTCCAGAAAAGCCCATTCTCCTTCCAAATGGACTGGGATGCAGATAGACAAATAGACAGACCGACAGCAACAGAAGTCACTTCCCTACAGACCTCATCTCCTCAGGAAGCCAACTACTTGCTCAGGAAGAGTGTCCCATTGAATAGACTCACAGAATGCTCAAGGTTGGCAGGGACCTCTCGAGGTCACCTAGTCCAACCCCTGCACACGCAGGGTCACCTAGAGCACGTGGCACAGGACTGCGTCCAAGCGGGTTTGAAGATCTCCAGAGAAGGAGACTCCACAGCCTCTCTGGGCAGCCTGTTCCAGGGCTCTGGCACCCTCACTGGGAAGGAATTTTTCCTTAAGAGCCCAGTCAGCTGCTGGTACCTCTGCGACTTGTTCCCAGCAGACATCAAAGCATGATCAACAAGTCAACAGAAATTTATGATGAAAATTATTCCACTCCCACCTTGGTACTCGGGCAAGACTAGGTTGGGTGTTATTGTTTATGGGCCTTTTTTAGGGCCTGATGACATTGCCAATTTTATTAACAGAGCACAATTAGCCATTAAGTTTCATTATGAGTTGCTCCTTCCACAAACAGTTTCCATGAGTCTGTTAGAGCGTTTGGAGCGGGAATCTCGGGGAGAGAGAGAGAGAGAGAGAGAGAGTTTTCTGAAAGTTGCTAGAAAGGTGCTTTTGAATTTCTTTTTACTTTCTAAGACACCGTGACAAGTTCAAATAGCTTCACAGCCTCATCACTGTGACGGGCCTCTGCCCTTGCTAGTGTTTAAAAGGAACAAAAATGAGAGCTCAGAATACCCACGCCAGGACGGCCAAGCTCTGTTAAACTGCACGACACAGCCACATTAAGCAAGAACATAAGGAAGCCAACATTTACCATCCCTGTAGAACTGACACAAATACCACGAGCAGCGTACTCCCCATCCTTGTTTTAATTAATATATATATAAAAGGCATATTTTCACTCCCACCATGAGGTTGTCTACTTGCCATGCTCCATGTCCCCTGGCTGAGGCCCCAGCAGGGTGACAGATCCTGCAAAGGGTGACACCAGCTTGCTCACACACGCCCTCAGGGTGGCAGTTTAAGAGAAAAATCCTGCTGTGTCGTTCAGCCGGGCACTGCACAGTTTTGCTTTTCTGTTTTGCTTTCCTCTGCATTGCTCAGACTACCAGTTCAGATGCAGAATGCATGAGAAGAGACTGAGATGCAGGACCTGTGTCACCAGAGGGTTTCTGAGGACAGGCAGACGCACAATTCCCATGCCATGGAATGGGCGAGAAAGGTCAGGACATCCACAGTCACGAGCGGTTCTAGTTGTTCCAGGCCCAAGGGGAAGCCCAGGTGCAAAGCGAGGGCACAAGGGGGGCTGCCCCGGCCATGCAGGAGCAAACGCTGCCCCCCTTCACCATGTGTTGGAGCAAAGAAAGAGCAGGAGGGAGTTTAAAACAAGCAAAAGAAACCACACACACACAAAACCCCCACCTTTCTCCATCAGATTCCAAGCTCTGCATTCCCTTCAAAACCCACAACATTGTTATTAACCTTCTAGCATGTCAGATTACTGACTTTTTTCCCCACAGAAATTCAATCAAAATTTTCTTTTCCCCCTCTTTTTAATTAGAGCTTAAAACATTTTTAACAGATGAGTAATGAGTAAGTAGCATCTGCCTGCCATGACTTCTGGGTAAAAACTGAGATAAAGTGACAGATACAACAAGTCTCCTGCAAGGAGTCTAGCCCTGAAATAGCAACACAGGAAACACCGAGGTCTTTCCAGAACCCAGTGCTGGTGGCTGATCTTGCCTTCAAAATACAAAGTGTCCCTTTATTATTTTGGCATTATCAGGGATATAATATCAGTGCAAAATAATTTTCAGAGTCTAGTATCAAATGGTATCTTCATATGAAGCTTCCCAGTGGAAGCTTCATTTTCAGAGATGATTCTGGTGATAGCCAAGGTATTTCCAATCACGTTTCTTTCCTTACATCTTTCATGAAGAGCACCAAGTTGGGAGTCAGACCTTGGTTTAAAGGCAAGAGCCTTGGTTTGGCTCTTCTGGGGTATTTCCCCAGGCAAAGCAGCAAGTTTCCTGCTGCAGAACTGACTTCAATGCCCAGGCAAGGCAAGAGCTGCACACGAGTGTCCGCGTTCTTGGAGCATCTTGGAGCATCTCCGCGGCCGGCGCCATCCTGCACTCCGAGCATCCTCACCAGCAGCGTCTGGTTCACAGCAGCTGACAATCCTGCCCCTACACCGCTGCTGTGATCTCAAAAACAAAATGCTTCAGAGATGAGATGAAAATGGGAAGAAATAAAATAAGCAGATTTCTGCAAAACTTTAGATTATTGGCTCTTTAAATGCACTCTTAATTAGTGTACCATAAGCTGCCCTTAATACATTTCTCAGCACAAACTGTCAGATTATATGGACTCCCTGCATTTGAAATTAATTGGAACAGCTAAAGATAGCACTCAATAATCAAATATCCACATATGCTTTAAAATGTTCATAATAAAAATAATGACAGCATAAATTCTTCCTCCAACCTCAAGAAAGAGGAACATGGCATCCTAATATCCTCCTCATTAACAAGGTTCTCAAGTCACAGAAGGGTTTCGTAGTTTTATATTTTAAATTACAGCTGATTTCATAAGTGTCTGTTTAATATTAAGAGCAGCCAAAAGGCTTAGCACTTCACCATATATAAATATGAGCACCAAAACTACAGAGAGAGACAGAGACACAGGAATGGTTTAAGATATTGCTCAAGGAATGTCAAATGCTTTGATCAAGTGACATTTGATCACAGGGGAAAATACAACATGAAAGGAAGCGCTAACTGCCACCCCGAGGAGCCCGAGGAGCACGCAGGGATCGCGCTCCACATTCCCACGGCTGG
>NW_010583297.1:32569-43040 GCF_000705375.1 Tinamus guttatus
CATGGCACGACTGGCAGCATCAAGGCAGACCAGGCCCCCAACCCCTCCTGGCTGCTTTGCCTCAGAAGGGGGCACTGCTTCCATTGGAATCGCATGATGACCCAAAAAAGGTGCCATTCCTAATGGGATTCTCCATTGCAGCCCATTTCAAAGAGCAAGGAGCAATTATAAAATACTATTTACAACTAAGCAACTTCCAGAGCATCAGCTTAGGCTAAGAACATTTCTCAGTGTGAATTAAATTAAACATGACTGTGGAGCTGAATATTTTGCTTATTTTTAAGCAGCTCCCTAGACAGCTACCCAGGTATTTAAATATCTGAGGTTCATCAGAGATGGCCTGGTTTTGCTTTTTTCTATATGAGATTAGTTGGATAAAACACATAAAGGTTAAATGTTTGGGGCTTGAAGTCAATGGTAGTTTGTTTGATCTAATTAAGCTATGGATCCAATTTTTTTCTAATTAAAAAACATGGATTGGATAAGATTGCGGCACTCGTTTGAAGGCTGCGCTACACAAACAGCCTTTCTGTGCACCCACAGACCCGCACGTGCTTGGCGCTTTAATGCAGCATTTGCAAGCATTGCCCACCCGGTTCCTCACCATCCACTCAAAGCACTGAGGCCTGCCTTGAAAACCCTGGTGAAGTTCTGCTTTTTATTTATTTATTTTTATTTTCCCTCCACTTGCAGCAGCCTGCTTGTTTCCAAGGCTGCAAGTCTGCCCTGCAGAGCCTTGGAGGGCAATTGCAACCCATGTGTGGGGCCAGGCGAGAGGACTAGGGGCAGGAGCCAAGGCTGCTGCTCCTGCCGCTGGCCAAGGCCATCCTGCTGCATGCCAGGGCCCTGGCACCCGCTGCGGGCGCCCACGCACAGCTCGCCACGGAGCATCCCCACCAGCCAGGGCTTCCTGGCTCCAAAACCAACACAACAACGTCTGGAAGAATTAGCATTACCCTAGGTACTGCCCCCAACAAGTAGAATTTTTTCCAGCCCCCATGGACTAAAACAAATAGCATCTTCCTGATGGCATCTGCTTGATGTCTACTTCTCGGGCTCAGTTTGAGGGTCTTCCCCATTGCTCATGGGCAGCCTGCAGTGTTTCAGGTGACCAAGCTGTCAGACCTGGTGCCCACACTGTAAGGAATTATCATGTACTTTCTGCCACGTGGCTTCTTTCTGAAGAAGGTAAAAAGCTAAGTGTACTTTCAAGAACTGAAGGGGAAGGCTTCTGTTTTGTATTCGCTCCCTCCAAAGATTCCAAAAAACAAAGAACCCTATACAGAAAGCAAATGCTTTTGTTTATTAATATAAATAATACTGTGTCTACAGGATTACAGCCTACCTTTTCAAACACATGTGTTAACACCTATCAGATCATCCCTGTCTTGGCAGGAAGCACTGCAAAACAACTGAATTTCCAGCATAAAGGTGTCTCTCACGCTCCCTAAAACACTATCCATTGCTGCAAAGCCCTCACCAATTCCTTTTTTTCTCCAGAATAATTTGCTCTTAAAATAGCATCTGACACTGAATTCTGACTCTTGCCTCCCTCCGAGATGCTTTGTATGCTCATCTGGCCACAGGCTGCATTTGGATTGAAGGGGTCACTCTCCAACTGCTCTGATCTGAGTAAATTAAAAATAGCCCAAGATCCTCACTCCTACTTATTTAAATGCTAATGATCACCCATTTATTTTACAGACACTACTTTGCTGCAGACAGTAGAAGGGATAAAAAGGATAAGGCAGGGATAAAAGGACTATCCCAAGATATACCCCAAATTCTTGCCACAGCTGATGAATGTGAGAATCCTGCCTCACTTCCAAATGTTACTGTTATGTAACCATCTAAAAATCAACATCTTCTGCTTCAGAAGCATGCTGGGTTTAAAACATGCATTATTTTTTAAAATAATGCAGACTAAGTACTAGGCAAAGTAAGTTTCTGAGAGAAAGATAACCCTTCACGCATCCCTCCCCCAGCCTCCCCAATACGTATCATCTTGCCCAACGAGTCCAGTTTAGGATTTAAGGAATTGGAACATTTGGAGCATTAAAGCAGCCTCCTGGTTCCTGCAACGTGCAAGGCAGCACAAAGCCAGCGCAGGGTCCGTCCCCCCATGCGAGGCCGGGGCTCCACGTGCGCCGGGGCCCGCCGGATCAGCCGGCGCCGCGGGCAGCGGGAGGCAGGAAGGAACCAAGGGCCTCCTCGCCTTTTGTGCCGCCACAATGGCGGGATTATCCGCACCCCGGGACGAGCAGGGCCGGGGCGCTGGATGCAGCAGCAGCTGCTCGCCCATCCTTGCCACGTAGCAAACGCGTTGGGCAGCGGCCATCGGAACATGTGACGTGGTGGGAAAAGACCCGAGCGGGCGGAATAAAGGCAAAACTGTTTCCAAGGAGCTGCCAGGAAAGGCAGGGCCTTGCAGCAACCGGGGGGAGAGATGAAGCACCCAGCAAGGACCTGGTTTGCTGCGCTAAGAGCTGAATTCTCTCTGAGAAACTAATCATGAAGTCCAGAGCCAAAGCAACTGTTAATGAGCTGCTTATCCGATGATCTGCAGCAACCTTCCTCAAGCTCAGCGTGGAGGTCCCTTCCCTCAGGGAGGTCTGGCCATGGTTTGGGAAAGCTGCAGTGAGAAGCTGACACAGGAGAGACCCTCCTGATCATTACAGGGGATGAAGAGGCCCCTCCGTACAATCAAGAAAGCCCTTGAAAGCTGATGAAGGAAGGGACAACCTTGAAGAAGTATGAGCACCTCTCTTGGGTTCAAGGACAACACTCTCCTATGGAGCTGCCCTCCTTTACTGGGCTTTAAGCAAGATATAACTACTCCTCTACTAATATAGCTGCAGTTTGCTACAAGAATATATAGCAAGGCATTTAAATACAGAGCTATAACAAACCAAAGAACTCCACAGGTAGTGGGATGCCTTGTCAAGCACATATTTGAGGCAAAACACTACCATGTAATCAGCCCACGTTATAGACACACCAATACCAGCATGATATACTGGGAAGAGATAGGGAGACCACAGACACAGCTGAAAATATCAAGTGTTAGGGTAAATACAGTGTTTCTCATCAACTCTCCTGGAAGCCTTAGAAATAAACCTTATTATTCTCTGAAGTCAGGCTTGTGACATGCAATAATTACTTAAAACAAAGCCCAATCAGCACATACACTCCCAGGTCGATAGCTCAAAGGTTGGGATTTGCAGCCCCCCAGGTTTCCAGGCCGCTGCTGCTTGGCCTCCACAGTCAGGAGGCCACCAGAGATGGTGCCAGAGCCCCCATCCTCCCAGCTAGAGCCCTGCCCAGCACCCCAAGCCCCAGCAGGGCACCAAGGCAACACAGAGATGTGCTTTATACATACATAAGCACACGTCACGTCTACAAACACACATTTCCCCCAGACCCCACGCTGGGCCTGCCTCAGGCAGGCAGGAAAGGCAGCCATCATCTTGCACCACTGCCCCACAGGACTCCACACAATAAAACTGATCTTTAAGGCAGAGGCCTAAACCCCCTCAGGCCTGGCTGCCACAAAGCCCAGGAAAGCAAGGGGAGCCAACACCATGTGCTGCAGCCTAGACTCAGCTAGCTCCAGCCCACACAAGGAGGGCTGAAGGCTCCTACCTCCATAGCTGCCATGAGTTGCTCCAGGAACCCTCCAAGAACACCAGGCAGGTCAAGCTCTCCAACACCAAAGAGGATCCATCACTCTACAACTTTGCTAAGTAGCCAGCCCACCATAACATCTGCAGCCTTCTCTCCAGCCTCCCACTAATTAACACAGTTAATCAGGGCAACAAGGGCCTGCTGTGGTCCTCCAGGCCGTTTATCAGAGCTGTGTGCGGTCTCAGCACCCTCAGCTGTGTCAGTGAAGCTCACACCTGTGTGGAAGGGTGAGGTTGAGGGTGTAGGATCATAGATGGCCTGTCCACAAACAGGTTATTGTCACAACCTGTCCTCCTGCCCCGTCCCCTTGTTGACTCAACATCACCCTAGGACTGCACCTGCAAGCAAGCACTGAGCTAATCTTGAAAAATGACCCACAAAGAAAAAAAACCCTAACTAACAATGCTTAATAAGAAATATCTATAGACTGAATGCAAAAAGAAAACAAAGCTGCTTATGGGTAAAATAGTAATTAGCGTGCTGCTCCAAACAGCAAGGGTATGGAAATACTTCTGTCCTAAACCAAATGCCTGCCCCCTTACTGTTTTTCATCTCTCCCTGAAAAGTAACAATTTTATCTCTGAAAAAGAGCCACGCATCAACATTAGGGAACAGGTATTTCCAAAGTCCTATTCCATGCTCATGCCCTCTGGTAGAAACAGCTCATTTTTTATCTGAAAATTCCAAGTACTGGAGAATTTCTCCAAATGCCTGTTTTCCCTCCCGTTTTATTGCTTTCATTGTTAAAATCAGGTGCCCTACTTCTGTGCCAAGTCGCTAGCAGTGGCCAAAGCTGAGATCCTTGCCGACAGAGCAGACGCTTGGGCTCCGCTCTGAGCAGCATTAGTAGCTGTTACTCTTTTGATGAACAAGCCACAAAACACGAATGTGACATACTTTGCAATAAGCTGGGGGGCAAGTTGGGCCGTTGAGCGTTTGTATAGATGCAGTCAGATCTGCAAAGAAGTCGGCTTTGAGGAATCAGCTCTTAATTTGTCAGGAAACGCAGCTAAGTGAACCGAGCCCGTAAAGCAGCGCCAGGACGGATGCAGGGCACGTAAGCAGGGTACTATGACAAATGACTGAGCGGCGCTGAAAGCAGCGTGCAGAAGCTATTCCACGCTGCAAAATAGAAGAGAGATGCTAAAGCAAACCCGCGGTGATGCAGGCGAGCAAGCCCACGCGTGGCCTGCGGAGACCTGGGCACCGTGTGGCTCTTCCCTGCCCATGGCAGCACCACAAACGCTCTGCCATGCCGAGAGGTGCCAGCGACGGGCGTCTCGCCGGGGAGATGGGCAGAGCTGCCTCATCTGTATTCTCCGGCAGTATTTTGTGTTGCCCGTGTTACTTTTAGCAGCTTGGAGGCATTCCACGCAGGCTCCGGAACTCTTCAAAACCTTATCTGTGTGCACCGAGTTGCTCGGGAAGCAGAGGCACTGTAAACAGCGGCACACAACCAGGGGTATTTCTGTATTTGTGCACAGATACAAGCTCTCACTCTGTTTTATGTTTCATATGTGTGTACTTATAGGTATGCACACAGCTACACAGGAAACTGATCTATTTTAATGGTTTTGCAACATCAGAAAATGATATTTCAAAAATATGCTATTTTCAACATAAACTCTGAGCCAACTCTGAAGGCTGTGGGCAAGCTCTTAAGTACCGCTCCTTCCTACTCTCTCCTCTCTTTATACTGATGCCCTAGATGGCAGGCCACCACCATTTTCTGAAATTGTTAATTTCCTTTAACAAATTTTGACTGCAACAAATTATCTTGTAGAAAAAAAAATCCAGGCACCTCATTGCAATAATATCAAATATGTTTGTAATACTCCTGAAGACAAACTCTATGTATAAGACCACCCTATAGTTTTACAGAGAAAAGAGTATCACAAAGAAATAGCTTTTAACAAGATTTACAGTATTATATCTTGAGTATGTGGCTCTTAACAGCAGTATTATATGTTCTTACTGGCATAGTTTCTTAAGGGCTGAAGACATTAAATCATGGTTCATAGGCACTGTTTAAAAGGTAACATTTAACCTGAAAAGCTCGTTTGTGTTCCAAAGCTTGTAATTTCACAGGGAAATCCAGGAAGAAATCCAGGAAATTAATTTAAATTGAACTTTAATTTTTGTTGAGCCATTTTCTTTATAAAACTCAAGACAAAAAAAAGGAAAATATTACTTTTAAGTTATTTTCTTGCTGTTGCTTTTGATAAGTGCTAGCTAACTAAAATGCAAGTCAGATTTCACCCTTTTGTTCTCTCACTGAGATCCATCAACTATTTCCTGTACATTTTCTATTAATACATATACTATTTATAGGATATATTCCCTGTAGAGCACGTTGTCTATGAAGTCTAATAGTCTGCCATGCCTACAAGCTTCGTGATGCCAGAAGGCAGAAGACTTGCCAATCATTTTAGCATCTATTGCTATGAAACAGTAACTTAAGGACAGTAAAGGTTATGCTTTACACGTGTGACTGGCACAGGTAAAAATATAAATACATACATTTTTAGCTTTTCCCATCCCATGCGTCTGTTGCATAATTACACCTAATCCCCCAAGGATTTGATGCACAGTACAATAGAGGAAAGACTTTAGATTCTAAATATCTGAGGTGAAATAATGACTCTGGGAGAAGTGGGTCAAATTTAATCTGTGGATTAAATTATGTGCACTGGAAAATGATTTCCTCCGGAGACACGTGTAAAAATATCCTTTTCATCAGTATTCACGAGAAACGGAAAGGTAAACAAAACACTTAATGATTTCCAACGATTGATGCTCATTCGCAGTAGATTAATAATTGTAGAAGATTATCAGGCTGCTGTTTTGGACGATCCTAGTGTTTTAGTTTGGAGGGGGGAGGTAATTCACGGCTGTGGAGCAGGGAGGTTCCCGGCTGCTTCGCGGCCTCTCCCGGGCGGCCTCCGCTCCCAAGGGCCGCGAACCCGCCGTGGAGCAACGCAGAGCATCCCAGATGTGCGTGATTAAGTACCCACTCGTACAATAAACTGCTAGATTCGGTGCTAATTAACCTCTGTGCCTGCCTCCACAGCTAATTGCCAGCAGCTCCTTGTAATCAATGGGCACTCGCTGGAGTGAGTCAGCCCCGGAGCACCGGTCACCACGGTGCCTGGCAGGGAAGGCCGCCTGGGCTGAGGGCTGTCCTGCTGCCACCAGCCCCCAGGTCCCTGCAAGGCCTTGGCTTGCTCCATGATTTCCTGATTTTCCCTCTATCTTGCCTCTTGGCCAGGGAGCCATGATGGTGGCCATCTTCTCACCCAGCTTCACTTGCCCATCGTGCCTTCCCTGCTCTGCTCCTGACTCCGGCCTGCACTTTATTGCTCTCAGATTTATCTCAACATTCAGAAGTCCTGCACAACTTCAGTAGTTGCCATTCTAATACTCACTGTTAAAAAAAAAGATCAGTTTCCTTTCTCCTTCTATGAAAAGGAGGAGCTGCTTCCTCTCACAGAGCAGGGGCCTCTTTCCCGCTTGGCCCTGCACAAATCTCTGGTTCCTCACAGGAGAAATAAATTCAAGGGTCCTGCTGTCACCCAGAACTATATTGATTACAGCCTTGGAATTCATCAAGTAGAAAATATCACTAGGTATAGTAGAAAACAACAACTGGGTATACTAGCTAATAACTAGAAACCCCCTGTTTGATAAAGCCATGGAACAGGTATGGAAACGTGAAAATTGTATTGACAAAGCTGGCAGGAGCACAAAAGGGTGTCATGCATGTCCGCATCTCCTGGCTGCGGCTGAGGGTAGACAACCGCCACAGGAAGCCTTTTACACACAATTAATCAACAAGTGGATTATTATTTATTCCATTTGTTTTTTCATTACCTCAGCAATGTTTCCTGAATTCCGTACCATTTTCTAGATCTCCTTCTTTACATAACTCCCTAAACAGTAAAAAACCCTCCCTTTTTCATGCCTTTTCAATTGCTGATAAACAGAAATAAAGCTGCTCAGGCCCGGGTGAACAACACGCAACAATGAGGAAAAGTCAACGCCTATTTTCCATGCTCATTTCACCAAAAAATAATGAAAAGCAACACACTACTCTCTCTATTTTTAGCTCTGTTCTGTAGGTACAATCACAATTTTCAAGAAGACTTATGTACTGTGACACACCAAAGGGCCTGTAGGGCACTTATCTCAGAACTTATTTCATTTCAAATACCTTTGATGAGGAGAAGTACATATGAAAAACAGGTCCTTTTTTTCCTCTGGGGTAATGTTTAAGCAGATAGATAGTACAGGCCTAGCTAGGGTCAGAAGAAACACATAGAAATGTTACTGTTCACAGAACCTTTTCAGATGCAGACAATTAAAACACAGGCTTCTTTAAAGACACTAATTAATTTCAAACATAATGAAGCATTGTCTTCTACTATTTCAGTTGGGAGATTAATTTGCTTCTAGGGGATATTTCATGATACTGTAATTCTTGCAGTATTACATGCCATCACATTTGTTTTCAGTACACATATTCTGGAAATAGGTTAGAAATCCAGCTCTTAGGTTTTTTTTAAAAAAATGGTTTTAAGCAGGTCCCTGCATTAGCAGTGGATGCCAAACCTGAATATGGCTCAGATTTCTGTATCTGGCTTCATATGCCTGGAATACCTAGAAAAAAAATATTGACTTCGGAAGCAGAAAATCAGTTAACTTCCACTGGGGACAAGTTAGTGCCTCATCACTGTTCAGAGAGCCAACTTGACCAACTGCTTTGGGGCTCGGTTCTTCATTGGAGTCCAAGCAAAATGTTCCTGCATTATGAGATTATTTACAGTCACCTCCAAGGTACTTACAGACCCCGCTGCAAATGTAAACAAAAGAGATGAGATTTAAAATATATATATATATATAAAAAGTTATTTTGTAAGAAGCTGAACAGTTCTGTTCTCAGATGGAGCATCTTCAGGTGACTGGGCTGCAGCTTCTGGTTAGCTTTCTCATCCGAAAACGTAGATCCTTCTAACGTAGCAATATTTTATCTTCCAAACCACTTCTGTCTCCAGAACCGCTGTTCTCTCCAGCCCTTTCCCATTCCCTCAAAGAACTTCACTGAAAGTTGTGTTTGATCTTGCCAAGGGGAATCCTTTGGGGGAATATTTGGCATCGAGATGATTCATTTTCAGATCAGATTTTCCTACCACAGGAAACATGAATGCCCCAAGCTGCACCGAAGCTTGTCCATGGACTACGGCGTTATCCCCAGCAGGGACCAAGCAAGCACACTAACAAATGGCCATAGGGGCTGTTAGAGAAGCCCTCAGAAACAGGTTTGAACCACAAACACCCTGTAATGACGAGCTGTCAGTCATATATCTTCTATGCACTGACACAGAGAAGGTTGCATAAGGCCCCCGCAGTTGCTTAATCTTCTACAGGTCTTCACATCGCTTTGGTCTCACTAGGAAGAACTGCTTGGTTATGAATCTTGAGGGCTGCCAGGCCACAAGAGCAGCACAGGTCTGCTCTCCAGCAGCCTTTCAGACCTTCATTCTTTCAGCTGTAGCTAAAGCAGTTAGAGGTTCTCCAAAAGACTATAGGGTCTTTCAAAAGACAGCCAACATCCCTAGACAGCAATACCACTGCGAGAGAATTTCAGGACGGGCTAGTGAGCCTCATAGCTGCATCCTCAAAGGTTCACTTTGGGGGGCTTCACTTTAGGCAGTCCTGACCACATATCCCCAAAGTCTGCCCCACTTTAACAAGCTTAACTGAAAAATGAAAATCCAAACAAATCACTGTCTTCTTGTTACAATACAAGGTTGCGTATTGATAGGAAGGAATGAGTGAGAAGTAATTAAGGAATAAGGAACAAAATGAAGTGGACACTACATTAACAGCTGTTTGGAGAATCACTGCACGGCTTGGAGCTGTTCTACAGTCCAGGAATTATTTTTAATTATTTCACTCAAGTCATGGTTAATTATGCATTTCACACATGCGCCTTTAAACATTTGGGCATTATTACATTTATGAAGTTCAGCCCTGATTTAAATTCACATGGACATATTTAAAACCCAGCAGCATCACAGATGCAATAAGCCAGATGCTGATTAAAGCCAAAGGTAAGTGAAGAACAGAACATCATTAAAAGCTTACATAACACTTTATTTATGGACATTCTTAAAAATATATTCTTAATTTTGTCACCCATAAAAGGCTAGATAGAAAATTATCACAACTAGGGCACAATTCAGCACTCATGAAAAGAATGTCAGGCTTCACTGTAATAAAAATAGTTCCCTGCCATAAATTCCCCATGTTAATTTTGTTGAAAGTGGACACAGACTCCGTGTGTCTTAACGATGCCATAATCACTCACAACTGTTTAAAATAGATGGTTCTGCAAGAACGTGTGGACTTGCTCTGCCCTCCGCAAGGTGCCGGCAGCCGCGCTGACCCGCAGAACCGACACTCAGCGACACCTTCACAGGCACCGTGTCCCAAAACAGCCCGGCCACGGGCCAGGGGACTGGTGTCTGGCTCTACCTCACCACCAGAATGGTCCCCAGAGTATATTCTGCGACAACAGTCAGCCCAGTTTGCATTAAAAAGTAATATGGGGGTTGGTGACCCTCGAGTATGTAGAGACAAACAAGCGAGCAATTGCAGAGATGTCAAAAATCATTTGCTTCTAGAAGAAAATAAAGACTTGATTATGTTCTTTGGTTGGTTGGTGGGTTTTTTGTTTTTAACTTTCTTTTTTAATGTGGAGAGCTGACATTTCTGATACAAGCCCCCC
>NW_010583297.1:43061-62556 GCF_000705375.1 Tinamus guttatus
GAAAGAGTTGAGGTTGTCTTGCATTGTAGGAGAGGAATCCAGATAGGGAGAACAAATTTACCTGATCACGGGAATGTAGGACTATCCTGTGATAAGTCAAACTCTCCTGATCCTAAAAAACAACAGTGAATAAATAACCCTTGAGAGCAATAAAGCCCTGCCTCAGCAGTGCCAAATATGCCCGGGGTGATTCACCAAGCAATCTTCTCACATTTTAAGAAGCCTCTGTTCCAAAGCCCAACGTGCCATTTCTCATATTTCCAAACATCCCTGTCACTGGGAGTGACTCCAGGCTTTGCTGCTCTGGAGCTGCACAAAGCTCCGTGAGTCATTTCACCTGCAATCATCGCTAACAACCCAGCTGACATTTCCCCCTGCTTATCAAGCCTCCCTTCCTCTGCAGCACTTAGGAGGGCAAACTAGAAAAGAGGTCCCTGAGATACTTTATGAGAATGCTCATAAAGGGTGAGGTCCCCGAGAGATACTCATGAGCTGAGAGTTAAGCCTAGGGGCTTGGGTTTGTGCTAACTTTGGGCAAAGAGCTGCATTTCTGCAGGTCTTTGGGCTTGCAGCATGCAGGAGGTCTCAGACAGGTTAGGCCGGATATGGAGAATAAAGGGGAGAGAGATTGGCCATGGGAGAGAATATAAGTGGAAATCCTAGGCAGCAAACAAAAGCTTAGGAAGAAACTGAAAGCTTGAAAAAATGGAGAATACAAGAGCAGTGACTGAACCAAGACGGGAAAAGAAATGGAAGGGGTAAAGAGAAAATAGCAGATGATACAGCTTTAAGGTTATAAAGTATAAACTCCTTATTCATGCATGCTTTATTTATTCTAACTGCGTCATGGTAGAATATCTCCTGTGTGCTGGTAGACTATGTGGAATATGTATTGGTGCAAAAGCCACACATCCTTATGGCAATGTGTGAGGAGATCAGCTGTAGGCCATAGCTCTTGGTAAGATGCCAGTATGGCTCTGGATTTGCATTATAACATCTACTGCCCAAGCAAAGCTAGTTGTTGGATATAAGACAATCTGTCCTGCTTCCAGTGCTCAGCATTAAGCTAATCTGCGGATCTCTTGAGAGTCAAGTATCCAGTGTGTTCCTTTTTCCATGCCAAAGCCTAGGCAGCTGTTGCACCTTGTGAAGAAACGGACTCAGTCTGGGGTGCAGAGTGAGACAACTTTATTTCCAAACCAACTTCTTTTTATACTTTCTTAACACAAGTGTTGCAAAGCGCACAACCAATCAGCATCTGGCCACCTGCGCGGTTGTCTGGCTTTGTTTCTTTTCTTCTGGCAAGACACGTCGCACACGAGGCAGGGGGAGGTGTTCCTCAGTCCTCGTCTTTCTCGGCTCTGTCCCCCATCTGCTGCAAAGACTGACACCCTTGTGGTTAACTATCTGCTAACAAGGTACTATTGTCTTTGAACAAGCCTCCACAGGCAGCAGCCTAATCTCCCAGCTAATCTTACCAGGAGCAGTGTCCAAGCCTACAGCAGATGCCAAAGGGCTGCATATGGGGTAACTACTATGAGATTTCTCCACTTCGTTGCAAGGGAGAATGTGGGATGTCCAAAATGGTCTTCCTGTTGCCTTTGCTTCCAAGGCACCGAATCCGTAGAAGACCCTGGATTTGAACCAGTTTTATATAAACCAAAGTATTTTACACAGCTAAATGGACCTCAAATATTTCAAGGCTGTATAATGCTAGTGTGTTTATTGTGATCATCTCCTCCTTTCTCTTTAGAGCTTGACTTCACGGGCAGGAACATCCCAGTACAACCCCAGCGTTGGAGGGATTCAACAAGGGAGACAGATAATGCACATGGCAAAGTGGATCACTGCATTTCTGAATGGCAAGTAATGCTTTTCACAGCAAACCTACAGCAGAAGAGCAGCACAGAAATGTGGAGGATTGCCCCAGTTCCATGTGAAGGGGCTTGGGATAACTCAGGAAATGAACGCAGACCATCCCCATTCCGCAGCTCCCTTCTCACTAGTTGGCTGAAGCCAACTGTTAACATCAGTTCCAAATTTAAATGTCTTCAGAATAGTCCGTTCTGCCAAACAGGAAAAGAGAGGATTTCAAGCTCGTGCTCTGAGTCAAAACAGAATTACCACTGAGCTATCAGAATTCCCTGCAAACAACATGTATTTTGGCTGAGCTTTGCTGATGAAAGCGAGGAGGAGACAATACTGAAGGGAGAATGAACTAATGCAAAACTGAGGACAACCCTGTCACTTTTTTTCTCCTGGATGTTAAAGAATTGTTCTAGCTGGCACAGGCTACCAGCTGCCTTTAATTGATTTACACCACACATCTAAAGCAGAGAGTTATTGCACCTACAATTACTTGGAAGACTTACTGAGAACCACACGAAGACCATGAAATATTTTGGACTTTGGCAAATGCTTTAAATCTGTGCTCAGCAGAGGAGTTGAAGTGATGCCAGTTTGATCACCTCTGTGCCCCCAGTTTGAGGAAGACTTTGCGCCTCCACACCAGGGGTAGACCTGGAATCCAGAGCAGACCTGCCTTCCGCAGGAGCACAGCAGATGCATAGACCTGGAATCCAGAGCAGACCTTCTGCCTTCCGCAGGAGCACAGCAGATGCACAGCCACTGTGCCGTCCTGTTTTTAGGAGTGCCTTTAAAATGCTGTGGAAAACATTAAAGATGTAGCTTAACATCTCCCAATTCTGTTCTCTCACAAAGCAAATCAAATGATCAGTTGCTCAATATAATAAGTTTCACACTTTTCTAGGGCCTTGAATTCATACAACATTTCTTCCTGCCATGCTATTTTGTGTGTGTGCTGCTGGGATGCACTATGTACGCTTTCATCTACATTTAATATTTTATTTCTCTCTCCTAATTTCATTTGTACCACTTTCCAAGCTTTCTTTTAAAGCCACTCTTTTTCTGTATTCATGCAGCTTTGGCAGCCCGTTTGGCATGCATATTTGTGTTTCCTTATGCTGGTATCTTCTTTGCGGTAGTTGCTCCAAGAGGGTCTCTCAGCGGGACACTTTCTGACATATAATGCAAGTGCTTCCCAGCTCAAGAGGCAGTGTATGTGCTGGGATGGAAGCAGTCCAAGAAGGTAGATACAAAGAGACGGCACAGCCCAAGCCACGTCCTTTCCAATCGAATGTGGCAAAAGCAGATTCATGGGATAGTCAAGGATGGAAGGCGCCTCTGGAGATGGTCTAGTCTAGGGTCATCTGGAGGAGGCTCCTCAGGACTGTGTCCCGCCAGGTTGGGAACATCTCCAAGGACGGAGACACTGCAGCCCCTCTGGGCACCCTGTTCCAAGGCAACTGGGAAAGGCTTTTCTTGCATCCCAGCTACTGAGAGCCTTCCCATCACAAAGTCCACAAAACTACAAGCTCACGGATCACACGCATGAAGTGGATTACCTGTGTTCATGATACACTGCAAGGACATGACCACCCATTCAGCTGACCTTCTGGATCCACACAAGAACATCCCTCAGCAGCTCCCATATTCATTAAAATGTCTGTGGAGTCTTGGAGAAAAACAAGAAATGAACTTTGCCAGCTGGTATTTTCCTTAGTGGATTTTTTTTTCAGGAAGTTTTCTCAATACAGAATAACAGAATAGTCTCTATTTTCCTGAAGACTTCTGTGTTTTATCTGGTCATTCAAACACTATATGCCTAAGATATTGTTTTTCCTTTCATTTTTATTCTTAAGATTCCCTTAGCCCATTTCTGTCATGAAAATGTCCTGCCACATGCAGCACAGTTCAGATTCAATTCACACTTATGCTGCAATGCCACTCTTGTGGAGCAGAGATATTTAGTCTGTGCTTTATTGTATTTCCCATCTGAAAGCCCTCAGAAGACAGACAAATTAGCCCCCAAACACGGTAATTAAAATGTTTTCCATGCCCAATTTGTAGTCATGTTGCTTATTTATGATGCCCTGAGAAGCACAGATGAGTCATAGGAAAGGAGAAGGTGGCCAGTGGGGAGACTCTCTTGGGATATGAGCAGGAGGGTTATGCAAGAGGGGGAGGATCTCATCCATCACTGGGAACATCATTCAGAACTTGCTGCATCTTGTACACTTTCTTATTTACCCACACTGAGAAGTTTTCTACTGCTCGTGGCTGTATCCTTGTACAGCATTTCCAGCTGGGGTCGGTCCAGCCTCAGGGATGTCCCACACAACAGGCAGCAGGAGGATGGAAAGAGCTGTGGGCAAGGTGCAGGTCTGCGTGCTGCAGATCTGCGTTCCCCCAGGATCAGACATCTCGGCACAAAACACCCTGGAGCAGAGCTGTGGAAAGGGTGGAAACGCAGCCTGGCTACCGCGCTCACCGGCCATGGAGAACAGGCTACCAGTATATCTGCTCTAGCATAAGCCATTTGCTGTAACTGCTGCAGGTTTCAGGCTCATTAAAACAGGACGTAAAAGCCTCCGGAGGAAACTCTAGCACGTTGTCCAGGACATTTGTTGCACTTGATCAAGGAGCTTGTTAATTCACAAAAGCATAAAAACAGTGAAAGAATGAGAAGTCAAAACCCCAGATTATCAAAGGTATCGGGCAGGGGTGCAACTCCCACTGACTTGGAGCTCCCACTGACTTGAATTTGAGCATTTCTGAAATCTGATTTCCAAGTTTTCACCCACCTCAGAAGGAAAAGAGGAAGAGGCTGGAGGAGAAGCAAGGGTTATGCATGTCCTGCATGGGAGGTAGATTCCCTGTGCCTATAAACCGTGTTCAGTTCTGCAGAGCTAGGACCTGTGCTTAGCTCCAGAGGCTTCAGAGCCTCTGCGATCACCTCTGCACACCCCTCACCACAGCCGTCAGCTACGGTGATGAGAAGAGCAGTTCCAGGTTCCAACTCCCCAACACCTCCTACTTAGAATACAGGAAGCATAGAGAGCTGTACACAAGCCACAAAACGTTTTGGTCATCTTGTTAGGGACATAGCCACGGCCTAGACGTGATCCAGCACGGGGATTCACCTTCTGGCCTTCCTCTGCTGAGCTGCCTGGGCAGCAAACACTGTGTGTACGTGTGTACGTGTGTATTTAGACTCATCTGTCCCCTCTGCTGCTCCTAACAGAGCCTTCTCAGCACTTTCTCAAAGCAATAAATTATAGACCACAGCCTTTTTTGTGTGTGCGAAAAATCCCTGTAGGCAAAAGCCTGGTGTTGACCTTTCAATTCATTTCATCTCCATGGGCAAACCAGATATGGTGTATTCTTTTAAACAGATCTCCAATAAGCAAAGCACTTTGTAAAATGAGACCACCTCCCACGAGCCTATATTAGCGTGGCCCCAAACCCTCCGGGCAACTCCAGTTAAAATGACCTCTATGGCAAATAAAATAGGAGTCCTGAGAGTGCTTAGATCACCGATGTCAAAGCAGCAGCCTGCAAATTGCTCAAAGCAAAGGAACAGCACAGCAGGGAGCAACTTCTGTTTTAAGGAAAATATCTGTGATACGGCCCTTTGTGCTAATCAAGCCCTGAGATACTGGTGCTGGGCTGCAGTCCGGCATGCCAGACTGCTGCACTGACATCAAGTTTGCAGAAGTAAAATGATAAGAAGGTCAGAAGCATTCTTGCTCAGAAGAGGCAAAGAAACTGGTCATAGCACCATAACCCTCCCTCCATCCACGGGTGGTTTCTTCGCACATGTCAGTGGATGCCAGTTTGTGAAGCAGCAGGATTAGAGTTACTTTCTGGTATAGAAAAAACCAGGTGATTACAAGCCTGTTGCTAAGGCCAGTTAATAACACCAGAGGCGAAATAGCCATTTTTTTCTCAGCCTCTTCAGCCCGTCTTCTCCTAACTTTAATATCCCATTCCCAGGGAAAGAAGAATGAGACTAATTTAGGGACTAATTCAAGCACAGGAGCAGGCAGGGCTGGAGGAGGCTGTGTAAAAAAGTACAAACAGAAGTAAATCTACCCTACAGCAGAGATTAAAGCTAATACCAGAGGATGCTATTTGGAACCTAATGGACTCAGAGCTGTGTATTAGCACTGGAGGAGGTGCAGAAGCAGCTCTTGGAGGTCAGGTTTTCATGAACTGACTTAGATGGGAGGCTCTGGAAATGGAGTCTGAGTTTGTGTTTTCTCCATTTTGCTTTTTCTCTCCGAGAAATGAGCCGGTTCTGAGTAAAATAAAAATATATGCACACCTATATACATATATATGCATATATACACACACACACACAAGCCCTCTTTCATTGTTGTATTTGTTTCAATCCATGACCGTGGAACATTACAGTTTCAAGAGAAAGACTTGGGTAGAAAACCAGAGTCACACACTGATAAATGGGACTTCAGACAAGCTTCCCAGTGAAACAGACCCCGAGGGTGTATAATAGGGACAGGATTATTATTTACACTCAGACATGCAAACAGTATCACAGCATCCCTTTCCCCCATGGGGGAAAGCGGAGCTGACATATGGTACCTGTCAGGTTCACTGGCTGACTGTAGGACACAATTTATTCCCAGATTTAGTAGGAGGCTTCAATCTTATCTCGTCTGCTTGTCGTTAGGGGCTTCTGCATGGAAACCTTACAGCTGGAGAGAGCAGAGGCCTGAATTCACAGTGCCATGTGCCACGTATTCCAGACAAATTCAAGCAGAAGTACTGCAATATAAAGGCAACTGGAATAATGATGAGAAATCTCCATCAGAACTGTAGTTCCTCTCTCTCTTGCATGCTTTAAACACAAGCTCAGCTTTCCGTTGGCACTGAGCTGTGGCGGATGTTAGTTTAAATGGAGGGGTCAGGATTTAGTGGGGGACTAAACAGGTCTTACTGGAGCAGCCCCTGCCTATGGCACAAAAACGCTCAGTCTAGTCAAAGATTTCCTAACAAAAGTGGGCTTGGAGCATTCAGCCTGCAAAATAACTGGGTGAAAGATTAGTAAGAATATTGCAAGGCAGTAATAATAATAAAAACCCTAAATTATTGAAGTGTAATCTGCCTAGGACTGTGTGTGGCATAGGTTGCAGACACTCACCACTGCCTGGTGCACTGATACGGAGGTGTTTTTCTTTCTAGCTCTCTGGAAATGTCTCCCCGTGCCCCGCAGGGATCAAACGTGCCTTTCTCTTGGTGGCACCTTGTCAGTAGCTCATACTAGCTTGGGACACACTGATCACAATGAATGTCACCTTAGAAATGTGCACCACCAAAGCACAGAGCTTTGAAAGTTCACAGTCCTCCGAAATCTGAGCTTCTGTTTTCTGATGTTAGTCAGATGGAAAAATAAACGACATCAAAGACTGTACATGCACAGAAAGAGCCTGCAGGGGCTTCTGAAAGAATGAGTCCCATGGGAATAGCTGTTCATTCCCTGGAGAGGGGCTGGCCGGACGGGCGCCGTGCGGCTGCATCCCTGCGGCGCGCGGGAGCATCGCGTCCACGGGCAGTCCCACATCCATGCCAAAGACGATCCTCAGGCCAATCAGACGTACCTGTCTACAGGTGAGCTCTCTGCAGAGCCTTGGCGAACGTTGTGAGGCTTTATTAGCCCTAGCGCTTTTCCTTAGCCATTAAAAATACAAATATTGGGGGTGAGAGGCAGTTCCGAGACCCCCCCAACATCCAGGCAGAGCTTTCCCAGCTGTGACACGATCCAGCTCCGCACAGCAAAGCGGCTCCGGAGCAGCCGGCGGAATTCCGCCCTGCCCAGCAAATAGCTCCGATCGCAATCTCGCTTCGGGAAGGCTGCCAGCAGGTATATGATAACAGGAGATATCTGTGATGATCACAGCTTCCCACATTGGCAAACTTTAATAATGACTGATAAGCTTTTCATTGAGTGTGTCCTTTTT
The DNA here is from genome assembly GCF_000705375.1 of Tinamus guttatus. The sequence goes on from NW_010583297.1 coordinate 50,906, forward strand.
CATGCTGTTCGAAGCTTCAGCAAATTTCTACATTAGCACATACATTAGCTCGCTCCACAGAAAGACAAGAGACTTAAATAAGCAGAGAAAGCTCTAACCCTGCTGGAATAACAAATAGATGGCTTCATTTTTCCCCTCAGTATGTTTGCAGTGCGAGTCTATAGCTTTATTCACTTTTCAGAGGACAAGGATGTAAATGACAGTGTCACCTCCAATCCTCCACAGACCTCAGCCTTGAATGCCAAATCCTCCTACGGTTTTAACTCCCCAGGTGTCACAGCAGCCACATCCAGGCTGCAGTCCTTCATCTTCGTGTCACTGAACAGCTATTTTTCAAAAGACAAAAGCAGACTTTATGGTGCCACAACACCGCGAGCCGGAGATTTCTATTTCTAATAAAGAAATCCCTTTTCATTCCTGTAAGCAAGCAGAATAGAGGGGGATTCACAGAGAATATTACTTACATGCTACGTTAGTCAGTTGTTTTCTCTGGAGTAATATCTAATTTAGAAAGGAACAAAGAGAGGGCACCGCTGTTTTTACTGAGGGAAAACCAAATCCCAAAACCGAATCCAGAGGTTTCGCAGGCACCTGGGCCGGTGTGCTGCAATGAGGGCTGCAGGACACGAGCTTCCACGCAAGGCAGACACAGCTCTGCCCTCCAGCACGGCCCCGCACGGGGACATCCCTCCTTCCCGCGGGTACCACATTCCCGATCCGAAGCAGCGCGGAGCAGGGAAGGAGGAGCATCCTCACGGCGCTCCCAGCGCTCAGCTCTGCCCCCGCCGCCCCCGGGCTCCAGCCCCACGGATCGGGGGCTGCAGCCGCATCCTGCCGGTTGCATCTCTGGTCCCGTTTTCCGTGATAGCACAGGGCACCCTGTCACTCAGCACCCAGCCCTGGTTCCCTCTTCTCCGGGCACATGGTCACTGCTACCCCCAACCAAACTCCCCTGCAGTCCTCTCCTTATATCTGAGTCCTGTCTGCCTTTCCCGTTTTAAAAAAATAGGGACAACTTCTATATCTGCAGGAGAGGCTGCAGATACAGAAGTCATCCTGTGCACGTTCCCTATATGCCTTAAAACCTTGGCAACCACTCGAGACTTGGGAAAGAATCCACATTCAGCCACATTCTCATAGTGCCGCTCTGCAAATGGGGTCTGTCAGTAAATAAGAATTTCTTTTTTCTTTTTGTCCCCCCCCAACACGTGCCGGTTGAGCTCCCCGTTACCTCGAATATCTGCCCCAACTCTCAACCCGCACCTCGCCACGATCCGTGAGGATGAGGCAGCAGCTCTCCTGATCCCCAGGAGCTCTCCAGAGCTTCCCTGCACATCGGGAACACGGCGATGCTCCCACTGGGGAGCAGGGGAGCCAGAAGGAGGTTCCACGTCCTGCCCGAGGCAGTAGGTGAGCGGCTGCGATTCCATCCCCAGTGCAACGAGCTGTCTGCAGCCCCTGGAGAACAGCACGGTCTGCCCGGTGAGGAGAGACTCCCACACTCTGTGCTGGGCTCTGCACTTCAGAATTAACTACGAGCTGCTGTTTCCCCACGGCTCGCTTTGGAAACGAGATGCTTTGGGGCCAAGATGCTTCCACCAGGCTCTTCTGCTCCGGTTACCTGCCGCGACACTGGAGGCGACAGCGCGGCCGCTCGCTTGCGCTGAGAGCACGGGTGGAGGCTGGCGCGAGGTTAACTCCTCTAATCAAAGACCTGGTTTTCTGAGGACTCCCCGGAGAGTTGTCCCGGTTTCACTGATCCTCTGTATTGTTCAGCAAAAATAATCACCTGGAGCACAGCGAGGTGATTCGAGGCTGAAGCACACTAAAAGCATCTCAATGTCAATGCAGGAATCACACTGTTTGGGGCTTGCACTCGCCAGAACTCAAGGCAATAATCTTGGAGGAGGACAGAGGGCCTGGGTACCTGATGGTTTCTATTTTTAGAGGCACTGACAAGTTGCTAGTTTTAAAAATTGACCTACTTTAGTGGCTGTTTCTATAAAATTTATTCCATTCAGATGCCACCTTTATTCCTCCGTTTTTTCCTCTCTCCACTCTTCTGTATGTTTTTTCCCCATTAAAACTCTTCTAGTTTTTTAAAATGAATAAAAAAACCGACATTCCATTTCAACTACAGCAGTTCTCTTGCTAGGCTAAGTAGACACTATCACAATTTTGGTGCAATAAAGACCAGAGAAACACCAAACATTCACACAAATGATTCCTACTGTCACTTCTCTCATTCCCCATGCAAGTATTTACTTACTTATTAAATAGCGAAACCCCTTTGGGGCAGTCAGCACTCCTGCATGTGACTGAAGAGACAGACCCAAACACTTACTGAGACAACCCACGCATCTATTCAATGCAATTCAATGTATCCTGGAAGAAATAAAGCCGGGTTTATTTCGTCTATCAAGAGTCCCAGGTAGCCACCCACAAGAGGTCGGTGCTGTTTCCTTCCACCAGTGATGGACTGCAGTTACAAGGGCTGCACTACCCAAATTAGCTGCACAGTAACAAGGTTATCTCTGGTTATCTCCTCTATTAATAACACTGCCTAAGAATTAACTAAACTACCAGTGATAACAGTTGTACCTGTAATTTAACTGGAATTACACATCCTTAGTGTAAATAAATATAGTTCCCTCAAGTTGAAAACTAACTTGAAACAGGCCATGCGCAATTTGCAATGAAATATGAAGAAACTTGAAGAACTGCTGGCAATATTTCTTCCTGGGTTTTACGCTCAGGCTCGCACCAGCTGCATTGGACACCTTATTCCTAAACAAGCATCCCGATGGCAGGCGCCTGTTTGAATTTGCACAGCGCCAACACTGCGATCCCTGTTTTACCACCCTGAAGAGCAGAAAACCTCAGTCCAGCAATGTCCCCAAACGTCCCTTCTCGTTGCTTAAAGCCTCGGCCCCGGGGACCGCAGGGCAAGTTGCCCCTCTCGTGCTGCACCAAGCTGTGGAGCTGACGTTTAGAGCACGGCCTCCCACCAGGCTGAACCCTGGGGTTTGGGATCAGGCGCTAACCTGTCCACACTCCAGCAAATACAGCTTTCATAGGCTCATCATAATTCATAGCAAACACAGCTTTCACAGGCTTAGCAACAGAATTGCCAGTTCTGCAGGGTTTTCCCTGGAAGTGCATTCACTCGGCCTCTCCCTGGAAGACAAACTGCATCCAGGACATGTGCATCCGTAAATAATAAAATAAAATAACTCATGGAAGCAGCTCCTCATTCTCAGACTGCTACATCACACTGGCTGAAAGTCTTAATCAGATTTTCTTGCAGCAAGGGAAGGGTTTTAACTAAACCCTTGTGTCTGAAACAAGCAGTGAGGAAGTTTGGTGTGCTACCATGAAGATCTGGCTTAATTAAAACTGAAAAGGAGGTCAATTGCATTGATTTTTGGAGCGCGTTTCCTTTAGAGATATGATTGCACATTTCTATTAACAGAGACCTGTATAAATCCAAGTTTTATACATCGCTCCAGTTGCAGGTTGCCCTGCCGAGGACGCCTGGGGCCTGCCCACCTGCACTTCACTACATTTTGGTAAATACAGGAGCCAGACTTACAGAACGGGGTGAGTGCTGGTGGTTAGAAGGAAGCTGGAGGATTCTTCCATGTTCTGGAGAAGAAAAACATGGTTCTGCAAGCTGCTCAGAGCCCAGGGATGGGCACTGTTTTAAAACCACAGGAGGACAAAGGAAGAGGTAGAAGCAGAGAAATTCTACAGGAGTAGAGGGATGAATTAGAAGTTTTGGGGTTTTTTCAGATTTTTTTTTGCCATTATTATATCTGGGTAAAATCCAGCCCCATGCGCAAGGCGCAGAGCCCGCAGCGCACAGCGCACCGCACACCAGCCCGCCCGCGGTTTATCAAAACATTCCTCAGATCATCAATTACCATTTCACTCCGAGAAAGAAAACCACGTAAGTGAAAAATGAGAAAGGAAGAACTGCAACAAGGAGAGAGAGAGGGGAGGAGGAGGAAGGCGATTTGTAATGGTCTTTCAGAGACTTTAATTACAGAATGAATGCTCTTGCAGGTAAGAAACAGCTATATTGCAGTTTCCAGAGTGTTTCAAGTATAGGGGTGTTAGTTAATGGGCTGCTATGTAATTATTCTTTGGGTCCAGGTACTTGAAGCGTTGGTAGAAACAGTAATTAAAAGGAAAATAGAAAAGTATCTGGAATGTATAATTAGACAAATTTGCAATGGGCAAAGTATGGGCAAACCGGGCAAACCAGGCAAACAGTGTGCGGAGCCTTCCTCTCTTGCACTACTTCTGCTCTACGTAGCTCCATGCAGGAAGCCCAACCGCTCCTTGGTGCCCTGTTCACCTCTTTGTGGTATCTTGTAGGGCCTCCTATGTATAATTAGACAAATTTGCGATGGGCAAAGTGTGGGCAAACCAGGCAAATGGTGAACAGAGCCTTCCTCTCTTGCACTAGTTCTGCTCTATGTAGCTCCATGCAGGAAGCCCAACCGTCCTCGGTGCCCTGTTCACCTCTTTGTGGTATCTTGTAGGGCCTCCAAGACACAGAATTGAATTCATCATCAGTCCATCCAGTATTCAGCAGAGAAAAGTCCTAGTCCATGATCAGAAACACAACTAGAAGAGCAACTTAAAATAAAAAGTGCTGGAACTAACAGAAAGAAGGGCTACAAAAAGGGTGGACTGTGGTCATCCCCAAAGCTTCCTTGGTCCTTGGTCTCCAAAGTCCTCGATCTGTCCTTTTTGGCCTTCACTTGGTCATTCATCATCTGCCTGGGGTCAGCATTCCCCGAGCTCTGCACGTGAGATGGGCTGGAGAAGTGCAGAGATGTGTAAGGCTCAAACACTCCGACATGGGGCACTTCATAAAGGACTTGCCCCTCTGAGCTGACCCATCATAATCAACCATTTCTCCTGGGGTTGGCAGGGACGTGCTGAACCACAGTACCGTGGTGACAAGGTTCACTTCCTAGCACTGGCCTGGGGCTTGTTTTCCTACAGACAGACCTGACGTTTGAGCCTTGGTCAGTGTTTTCAGAGATCCGTGCCACAGGAAGGGAACAAAAACGTTCTATTAATTTAAACATATCATTTCCTAGCCTGCAAAGAGCACATTATAGCACATTACATGTTGAGCATTATGAGATTTAAGTTTTCTTTGTTGCCTGGGATGACTCTCTCATCACAGTCTGCAATTACATACCCACATGCTGTTCTGCTGCAAGTGCTCTCTCTCATTCAGCAAATATACTTATCTAGATGTACCTAAGTAATCCATTTCCCATGGAAATCAATTAAGTTTGGACAACTAGAGGCTGAAAATCCCATTAGTGCCTATGTGCATTCTTTGGGCCCAAATCCAGAAACAATCTCATGTTTTGCAGTCCATGATTCACAGAAATCCTGAACCTTGCTCCAAATGCCTTCCCTCAAAGTGCAAGAGGTTTTTTTTTAGGGAGAACAGCTGGAAGAATATTTTTTTCCAGGTGAGTAAAATGATGTATTTTCCTTGCTCTCATTTTGTCAAATGGCTGAAATATATTGGCTGAAATATTCCTGAAAACCTGAGTCCTAGGAGGACTCTCTAAAGGGAAAATTGAAGCCTGAAGACTTTAAAGAGTCACAAGTTACATGCTATCAAAACTCAGATGCTATAATGGGACCTATCAGGCAAACTCAACCACCTAGGCCATTATAAAACAGTCAAGCATTTGGTCTGGAGATGACTCCTTTAATGCACTCCCTGTGCTAGTTCCAGGCAGTTTCAGTGGAGCTACTCTGGTTGGCACCAGCCGAGCAGTTCGTTAGAGAGCTGAAAATAGAGCTCCCCACTGGATCGCTGCAATGGCGTTTCATTCGCCTGCTCTGTAGCCTCACTGAAGCCAGTACTCAAGGAAAAAAAAATTAAAAAAATTTTAATGGAACTGTCATGCTCCAAAATGCACATAGACAAAGAGGACGTGCAAGATCATCTGCAGGCCATTGTGCTGATCCACCACCACGATATATATTCTAATTAAAAATGGCAGCCACGGGCTTCTTCTCCAGCAGTGACCTCGATTTGCAGACGATGCCTCTCTGACAGCCCGCGTCTGGGCTGTGACAAACGCCGAGTATTACTGCATATTGATCACGTATCTCACCGCGTATTGATTATATATCCGCTCCTGGCAGCACTGCTGAGCCTGCACTGATACCCGCGGTCCTGGCTATGAAGCCCCCTCAGGTGACCCCAGCGAGGCTCAGGAGACCCTCGTTACACAGTGTTACACAGCAGAAGTATTTGGAGTCTTGTGCTCTTCGGGTTCCTGTGCCGTGATGCTGAGCAGTTGGCACAGCTGGTTCATTAGCAGCGCTGGCAACTGCAATAACAGTCATCTTTAAAGAAAAATGAGAAGGACCCACTTTGGAGAGGCACATGGGAATAAGAGACACCCTCAGAAAGATCCTGAGAGGGCAGAAACGCAGCCTGCACTTTTCTGTCCAGGTGTCGTGTCCCTTTTTGGGGCAGATTCACAACATGAAGCATCGCCTGGAGCAGGCACCAGCACACGGACTCCCATCTCTCTCCAGCAGTGCAAATTGGTACCCATCTCAGCTCTACAGACCTACAGCTCTTACTCACGCCTAATTTAAGTAATTAGGCCTAAATAAAAGGCCTAAATAAAGGCCTAAAAAGTAAGGCTTTTTTAATATATGTGTATATATATATATATACATTAACTATATAGGGAGCATAATTTCTCAACTTGGGCACAACAATTTGTCACCTAAAGATGTTACCTAAAGCACACTCTCCATGGTTTGTAGAGAACCGTGAGACAGAAACCTCCCACCTCCTGGGTAAAGAGAAAGATGCTGGAGCATGAGCTCTACCTCTGGGTAAAGAGAAAGATGCTAAAGCATGAGCTCGAGCACCACGAGACATCACCCACTCCCTGCTCTCCCCATGGGCCGGAGAGGAGACGACTGGCATCCCTGTACCAGTGCTCACTGTGCACCCTGCTCTCCTCACCCACCGGGGAGAAGAGCGGCCCGATGGAGTGTCACAGTGGAGAAGCTCCTGTTCTGTTCTTCGCCGAAGCCCTAATGGTGTAGATGTCCCTTTTTCAGGAAAATGTGCCCACTCCATTTATGCCAACAAAATCTTTCTACATGACTAATTTTCAAGTTGAATTGTCTTGATAAATAGACTGACTCACCACAGAATTTAACTATGCATTAGGTCCTATTAGTGAATTAGGCCCTTTTGTTTTGCTCCAGAGTGCTGTCAAGAGCTGTAACAGCTTTCCTGATTAATGAAGAAGGCAGAAAAGTTATTTCAAAGACAAGGGCAGATTTTTTTTCCGCACTAACTTTAGAAAGATGGAATATTATGTTGTTGAAAAGAAAACCAAAGGCGCTGCAGGCTTTGGCATTGGCCTGATCCGTGCTGAGGACACAGGACAGGGGTTCTGGGACACTTCTGCTGCTGATGCTCTGGCCAACCTGGATCTTTGATTCCGATACACGAGCTCTGCCAGAGGATCCCCCGTGGCTGCTGATGAATTACGGACGTCTCCCCTTGCTGCTGATCCTGCTTGTTTGTACCGCAGGGTATTTCACTGCAAGGTTAATCATTTTGTGACAAGACTGAAACAGTTTAACGGTGTCACATGAATGCCGTCGGCCTGGAAATCTGGGTGTAACTAGCTTTTACTACATTTCTGCTTCGCAATATCATACAGTTTCCATACTTACTTGTAAACATATACTGTTACCTATACCATCTTAGGAAACTAGTATTTATTTTCACAGCAGAGAATATTACCAAGTGATAGCAAATTTTAGCAATTTCATAAAACAACTAGTTTCACAATATGAATACAGCATTTATCCTCAAGGTTCTCTGATGTGAAGGAATTTCAGCAGGTAGGGCAATGGTCTCTATCTTCCTCTATTTTTAGTGTTTCATCACTTGATCTGATCTCGCAAGGACAAGGTGGCTCCTGCCCCAAGAGAAATGGGTGACATTTCTCCTCTGTTTCAAAAATACACACATAGAGATAAACAACAAGGATTTGAGAGCAGCTGAGAAGCCTCCTGTGCTTTGTAGCATTCCCCTCCCTTTCTAAAAACCCATCAGTAAAATGTTGGTGGGGACCCTGCTCCTCACAACAGACTTTGCTTTTCTCAGCAAGAGTGGGACTAACATATTGCATGAAAAGCTGGAGATCCTCAGCCTGTTCTTCACAGCCTGTTGGTGGATGCCCAGAGCAGAAGGATGGAGGACCCCCAAATCCATCTATATCTTAGTAGAATTAAGTTTTTTCAGCCTTATGAAAGCCACTGGGACCTCCTTACTGAGCCCATGGTTTAGATGGCTAGCTATCATCCTCTGTCTAAGCACAAACTTATTTATGGCCAGTTTTGTCTATCTGTGCATGTGCCAATACTGGCCTTTTGCCTAAAAAGTTCTTTTTCGGCCTCATGTTTGCATTTCATTTGCAGGCAGCACACAGAGCATCTTTGCTCCGGCACCACCGGCCAGCCACGTCTGCCCAGTTGGACCGTTCTGGGAGCCGTTCTCGGCACCTGCTGGGATTTCAGATCATTCCTCTTGAATATGTGCGACCAAAGTGACACCCGCTGTTCCCAGAAACTGCCTCTCCAGGTGCCTTTCGCATCACCTCCTTTTAACAGGTGCTCAACCAAGCACCAAGGTGCAGAATAACGCCAGGCCTTGGTTCTGCTGCTGGTACCATGTGCCTAAAGGTCCTGGGGGCTAACTGAGAAATCCCTCATCTTCCACTAAGCAAATCCCATTGCAAATGTCCACAGCACAAAACCAAAGACTTTATGATGGTTTCCTGACAAACCTTGTTTAAAATAGAACGCCAAAAAGTCCACAACATGTCCAAGTTTCCCTTTTCTCACATCAGAAAAGAATTCTGTTGTATGCTGCTGCCTACCCACATTCACCTGTTCTGTTAAATCTAACCTGTGTGTTTTATCCATATTTAAAATGCCAAGCGTAGCTCTAGTGTTATATAAATAATAAACAGTAACAGTATGACATCAAATAAGGCAATTTAAGAAATGCAACTGACAGATTTTTCTCCCTTGACATTTTTATTTTGCATTTCTTTGCCTTTGTCATTTGACTTAATAGCAGCACAAGCTGACACAACTATAATTATTCTTTAGCTTGCATTAAGGTAGCAGGCTGGTGCTTCGTCATGCCTAGGTGAGGAAGGGACGGGGGAGGAAAGGCCTGCAGAGCGGCGGTGGCTCCGTGCAGGTGGCTCTAACAGCGACAAACACGGGAGCAGCAGAGGGATGAGTCAGAAATGGAATTCAATTTCTTGGGCCTGCAATAGGGAGGTACATGATGAATTGAACAGAAGAGAGAAGACAAACAAGCAGGATATATTATACGCCCTGCAGATGTGCTTCTAGACAGGTGACCTAGGACCAACTTTCTGCTCCTAAAACATTCACCACGTAATGACAACACTGGATTTCTGGGTACTTTCTTCCACAAAGTTCCCTAGTGACAAGTGTCTAGCTTTGGTAACCATTTCTGACCTAGATTTAAAAAAAAAAAACCTGAACTCTTTTAGACACATAACTCTAAACTCTGGCAAAAATCTCCCCTGCTGCAACTATCACAATAATTCACACATTTGTTACAAATTCCAGCCTGCCCCGAAGCCCTCTGAACAGCCGTGTTATTGCAAGGAGCACATCTGAGTTGGCTGGAAATGCGACACGAGAAGAGTGATGTAACTCCCAGGCTAGGACTGTGCATTTTTGCACAAAACATTCATTCGTCACAGTTTATTGGAAACACCGGCTAGCCCTCATCTGGATTAACAGCCTGAATACCCGTCAGACACACTGGAGCTCTGCCAGAACAGAGCATCAAAGCCCGGTCAGGAGAAGCTGTCCCATAGTTACCAGCTTGGAGGAAGAGAGAGATGTTGTTGGCGTTGACTTTAGAGAGGCTTTTGACCCTACCTCTCATAATAGCCTTGGAGACAAACCCATGAAGTTGGGCCTAAGTGCCTGTAGGATGGCCTGAAAACCAGCTGAGCTGCCCTCTCAGAGGGTTGGGATGGCACCAAGCCCAGCTAATGGCACCAGTGCTGCACCCAGGGATTGATACCGGGTTCTGTGCTCCCTTAACACAGTGGCAAGTCACCCAGAGAGACTGTGCAGGCTCCATCCTTGGAGACTCCATCCCTGACTGGACACGGTTCTGATCAACCTGCTGCAGGGGACCCTGCTTGAGAAGAAGGGTTGGACCAGAGGATCCATAGAGGTTCCTGCCACTCTCACCTATTCTATGATCCTGTGAGATGAAGAAAAACACAGCCAACCAACCTGCACAGTGCTACTAAGGTCCACAGAGCCCAAGTAACGTGCACCTAAGCCATGAAGACCAAGTAAACTCAACCCACGGTAATGCTCTGCTCAGGGTGATGTAGGAAACTGCTAAGGCTGCAATGCCTTAATATGATCTGGAGATTATATTATCTGGAATCATTTCTGTGTACCTGTCAGATCACTGCTTTCAGTGGAGCTATTCCTAATGTATTTCAGAATTAAAAGGTGGCCTTTCTGCTTTCGGGATTTGACCTGCAACTGCATATTTTTCTACCTAAATCATTTTCCCAGCTCCGGTTTTCAGAGTCCCATTTGCCATCCTCTTCTTCAAATGGACAAAGATCATTTTGACTGTTCAGTCAGAGAGAAGGATTTAGGTGGGATGATAATAATCCACCAGCACCACAAAAACAACAATAACAAAAATCACACTTTGCAGGGATTTGCTACAAGTTTCCTGGCCTCATATAAGGCACATAACTGCTATTGCTGATACAATAACTTACATCCTGAAGGTAGCCCTGCCTTAAGACAAACAGAGACTTACTGTTGAAAAATTCCACTCTGCAATCTCACTTACTTTGACATATGTTTTAATGTTTCGGGCTCCTTGGATACCAGATAATCTCCTTCATCCTCCCCGAAAAACAAGAACATCTTTTAAGAATGTTTTAAAACTATAAATAACAACCTGACCTCTACTCCGGGTCAAGCAGAGAACATACCAGCACTTCGCACATCATTTCACTGGATGTAACTCTTGACAACTTCCAGAAAATAGCACACAACCTTTTTTATTTTTTTTTCCCTCTCAAGAACATTGCTTCCATTACACATACTTGTTGCATGAAAATGTCATCCTTGCTCTGTAATGAGCTGTGTAATGGCTGTTTATGCCACCACCTATTCTTGGATCATCAAGTAAATCACCAGGTAAACATCACTTTAAAATAAAAAAAAACCTTGTTACTGGAAGATCAGCTATTAGGGCATGAAACCGCTTGCTGAAATGGGCTATTTCAGTTTGTATTAGCTGTTTATCAGCAAGCCCAGCCTCACTACCCCTTCTTGTTCTCCAAGTGCTTCTCTATAAACACGCTGTCCACTCAGCCGGATTCTGCATTTGCCGAGCGCTGCGGTTTCTGTTTCCAGTCTCAGCATCTCTTTTGCCCCGGAGTTGGGGTATTCCTGCAGGAAGTGCCGTAGTGTCCAGTGCCACCCATCCCAAACCCAACCTGCTTCAGTGCCACCCATCCCAAACCCAACCT
>NW_010583297.1:65495-108939 GCF_000705375.1 Tinamus guttatus
ACCTTGCACCTGGTTGAGCAAAGAGTTAATTCTCGTGCTCAAAGAGACTCTCCTTGGTACTCAACAGCAATGTTGTCATCCCGCAGCACGTGTTCCTACCAGATACAGCCAAAGGTCCTCATTGCGGGGACAGCGTGTGAAATAAAAGATCACACTCTTTAAACAGCACTTGGTGACACAAGCAAATGGTGTCCAAAGCAAGCAAGCACGCTGCCTTAATCCAACAACACAGGGTGCAAATGCATGATACGCATGTGGGGATCCAGGGGCTAGTGCAGCCCCGGCATCCAGTGCCCAACTCCCTGAGAAACTGCTGAGTCCGAAATGGATGCAAGTCCACAAGGGTCCTTGAGTTTCTGCCAGGGCACCCGGTTCCAAAGCCAATCTTCAGCCAACTGCCAAAGCTTTTCACCTTCCTCTGTAGAGACCTTCGCACTGTGGACCAGCCTTCCCGGGGGCAGGTAAATCCATGAGAATGGCTATGGAAGAGCTTGCTCCCTTGGAAAGCCTTGCAGCGTGGTGGGTTTGGAGAAGGTGAGAGCTGATTTGTGGCTTGTTTTACACCTCCCTTATCCAGATGCAGCATGATTAATCTCAAAAAAACTGTTCTTGCTTTCTGCGAGTGCCACAATATTGATTTTACTGATGTTTGCAGGATAGAAGCAAAAACAAGAATTGGTCTTTTTGTGCAGAAAGCTATTTCTTTTGCAATCCAAAGGATTTATGAAGTCTCCGTAACATTATTTAGGATAGCTGTATTTAATGTTTCCCTTCACTACATCATTTCTTCTTTTTTTGAACTTGTAAGTGAGCTGCCTTGTTCTTTTGTATTTGGTCCCATGTTTAAATCGTAACTGTGTTCTGCTTTGCTTTTTATTCTTAGTATTAGGGATCTAGTTGTCTATCCTACATACACACTTTTACACCACAAAGATATACATTAAACACTGTAAAACACCAGATGCAACCCAAAAGCCACATATGGAACAAACGATAGCAAAGTTGTGGGGACCACTTCTGTATTCCCGATGACATTAGAGTAAGAAAGGAGCAAATAGGGTTTTATGCTACTTGTAGTTAATCATTATGAGAATTAAGGATATTCTATAGAAGGATATAAAGAATGACATGGAGGAGAGGAGAAACGTGTTCACGTGTGCTACCCTTCGGCAGTATGGGTGAAGCGGGTAGCAAAATATGGGGGGAAAAGCTCCAATAGTGTCTGGATTGGAATTAGAGCGTGTTCCAGCCCTGAGAGCCCGGGCCCGCGCCCGCGTTGCTCATGGGCATCAGAACGTGCATTACACTGGGTGATTGCCACGGGGGGAAAACGTTTCAGATCCCCCATCCCAGATTGGCCCCATGCGGGCAGTGCTGGGACATGGTGCACCCGGTGAGCACCAGCGGAGGAGGAAGATGACAACCCGCTCCTGCAGAAGACGGTGTCTTCAGCTACCAGCTGCATTTGGATGGCAAAGTGGGAGAGCAAACAGGAATCAGATAAATCAGTAGATATTTGGTTGGGCTGCTAGGTCAACGAGGGAAGGATGGAGAGAGATAAAGAGCAAACAAAAAAGAAACAAAAGGGCTTGCAAATTCCTTTAAAACAGGGAACTGAAACACAGCAATGACATAGAACAGCTTAAATGATCCTTACAGCCAGAAGAGCATTAGGAGGAATTGTCACAATTTTGGTTTTCCCTGGTGGGCAGTGTTCGGAGGGAAGCGGCCTCCGGCTGAGATCAGTCTCTCTTCAGCAGGTTCCTGGCTTTCACCTTCAAAAACATTCAGGTGCTGGGAATATCTGCAAAGACTGCAAAGTGCCACAGCATCTCATACAAACAGGGCGACAACAGAAACTTCCAAAATAAGGATCTTAAAAGCGTTTGCTAACTGCAGCACGCTCCTCCTCGCGCGGTCCAAAGGGCCCTGTTGCCTTTCAGAGCCAGCGACGCCGTCAGGTCGCGTTTCCGCAGCAATTGCTGCCAAGGTGGGGAACACAGTCTCACACCAATAAAAAGATATCGCTAAACTAAAGTGCCTGTAGTAGAACATGGCTGGATTTTACAGGTTCTGTGACCTGAAAACAGCCACACGGACGTTGCACGCAACCGCCTGCAAGCCGGCAACCCAGCTCCGTGTCACCATAGCACCTCAGTAAAGATGATCCACACGGAGAGCAACAGAGATGAACGGAGGAACCTGCTGCAAGATCTCACCCTCCAGAAGGGTGATTTGTCCGTTGTGGAGCCGAGGAGGAATCTGATAACTGAAGCTGGTGAAGCTTCACTGGTGCAAAGGGGATTCAACAGCCGATCACAGTACAAGCTGATGCTGGGGGGATTTGTTATAAAGGCCCCCTCAGCTCCTGAGTTTCATCAAGTAGTTTCAGCATTCAGGTGTTTGTAAATTCAGCTCCGTACAATAAGATAAGGTCCCCAGATAATTTGGGCTAGTGTTTCCCATCAAAGTACAAGGAGCAAAAGGCATGACCAAGCGATCAACTATTGAATATCACAAAGGTTGCTCAGTGCAACTGCAAGAACTAAGAGGAAGTGGGAACTCTTAGGGGAACAGACAATCTGTCCCCTTCTCCACTCTAGAGGAATTTCTTAACTAAAGCAGCTCTGGCAACAAACCCCGTTTCCACAACCCAAGTGCGGGTGCAGGAGGCACCGTTCTCCTGGAGCTTCCTTGGTAGTGCTTCCTCCTCCTCTGCTCCCACAGCCTAAGAGTCTGTTTGCACCTCGCCAAGGCCACAGCACAGCACGTTGCACCACTTCACCATAGCTACAACACCGCACCCAGGCTCGGCATAGCACCAACCACCCTTCATGCCAGTAGTGAATTCTGCCCAAGGGTTATCGGAATTCTGCTCATTAAATGCACAGGTGCGGCTCTTCGTGTTTGCAGCACATTACCATGAAGAACATGTACATTTTCTGCTCACAATTGCGCAGAACCATTCCCTCAGGTCACTGATGCTGCAGCTCAAGCTGCATCCCAACACTCACGGGAAAGATGCCATACGAGCGGGTTTATGGAGTGCTAGAATTGAAAGCTCTTCTTTCCCTTATTTTTCATCTTATTACAAAATGAAGTGCAAAAAAGAAAACAATAATGGTTAAAAAAAGAGGCACAAAAGCTTCCCTGATGATATATAAAGATATCACATGGGGAAACTGAAATTAATGAAAGTCATGAAATTCAGACATTATGGGATCCCAGGCAACTGTTAGTTTGTCGTGCTGTAATTTATCTGAACTCCTAAGTGCTGCAATGTAAACACAACGGGGCTGGTTTCACCACCATCCCCACCAGGAAGACGCTACCCTACACCCACAGTGTTCACCTCCCGCATCAGCGGCGCTCCCAAGGTGAGGGTAGGCGACACGGCGAAACCAGCTCCGGATGCATCAGGAACGCTGGGTTATGATCACCGTGAGATCATCACCTCCCAACTCCTTGACTTCTGCACATGTAAACCTCAGCCCAAGGATTGTGCTGAAAACCCTTAGTGCAATGATTTCCAAAGCTCACTCTTTGAAAAGATGGGTCTCCATCATGTTCTGGCATTAGTACAGGCGAGTCTCATTAAACAACATTCCACCTCAAGGAGAAAGACAGTTCCCAAAAGAGGCCTCTAGACACGCGCCAATTCTCTGCACAAGCCTCCTGTTGAATCCATGCCCTCCTGAGCGGGCCAAAGAAAGGGACAACACCAGACCAGAAGAGAGGGCAAACATGGGAATGAGCAGCCATTTGATCCCTAACATATTTATACTCGAATGAACGGGACATACATTGACCAATACCTTACACATAATAATTCTCCTTCAAAATACAAATTCCCAAGTGAAAGACTTGGAAATTCATACTCTTACCCCTTTGTGTGGTGCTCTGTCCTTTGTATTGCTTATATTTGCAGCTGGAGGGATGCATTTTTAAAGCTACATGCCTACATAAGCAATAAATCACAGCTTCATTCCTAGCACAGCACAGATATATTAGTGCAAGAGCACGAGAATCCCATTTGGTTCCCTCAGCTCTTCCTGTGGATTTAACAACATACACACAATTCAGTCCACTAGGAGACTTTTTTAATTAGCTTTTTCACTACTGTGGCCAAGAAGCTGGACGCTGCACCACATTTTGGAGCCTGAATGTGGAACAGCCAACGTACGCACCCACAGCAGTGCTGGAGGCACCACATTTATGCCTTGGGGGCACGGCAACTGCAGATGAACTTTGAAGCATTCCTTCAGAGCCTTTTTGGAGCTAGCAGCATCTCAGAGAAGCAGCCTTCCTCCTGCACCGAGTGTAACAGTGTTGTCAGCTCCGCTTCTCACCACTCCTACCAGCGAGGAGGTGTTTGCATGTAGGTCAGCACACTAGTTATCAAAGACAGATATTATCCCCTCCAAGCTCCGGGAGGAAGCACATGCTCTAGCAGACGGGTTGGCGATGTCCTCCCGAGCAGCACAGATGGGGAAAGCCGACACTGACATCCACTCCCTCCTCCATCTTCTTCCACCTCTTCACCTGAGAGCCTGGGAACATGATCATAGGACCATCTACCTAATCGGCTCTTTTGCCACCCCCAAACGCACTTTCAGGAGGAAAAGAGTTGAAAAACTCCCAGTTCTGCTCACTTGATGCATGCTGAGGCCCTCACCCTTTCACCAGAAAGGATATTTCTGAAAAGAAAGAGGTTCCTCATCTACAGCTAGCTTCTCTGATGATGACCAGCCCCTCGCCTACCAATGGCAACTGTGAAACCATGGATGTTTTATCCACCCACTTGCGATCCTAGCAGGGACCAAGAACTCCACAAACCTCAGTACTGCCATCACGCTTCCTTCAGAGGGAGAAAATTCCTGTTATTCTCACGGTAGAAAATGAGATCCAAGGCACAAAGACACCTCGCCCGAGGTCAGCTGTCCTCAGTGCAGCCATCCAAGTGTGAGCTGGCCACGCTGGGCTCCCTTCATGGTCAGTACATAGAGATACCTGCTTCTAGAGTGCCCCGTATCCACCCTGCTCCGGGGCAGGATGGGCCGGCATCTCCTCGGAGGAGCCCCATGAAGGACGTGCCTGATGGAAGATGGACATATTCCCAGGAAAACATCTAATATCCTTCTCTTCCCAAGCTACA
Organism: Tinamus guttatus; assembly: GCF_000705375.1. The sequence continues at coordinate 70,651 of NW_010583297.1, forward strand.
ACTGGGTGCATGTTAATAAAGACAAAGGTAAATCTGATGAAAATGGTATTTTGCCTATTTATTAATCCTTTCTGTTGTTTCCCAACACCCCAGAACCTTGCTCCATTTGCAGAAGTGCATGCAGAGAAAGCCAAGAATGACTTTTCCCTTCCACTGATCTGAGAAGTGCTGGAGTCTGGCAGCTTATAGGGATGAGGCTGGTTTTGGAAGAACTTCAGACTGACTTTTAATGGGCAGCGTTACTCCCTTAAAGTTCACCCAGTGAAACTGCCAAAAGGAGATGCAACAAGAATGACCAGAATCAAGAGATGAAATAATCCATATCATTATGGGAATTAAGAGTGAATGTGATTACGGAGGCTCCAGTGGGTAGACTTCTCCTCTTGGTTCCTTCACCCTTCATCTTGGTACCCAAGCCCAGCTGCCTGACAGCAATTATTTGTCCCTGCATGCCAGAAAGCTCTTAATCAGAGCTGAGTGGAATAAGTAGTTTTTCTTTTTGAGACCTCTTCAGGAAGAGATTTACGAGTAGCATAGCAGCTCTGATATTGATGAAGCATGGCAGCTTAGGCCAGAATTAATCCAATCCTAAATGATACTTAATAAAACAGTTAAAAATGCAGGCTTGTGCCCTTAGACACGTGGAACAGATCTTCCATTCCTGACCTCTTATACACAACTGCACCAGGAGTTGCCCTTGTACCTGTCAGAGCATTAGGAGCCTGAGCTAACTATGTAGAAAGTGGCTTTTGTTGTTGTTGTTGTTGTTTTGTTTTAAGTTCTCTATAATCAGAGAAAAAAATAAAAAATAAAAAAATAAAAAAAAAATGCAATGATGGGAAGCCTTAATGGCAGCATTAGCATCCTGCAGGATGGCACCTCTAAATCAGTTTGAACAAGTGCTGGCTCTGCTAGGGGTCACCTCAGGCTGGAACGCTGCCATTTATTTGGGTCCACTCCAAAGAGCATAACTAGACTGGTCATATTGCTTTTGAAAGCACTGTTAGGTTAATCACTACGTGGAATATTTGAAGATTTTAGTCTAAAACCATTTTTCAGCCAAGACCGCTCTTACAGGGTGTGTGCATGGTCGTACATAGATTTTGAATGACATAAGGATCACTTAGATCAGGATCTTGTTAACTGCCTTCAAAGGAGGTTACACAGCAGCATACACAGATTTAGTGATGTTTTATATTAGGTGCAACAGAAGTGCCTCAATTTCTCTGCAAATTAAGAAACAGGATTTCACAGGACTATTGCATCTCATTGAGAGGGAATCTACTGTTCAGATCCTCACCTTCAGCCTTCAGTATTTCTGTTAGGAAAATGCTTCCATTTTCAGCTCTATTTTCAGTGATATCCAAGTTCTGGCTCCACATGAAAACAAAAATAAACCCTAAAAGCTTGCAATGGCCTTTAAACTCTGCTTCTCCTCTCAGGTCCTAATGGCCAAGGACCAGTCTTGCATTGACCTGAGCTGACATTTGCCCCCCAGATCCCTGCCCCACCTTGCTTCTTACAAGGTCTTATCTATTTATTTACTGAATTATATTACTTGTACATGTTTAGGCAAAGCTATAAGTCGAGCAGTCCACAGCGGTTCTTTCTCATCAGCATACATCCGCCTACACAAATTTTACCTGAAAAACTCAGTCCGACAAATACCTATTCAGTGGCACTGCCTACTTGCTCTGGACACAAAAAGCAATTCTCACATTTAAATTCAGAAGTACAAAGCACTCCAGTGCCTAAGAATTGACCTTTTGAAAAAATCTTCACACTTTTACTATGAAATCGCACTGTATTTCTCCACAATGCGTCACACTGGCCAGAGCCTGTGCAGGTAGGAGTATCTCAGCCTTGCCTGCACTGATGATCCTTCCTGCTCTGGTGTCGCTCACGACCTTGTGCTCCACCCTGCAGGAGCCCATGGCACAGCCAGGCTGCTTCCCTGCTTCTCACGTGGTCCGTGATCAGTGGAGACACCCTGAAGATGCTCCGAGGCTGTTTAAATTGTGTCTCAGAGGCCGCCGTGACTCACACGCTCCTCTCGTGTGTGGTTTATGCCACGGTCATGGGAACTTCAATGCTGAGCCTCGGGCTAGTCTTTGCTGCTAAGACATCTTCTTTTTTCCCCCAAACGAAGAAGCAAAATTGAGCAGAGAGCTTTCAGAGGCGCTGCTGGCTGTTCAATGCGCACATACGTTGCTTCCCACCCTCAATTAACCAGGCTTCAGCCACCAGCCACCCCCATCCCACCCCACAAGTGAGGGCACAAAGGACGATGGACATCAGGTCAACCAGCTCACCCAGCAGCAGCACCCACCCTGCGCCTCTTGTATGACCCCCGTGATGCTGCTCGTGGGAGAGCAGCAATGAGAGGCCGAGCAGGGTTTCTGTGGGGATATTCTCCCAGTTAGTGCAGCGCTGCGTTGAGCTGATGCGTGTAGAACACCTCCTGCAAGCACCCAGGTGGTCCTTGGAGCTCCTCTACCCTTCGAGATTCTCTTTTCTCCACCCCCTCTGTGCTCTGGGAGCCTTGGCAGGTTTGACAGGGTTTTTCTTATCTCACATGAAGCTCAAGGCAAATGTGAGGCATCCCCGGTTTGCCATGAGCTGATAACGAGCTCAGCTGATTTGCAGGGCCCCCACTGATAACACGCAGGAGTAGAAGTGACAGCAGTCCTCACTGCAGTGCAGAGTGAACGAAAGCGGCGTGGACCTGTGCCCTGATGCAAGGGGCCAAGGGCAGCCACCCTCATGGGTGCCCAACGCGGCCGCCCACGTCCCAGCGCTGCCACCCAGGGTTTGCTGCACGTGGGAGCGTCACCTCCTGCCCCACACAGGCAGCACAAGCACTAGGGTAACCCCATCCCAGCTGGGGCAGCCAGGTCTTTAGAGCAAGGTGCTCTTGTAGCCCCATGTCCACTGGGGACTCGCAACCAGTGACCCCAGCACCCTCAAGCACGTGGCACAGACAGGGAGTACGGAGGAAGCAACGGGTTACACTGAACTGCTTGATTTCGGGAGGCTGAGGGCAACGTTAGAGCTGTGTTCATCACGGGCTACCAAAACCCACACAGTGGGAGAGAGCAGGCGGCTACCAGCATCGCGAGGATAAAAGAACGGTGAGGAAGAGCAACCAAATACAAAAGGTCTGCAGTACAAAAGCATATCGCTAAGCAGCAAAATATTTGTCTACCAATAAAGCATGATTTCAACACAAAAGCTTCTTAAAGTATACATTTACATCACAATAAGTTTGTTCTTTATGTCATCCTTTACAAAGGTAATAATGTATCTCAAACAGCCAAATACTCTGAGACCCTGCAATTGCTAAGGGAACCAATTTTTGCAAATACATCCTGGACCATTGTAAAAGATACAGGGATAATAAGATATTAACTGCTCCAGAAAAGAAGCAATTTTCTGTGGCAATAGCAGGTTCCAAGCTATGCAGTGTAGATTATTGCACATATAATACATTGCTTTTATAAATCAATCACGTTTTCATAAACTGGATCATGAAGGTCAAGCAGCAGTATCTCCATACAAAATTAGCATTTATTTTGATATAGCCACAGTTGGATGTTTGGTTATTAAAGTTTGTTATTAACTATTAACCTCGGCATGTAACTTCTTTAGCTCATAACTAGTGACTTCTTTCATTTCATAATTGTATTAAAATAGAAACTGTGTCAACCACAGATTAACTTTAAAAGTCTCACTAGGCTAAAAATAATGAACTAATCTACATTTATAGGAGGAACAGATTTCAGATGATTCTTATTCTTCTCAGGTTGCAGGAAGAAAAAAAAAGTGATCTTACCATTCTAACTTTAGAATGGGATAAACTCACACTTATCTAGTGCCTACAGCTGACAAAACAAAAGCATAGGAATTCCATCTGCTGGGATCATCTCCTGGATTCCTGCAGTATTTCCTACTCGCCATATCCAAGCGGTCAAGTGAAGTGACAGATGAGGACAGAGCTCAGGTCTCAGGCTACCTGCTGCTGATGTCACTTTGGAAAGGCTGAGGCGGTAAGTAGGACATTTTCTGCAGAAACTCCTGCACAAGTTGCAGGATGATTAAGTGATTTACACCTGTGAGGAGTGGCCAGGTAATTCCAACCATCCTTCTCCTGCAGTGGGTCTCACCATGAGTACACAAGGAGAAAGGCCGGAGGAGAGGAGAGGGTTTAGGATGGGCTCCCTGCTGCTGGGCACCAACTCCAACGGGGAAGCTGCGGAACACGTGTCTCCATTTCCAGAGGGATGGACTGAAGCACAGATGGAGGTGACGAAGGTCACACAAGAAGGCTAGAAATGGATGGTGGAAGTGCCTTACCAGGCTGAGAAGAACGTTTCAGTAATCAAACCCATCTCCTATCACCACCACCAGGATGCAGCCATCCTACCGCATGAAAACTCACTACAGCACAGTTCATCTGACAGAATAGCAGTAACTGAGCGCTGAGCTGGTTAAAGGCTCCTTTACACTAATAAAGTGTAAAGGATCAAAGCCAGAAAGCTTGACACTTCCCTCCCACCCAACATTCCCAGTGTGATTCCTGGGACAGAGGCCACTCCTAGCATCAGATCAGAGCTCTTCCTGACACCTGGCGAGATCTGCTCTGCTTTACACCAAGTGACACCCACCGAGACGGGATTGGGGACACTGACCCGTGTGTGTCACAGCACACAGGCCTGGCTAAAGCACAGGGTGCTACTAGCTGTTCTGTGCAGCCTGGGCCTTCCCAGGGTGTCCTCCACACAGGAGGAAGGCAGCTGAGGAAAGACAGGACCTCATACATCTTGAGACAAACCTTTCGAAATAACAAAGCACAGAACCAAACAGCAGTTGCCACCTGAACCTTCCCCTCTGCTGCTGCTTTTATGCCACATCACATTCAGTATTATTATTTGCTCCTTGTAAAACAGCAAAACCAGTTTCACGCGTATTCTGCAACTGCAGGATGCTGCACATCAAACTGTTGCAAGTCAACCTGTGTCCTCAACTTCTGCAACACAACTGAATCTCATTGAAGGTAGCCCCTGTAACCACAACGCTCCTGAATATTCCAGTAGCCTGCCCAAAGGAAAGGGCAGTTGTAAAAGCAGCTCTGCTGAGATCTCCCAAGGCATTGCCATTGGATCTTCTACTCACAGGACTTGGAGCCAGGCTTCCCACATGCAGCAGATCCACAGGCTCATGCACAGGGTCACCAGACACACAGGAGGCGTTAGGGCAGTCAGCACTGAGCAAAAACATAAAGGCATCTGCATGCAGACACAACAGCTTATGTCCTTAGCTCGTATTTCTCTTCCAAACTTCCCAAGAGCAATCCCTGTTCTGGGTCTCATTCATGGCTCTGGTCTTGTATCAGCTCCTGCTGGTTTCTTCATTCAGCAGGGCTGTTTTCACTGACTTCAAGAGAGCTGGGACACATCCCACTTCTTTGCAGACTTTCCATGAATAACCAGATGCTTCTGCAAGCTCTTGATGGCCTCCAAAAAGAGGCAAGAGCCTTCAAAGGAGTGAAGTCCTAGAAGCAGTTTTCCACGGTACCTTCAAAGACAAGATCACAAGCACAGCAACAAATCTGCAGCAAACAAGGCAGCCGGTGACAATGCTGAGGAACAGAAGTTCTGGCGCCCTGGGGCTTTCCCAATTGAATTTCAATAGGGAAGCAGTGGGGTGCCAATCTTCAACCAGCCAGCACTCAAAAGCTCCACCTGAAAGGGCACTCTCCAAGAATCGACTCACCTCAAACACTTGCCCTATTTCAGGGTTGATAGAAATGAGTTATTTGCTGAGGCTTGACAAATTTAACTCAAAACATACTTCCCAGACGCCTAAGCTCAGGTGTCAGGTATAAAAATATCCACCTCAGTAATTCCCTCGCTTGTCATCTCCAAAAGGGCTCGTCACCCTCACACCCTCTGCAGCTCAGAGGGGCAAAGCAGATGTCTGGGCTTTATCCTGCACTTAATCAAACGCTTGTTAGCAGTTTTCTAAATGAGAAATGTTGCAGGTGTGGTGCTCCTTACGGACCTGGTGCTGCAGAACGGATGGGTGGCAGGTGAAATGGTACTGATGTGCATCCTTCAGTGGATTGCCCTAGTGTTAAATGGGATGGTTCACGTGCCAAACCACGGCTGGTCCAGCATACAGGGAGTTGCATGGTGAGGGGGTAAAAACAGAAAAAAAAAAAAAAAAGAAAGAGGGAGAGAGAAAAGAAAAAAGAAAAAAAAAAAGAAATCTGTCATATAAAATACTCGTCCCTCTGCTGAAATAGCTGTCAACAGCTCCAACCATTCAGGCTAGCAAATGTATTACTTCCGTAATAGAAAAGTTCTGTATTATTTAGTGTAACAGCAGTTAATAAACTTCCCCAGGATGCTGACAGAGATCTCCTTGCAGAAATCTGCTGAAACAATGGAGGGGAGCAAAGATATCAGGAGGAAAGGAAATTACTGACCTTCTCCAAAATCACTGGTGGAGCCTTCTATTTTCTACTGTAGGAAATATAAGGTGCTGCCTACAGTAGGAAATCCACTAGCTGATTTCTTTTTTTTTAATAACCTATTACACAATCTTTAGTTCTTCACTAAAAGTCTAATTAATCCATTTCAAGACCGTTCTGACAGCTTTGTGAAATGCTCTCTGCCAGAACAGCTCTGCTTAAAATGTAGCATCACCCAAAATTTCCCTTTTGCTCTCCCAAGGCCAGGAGTCACTCAACTGCAGGGCACCACAGTGACATTTCTGTGACACCAGCAAAATAGAGGGGAAAATCCAGTTCTCCCTGGCAGAATTGGATTTTACATACATATATTTTCTTCTCTTCAGAGAGCAGGGCTGCTCCTGTTGCTCCAGCCATTCAGCAGATTGCTAAGCCTCTGTCTCAGGAAACCATTTGAGCACTTTTACCCAGACTTTAGGCACCTATGGGCTTCCTCAACTTGGACTTGAAGTCAACCATTGCTGGAGGAGGCTATTGGAAAGCTTCCAGAATAGTCTCCTTACACGTCTGTCTCCAGTTTATCACTGCCATCACCCACCATTTGCAATTGCTTAAACGAGTTCACCACTCTCTTCAAAGCTGGAGGAGATGAAGGCTCAAACACCTGAAGCTTGCTGTTCTCCACTGAGGTACATGCTACCACTAGATGCCATGTGTTGATGAATCTAGACCATGTTTGCATGTGTTTTAGTAGCATGAGCAGGCCTGCTTGCTCTTCCTCCAGTTCTTCATCTCTTTTCAGGTCAGGACCAATTGCTTTCTGGAGACGATGTGTTTCAGTCCATCCAACACGGTAACCTGAAGCTGGAGAGGTAGTCACTAAATAAATAATTCTCTGATGATTTCATTAATGTTGTTAACATCTGGTAATACTTTCTCACATGTCTTTCACCAGTGTCAGGCCTATTTGGAAATATGTTATGAGAGAGATTAAACAAAAGCAGGAGTCACTTGTGTGCAGGTGAATGTCACACAGCACGACCCAGACAAGCTAATGAGCAGAGACAACGTGCACATCCAGACCTCAGCAGAGCAGTTTCTGTTTTCTGGCATCTGTTTAGCTCTCAGGATGTTTTGGAGGACACAAGTCTCACCACCTCGTTATCTCTGTCACCCAAATGCTCTTTGTGTAAAACATTTCAACCAGTTGGCTCGCCAGGAAGACGCACAAGTTAATAACGACGATGCTGAGCGCTGGCCAATGCTTGGTCTCTGAACCATCTCAGCAACCATTCCCAGCCCTTCGGAAGATCCCAGTTGTTGGATGTGTTGCAGGAGCACCGAGCTGCAGCTCCGGTGCAGCTGGGGAGCAGGGCTGTGTCGAGGCGCCCATGCTCATCAGCTCCTTGGGTGACCCAAGGTGGTAGGTGGGCACGGATGTGACTACGGACTGATCCGAACCCTCAGCCACCTTCAAACCACCGGCCTGGTTGGTGCAGGAAACCTCCAGGTGGGATTTTCACTGCTTTAAAAGCTCCTCGCAGGGAGCTCCTCTGTGCCTGGGCCAATTCCTCTGCTTCGATGTGTTCACAAACATCCTGCATGGAGAACCTGGCTGCTCACGGGCACTTCTTGCTACAAAATTGATCTGATTGTACCCAGATAAGGAACTTGCAAGCAGTCAATAGAAACTGTTCCTGGAGATGCAAAAGCAGCCAGATAGATAGAACAGTTTTTGCACATAATTAAGATAGGAGATGTTTCTGACACAGAATATGATAATCAACAGCACTGGATTGTGCACATCATTGCATCCCCTCTCCACCCCACAACTGCATTTGTGCAAAAGAAGACAGCATATTCTCCACGAAAAATCATGACTTTTCACTGGGGTTCCCAGCACGATGTTTCTTCAGTCCCCCTATCCTAGCACAAACTTTTGGTCCATTTGCAAGCCAGAATTATGCCACTATGTTTTAGATAGAGATAATGCACTTTCTGCCATATTTGGCAAGCAGAGTATCTCATGCTTTTAAAGTGTGTTCTTAGAAACCCTTAATTAAAATCCATGAACACAGAGAAGCAGAACCACGTTTAAAATTACAACACGTTAAATCAGATTAGAAATTGAGCGGTTTCTTTTTTTGTGCTATGCCTCAAGGACTTTAAACCTTTCTGGAAGATTGACACCACTCTCTGTTTGTATTGAGCGTATCAGGAGGGATTGAAATCTGCCCCTGTAAGATGTCAATCGAGGAACTCCTTCAGCTTAATGGAGCCACTGCCAGCAAGACACTTGTGCACGTCCATGGCCTCGGGAGCACCGATGGTGACAGAGGTGGCACCAACACACCGCGGCGGCACCGTCACCGCAGGGTAAACCTGGGAACCACATGCTGCTTCTCATCTTAGAATTAAAGATTCCCATTTCCTTCCTTTTTCTAAAAACAAAACAACCTAACCCCGCAAAATACATTTCTGACTGGAGCACACAGTATGACAGGGATGTATTACACCTCTCCAAATCAGAAATTAGTTTAGAAATGCCTCCTCCTAATGATTCAAGCAACAGAGAAAGGCAGAGGTTTCCTACAGGCTCCAGCTGTTAGGTCCTGACTCTGGAAAGCACAAAAAATGTTCTTCGTTCCCCTCAGGGCATTAGGACTGATGTGGGCAATGGGCTCTTAACCCCAATGACAGGTAGGACTCCTGCCAGAGCAGAGCTCCTTGCCACCCTGTGTGAGCAACGTCCCCCGGTCCATGGAGAGATGCAGGTGCTCCACTGAGGACCCTGGAGATGCTCTTGTTGAACATCCTGTGGCACTTGTCATGGAGGGTCTCAGAACGACCCCGAAATTGGGAATATTTTTAGCCACAGATTTCTCCAATTCAAATTCAGGCTTCTCCAAGGCAGACGTGCAGGTGTGAGCGAGCCCCAACAGGCTCCCTCTGCACCCAAAGGGAAGGCAGAGGGAGCAGAGGGAAAGCCGAGCATCTCTTGGGGTGAAAATAGACCTCAGGAGTCGCTGGTTCCTCCACCTTGACTCCAGCAGACATGTAGGGATCTACATCAGATCCCTGACCGCTTCAGACCGAGGCATCCATTCTTCGGAACCTTAACCTAGGGCTGGCAGTTCCCCTTGTCGGTGTCAGGAGAGGTTTCCACACTCCAAAGTCACACAAGTGCCCTGTGACCCTGTGGTGAAGGTTTCTCCACAAATACTTTCATTGAGATACCCCAAACCCAGAGCCTTTGGGAAAGCCCAATATATATCAGGGTTGAAAATCATGCTTTAATGTTGAGAGGAGGCTGTTTTAACTTCCCCACACAAGGGCATAACCCTAGTTTAGAAATCTTGTCCAAACAATAAAAACCTCGTAATTCTCCTTTGTTTGTTTTCAAAGCACTGATTTGGGTGGAATTATGTGATGGGTTGGCAAGAGCCCCACAGAAGGCTCCTGCCTGAAGCAGGCAATCATTCTGGTGTCACCTACCTGTCATCACTTTAAGGCAATATAGCAAGTTGATGGCTTTGTGTGAAGAGCTAATGACATTATTTTAATCTGTAAAAATCAGGCACAGGAAAATAAGCTTTTGGCATCATACTACAGCATAAAATTAATGTACAAGCTCTGCATGGTGCCATTACCGAGTTGAAATACAGCCTTTCTGGATGCAGAGCTTTAAGTAATCAAGTATTACTAATACACTTGCAAGTTTAACGTGAATAGACCTTTGGGTTTTTCTTTGCCTAATGAAGGGTTTGATTGTGCTGCATAACACAAGTTAGCGGGGGCATCTACTGAAGTTGGCGCGTGCAGAAGAGCAACGAGCCCTCCCCGGGTTGTGCTGCGGCTGCAGAACGCTGCAAGGTTCACAAATTCAATACTGAAATAACTCCCCGAGGGAACACAGGTTGATTCTTTCTCATTAGCCTGCCCATGCCTTGGTTGCAATTAGACTCTCATTTTTTGGTGAGCAGGCTGATAACTCGCCGAAGGAGCAGAGCCTGTGGCATAAATACAGACACGGGCCGAGCTCCAGCCAGGCTGCAGAGGGGCAGTCCTGACGCGCCGGCGCCCGCGAGGAAAAGCTTTACCAGAAACACAGAAAATTACAAAATCCCTACAAGCACGCTTTAAAAATGGAACTCCTACAATCTCCTGGGAGAAAGGAGATTACCTAATGATCCTCGCTTCGGAATACTTCAAGTGCATGTGAAGTAAATACTATTTTATTCAGACTAACACGTTCCCTTCACGCAACGGGGGATATTTTCCCCCTGGTCCTTGCAGGGCTCGCCTTGCTGCAGTACCCGGGCTCGGCACGTGCTGCTGCAGCTGCCACCAAGTGACCTGTGGGCTGTGGGCACTGCCAGGCTGCCGCAGGCGCCACCTCGTTTACCCATATTAGCCTTCCTCAGGATCTGCAAATTATTCCCTTTATTTATTTATTTATTTATGCACATGGCTCATGCCTAGAAAATGCTCATAAGAAAGATTCTTCTTACAGACTGGTTGTAACTGCTCAGTTTAATCCCCTTTTTCCCTCACTCATCTCCGCTTTCCGGAGCATCCCCGTTCCTGCAGCAATTAAAGGTCCTTGTCCTCCCCAGACTCACCTGCTCCCAGGTGAAGCTGCTGTCCCCAAGGGGAACCCCCTGCCAAAGCAGCTCCCCAAGGCCCCCAGGCTCCTACAGGAAACCTGGAGCACACAAGGGACTGGACGTCACTGTCCCCAAGTCGGAGCGGTTGTTCTAACCCTGCAGAATTGTGCTGTGCGGCTCAGTTTTGTACCCAAAGTTTATTTAATTTCTATTTTCAGAGAGCAAAAAATATTAATACAGAGTGTATCTTCTGTTTCAATATATCTTCAAGCGAGTTCTTTGATGGAAGTTATTTTTACTCCATGTCTACATGAAAAAGTAATTTCCAACAGGCCACATCCTCAAGAAACATCTTTCATGCATAGACGAGAAAAAAACAGACATCAATAAACCAATAAAGGTGTCTTAAAGTTTCATGGATGATTCCTGCATGTGATTTAGCGGGATGAAAAGCCAAATGGAGTGAAATAAAGTTTAAACTGAAATTAAAAGAGAACAAATTGTCATTATCATGAGTAACTGAGCAAGAGCACTGAGCTGTTGAGTTCGGTGCTAGCTGACACAGTGGCAGACTGGCCAAACACAGGGATAAAGCAGCTGGGGATTATTATCAGTCCTCAAGTATTCCAAAGCAACCCGAATTCCTGCATGTCCAAGCAGGCTCAATCTCAAAATATACAATAAGGTAAATGCAGGAAGGCTTGTCCCAGCTCAGTAGAGAATCTAGCAATACAACTGCTTGCCAAAGATGAAAAGGTCCCTCCGCGGGTTGGAAGGTGCTTTGGGATCTCCCAACCCTGGTGCAAATGCAGAAGGGTTGGACATGGTAAGGAGAAGAGGGGAAGCCTTTTTCTCTCTGAAAGAGGGATCTCAAATGTAGGAAGCAGGAAGCAAAATTAAAAGCAGGAAACAAACAGGGCAGGAGAGCAAGGCTGAAAAGAGCTGAAAGTCCCTGGAGCGGGGAGGGAAGAGATGACCCTTCATGGCAAACGTCATCTTCTGCCACAAAGAGCCATCAGGCTGGATGGGGCTCTTGGCAATTTACTGGCACACACAGAAACTGGAGAAGCAATAACAATCTTTTTTTTCAGTAAAAATAAGGAAAATTGTGGTCAAAACACTTTCAGGCAAAATATAATATTGTAGTCAGTCCAATACTGAATCTTTGTGTTCTTTTTTGGTTTTGTTTTCATTCCTGGGACGACTTCTTTTTAAAAATAGAATTGTTTGATATGAAAAATTAATGTGTTTCTCTTTGAAAAAGAAATAAAATTTCCCTTCAGATTGCTAAGTTAATAATTTTATCTTGCTATTTGCAGAAAGTGATCTGAATTTATGAACAATATGTGTTGTTCCCCATACTGAAAGCTACTTTTAGGAAATAAGTTATTAAAAACTTGCTCAGCTACCACTTCATGTTCAATTTGTACCAGGAAGGTGTATGGCATAATGTGTTCATGCCTTGAAGAGTTCCTCTAAAATAAAGTAAATAAAATGTTCAGAATTTCTGGGTTCAAATAGCTAGGAATTGCCATTTTCTGCAGTCAAGACTGGAGCAACCCACTGAAAATGTATGCACAAGATTTGCACATTCATTAGGTTTCCATGCACCATTATCAAAGGCATCGCAGAGAAATCACTGAAGGGATTTTAATGACCAAAATGAAGGAAAAAGAAAGATTTGCCGACAGTCATTGGGGGAAAAAAAGCACCTACAGCGACGGATCTTACAAAAGGGCAGGAGGAGGAGAAGAGGAGTCTCCCAATAGAGCGAGGCTAAAAATGGCCACTGAGAGAAGGAAAACCATGCAGAAAACCCCAAAGCGTGGGAGGGATCCCGCCAGCTCCGCGCTTCTCCCCTCCTGCCCATGGTGATCCGATTCCCGGCACTGCCACCGTCGGGTGTTGGTGTGAGTCCTTCCTCCGTTCCCAAGTGTCCCAACGAGCTCATTCTCCCCCTTTTTGGGCCAGGAGCTGCTACAACAGCCTTGTGGCAGCTGCCAGGGCTCTTCAGCGCGCGGCCTTGGACCTGAGGCCACCACGGAGCTCCTTGCAGGTGACGCGCAGCCAGGGAAGGCTCCTCCAGAGAGTCACTGCCCATTTTCTGTATGTTCTGGGCAAAGCACATGCCACCAGCATCCTCAGCACCCCTCCTGCCACCAGACCTTCCCCTGCCTTGAGTAGAATTCCACTGATTTACTAAATCGACCTCTCTTCTTTCCAAACCTCTCTTTCTTCTTATGACTTTGGACATTCCCGCGAATTAAAAAAAAAAGCAGGAGAAGAAATATCCATGATTTTCCTTTGGGCAGAAAAGCAGGGAGAGAAGAGCAAGGCATGTAGAGCACTGGTGCTGGGAGCACTTGCTGCCACCAGCACGGCCTTGACCCCAACGCCACTCGTCGTCACTCCTCCAGCAGCCCAGGCCTTCATGTGTAGGTGCAGGGGAGCCCTCCACGCTCCAGCAACAGGCAGCAAGGCTGGTGAGACCCTTGACACGCAGAGCTTTGGCAACTGGAAAGGCCCCAGATGAAGAGCATGCCACCCAAAAGGATGGCTGTTGGGTACTACACCCAGCACAAGGGACAGCAAAGAGGAGCAGGGCTGAGAAGATATCACCAGCCAGGAAGAGTGATTTGGCTCGCCAGATCAGCAAACACCTTCTGCTATTGCACAATGAAGAACCTGAAGGATTTCCAGAGAATGAGAATCATATGGATCAGAGTTTTGTTCTTAAATTTGCTTGCTTTTCTCCCTTTCTAGATATTGCACAGAGGCAGGTTTAGAAGTAAAGCTTCATTTTGGAGGGGAGAAATCAGAAAGTTGCTACTAGGGAATGCCAGAAATGGAGTATTTCAGTTTAAAAGGCAGGTTCCTTTCCTTACATAAGCTCAGGAGTTCCAGATGAATTCCTGCGAAAGTCAACGCTGGCAAATGAATGAATTCACCCCTCCTCACATGCTTATGGTTTTATGTGAAAACACCAAGCTGGACCCAGACCTGCAGCTGATTTCTTGAAAATATCATCACACAGGTGGCTCCTACGGGAGGACGGGAAGGATGGGATGGAAGGAGGGAGGGTGGGAGCAGCCGCAGCGCTGGGACCCCACGGCGGGAGCGTTATCCGAGGATGCCCTGCATGGCCAAGAATAGTCTAATACTTGGATAACAAAAGGATCTAGAAAGATGAATGAAACCAACTTTTTTACTTACTGATACGGTCTTTACAAGTGCCAAGGATACGAGTGTCTTTATTAAATAGAGTTGCCTTATGCTGTGGATCTAGCAAATCTATTTCCCTCCATACGAAGGACTACATTTAACAATATTTCAACGGAGAACGCTAATTTAAATCTACAGTTCAGTGGTTCCCTTAAGAGATGACAGTGTAATGCTGAAATTATTGATGTCTGTCTCTTGTACAGTAGACTCCCCACCGGGCTGCATAATGCACCGTTTCTCCAAATGTGAAGGAATTGGCCGTCTTCGAGTTGGCCAAAGAAATCAAGAAATGAAATACGTTTCATCACACTTTTTAAACACCCTCTCTGATATTCACTTCAGCTATGCACCAATGCAAATTTTCTAAGCCAAGACTTGAAAGGGCAGTCACTTTTATAGCAATGCCAACGGAAGATGCTAATAGTATCTTACATTAAAGATGACTAAAGCCTTGCTATTTCAAGGGTAACTCAGAGCATAATCAGGGATGAATGGAAGCCCAGTCTAGCTTAAGATAGAAGGCATTTAGCAAAGGAAACAGCTCTAGAGAAGCAATGACATGTGTTTTCCCCCATTTACATCCCCAAAGCCTCTTTGGCTTACCAATGGCTGCTCTCCGTATGCAATGGGACTGCACTCACAAAAGAAGAGCTATTGCAAGCCTTGAACAAAAGCTGCCCCTAGCAAATTTTTCTGGCTAGCAGAAGGGATGACCTCAAATCTCAGATTTTCCATCTCACATTTATTTGCACTCTGTTAGAAGAGAAGAAAAAGGCCTTATCCAACTGCTACTACTTCTGTTCTGGGTGGAAAAAGCTACAATGCTACATCCTAAGGAAATACCGCAAAAACATAAGAGTCTAATCACAAGTCCAGCATCCAAATTCAGCTCAAAGTGTCCTAGCCTGAATGAAATTTGAGATAAAAAACGTTCACAGAGTCGTTTTCCTTCCCTGTCTTTGGATTATGATCCCAAAGTCTTGCGTCTGGCCACACAAGAGACAGAAAACAGAGATTTGCCTCATGCAGCTTCTGCCTCTGCTTTGTCCTTGAGCCGACAAGCCCCTTGCTCACCTCTCCCATCCTTGGGGCTTCAAGGAAAGACAGTTATTCACTTTATAACACTGCATCTCTGACACAGCCTCAGGAACAGTTTCTGGATACAACCTCTCACTTTGCGGTACATTTGTAGAGAGGGGACACATCCCTTTGGAAACTGCACATGGAGTGAATAATTACAGACAACAGAATCCTGTTCCTCAAGCTCCATCTCCCTTGCAACTGCAGCTGGACAGTGTAGGCCCCTCTGACATCTGGCATTTCCCTCCCCGCTTTTGTCAGAGCAAGGATTCCGATGTCATCTACCATAGGAGAAAACAGGAGCACCTACAGTGCAGTGATCCTGCAGGCAGGACACTCACAAACCATCAGCACAGCTCAGATATCAGCAAATAAATCTTCAAACATCAACAGATATTTTCCTAGCGCGAGCTTGCTGACTGCTTGTCAGACTGAGAAAACATCAAAGCCAGATTCCCATTCCTTTCAAGCAGGACTCAGAGGTACGTACTGAAAAAGCCTAGAAAGGGGGGGTGTGTGCACGTCTCTCTCTATATATCTATAGAAAAATAATATCTATATATAAAAAAGCATGCTTGCTGAAAACACGCCTGCAGCTGCATTTTACAGATAACAGAATCTGGCTGAAATGTGGCTGTCATTAAAATCAGATCATAAAATCTTCTGAGTTCAGAAGATGTGTAAGGAAATTACAACATGGGAACTCATCCTTCAGAAGATCATGATGGGTGGAATTGTTGAAAGTAACCATGCAGATGCTCATCTTGAGCTTTTTAGCCCTATGTAAAATCCCCTTGCACAACAGAAACAGGAAAAAACAGGTAGCAGAAGGCAATATAAGAGAAGCTCAGGGGAGAAGTCTGGTTACTGACTAGTGATGCCACTATGCCATTTATTCCAATAAAGTCCATGAACAAGACACACATTAACACTGTAATTAAACCACTTTTCTGTATTTCATTCAAACGATTTTTTTCCCCACAAAACATCGGCTCTAAGGGAATATTTGAGTGCACACTCAATTAAAAAACAGTAGCCGTACACGCATGCACATAACGATCACCAGCAATTACCGAGCCCTCCTCCTACCCACTCCTGCTACCAAAGTGGTACCTGCACAACACAGACAAGTCTGCGAGCTCAAAGCTGGGGTCTCAGATCTACCCATGGGATGACATTCAGTGGGAGTTTGTGCACCACGCTCAAATGTTTGCAAATTCCAGGGATTCCTGGGGACATGAGAGATGTTCAGACTTTGACAGGACTCTCTCTCTTTCTTTAAGGATTTATTGGAAAATGCTTTTTATTTGCCTTGACCAATTGTGTCAGGAATGAAACCTTTTCAAACTAAAAATAACTGTGTTGGACTCCTTGCTAATTTTGTAGGGTGCATTTGTGGAGAGGTGTAATAAAAAGATCACATAAGCAGCACAAATGTGTTTCACCTCTGCTAATACTTGAGTAGAAAATTATCCAGAATGACAACCATAAAATTATTGGCTACTTTTCTGTACCTATATTTTTTTCTGCGTATAACTTCTTCTCCAGATAATATATGCATCAATCTACAGCCTCAAACAGCCCCTGCTACGCACACCTTTTGCACAGAAGTGAATGTCGTCATTTGCCATTTTTCAGGAATTCCTCATGACTCAATGCAAACTACATTACTGCTGAGTATTCCCCTCGCTGCAATGTGCCATGCTGTACCCCAGTTTGACAGATTACCCCAGTCTCTTCTCTTTTGATAGATTTAAGAGAGGATGAGCAAGCACGTATGTGTTAAGCAAGCACGTAATGATGCTAAGTCAAGGTGCAAGAGGACAAGGTTCATAACCAGGCAGGTGTCAGTTAAGTTTAAATAATGATAAATATCAAATCACCAATTTGAGATGACAGGTAGATAAAACGAGACAAACAGGAATACGGATCTAGGATGAGGCAAAGCTCTTGACTGCAAATTGCTGTAGGTTTGACCAGCACAGAGCTGCTTCCGACCAAGTCAGTTCCATTCTTTCCAGTCCAGATGCAATATAGCAAACTTTTATGCTGGAAAACACTAAATATGTGAAGTTTGTCGGCCTGGCAGAAAAACACACCCAAAATGTCACAAGCTGAAATGGGTAGTTAAAGTGGTATCAGGCAAGAAACCTTCCTGCAGCGCAAAGCCCAGAGGAGCATCCCGGAGCCCTGCCCAGGCCAGTGCATTCAAACATATGGGGGCACAAGCAAACAAGCTCCACGCAGTAGTTCTCTGCTCTGGTCTGGGAAAAAGCATTTGAAACAAAATGGGAAATGGCCCAAACCCCACAGCAAACCCCGAGGTGCCACAAGGGGACAAATCCTGCTGGGCAGCAGCAAGGGAGAGCGGAGCAGAGGCACCCACGTGAACCCAAAGTGGACATTCCCATTCCAGCCTCCGTTTTCAGGTGCAGGTCAAGAAAGGCATCATTAAACATTAAAAGCTTAGGGGACGCGGTGGCCTTCACCACCACGGCAGCAGGATGCCACCAGGACGCAGCAGAACGAGGGGAAGCAGCAGCGCACAGGGCTGCTGGTGAGCAGCTATGGAGACTCTCTGGAGAAGGAACCTTGCTTCCCTGTGCAATCGCATCCAGGTGTGCCAGAGCACCGTGTATCCGCTGTGAGCCAACGCTGACACATCCAGGATTTCCATCTGCTAAAAGAGACCAGGCCCAGGGCATTTCTGCACTTTGTCAAAACACTGCTGTGCTCGTGCTCTGGCAATTTATTTCACCTTTTTCTTGCAAAGCAGCAAATCCTGGTATCTCAAGCTTTCAGTAATCATCTTTTGCTTTATTCAATGAAGCACTGAAAGGCAAAACCCTCAGCATTGCTCTTTCAAATGCAGGGCATCCTATCCATCAGCCAGGGATGAACATTTAGATTGTCAACTAAACTGGAAACAAAACTAAACCAACAAAACTAAACTTAATCTAAGCCCATTTTCAGATAGGCAGAATATAACACTCCAAACTGGAATGTGGCCAAATTAGCAAAGGGACCCCACTACAGTGCTAATTGCTCTACGAGTCAGAAGCTACGGCACGCTCATGCTTCAGGCCAAAGTATAACGGATGGCCAAGGGTCAGCACTTAACTTGCACTTAAACTTAAGGCAACTAATGAAGCTTTGCCCCTAGTGTAAGCAACCATGTTCCTCATCTAATCAATGAGTATGGAAGAATGAGTATGAGTATATGCGTCTCTCTGGAGGGTCTCCAGAGGGAAAACCCTTGCGAGAGGGGACGCTGCCTTTGGAGGCGTCTCTTCAGGAAGAGGACAGGGACTGCAATGCCATTGCGGTGAGGGAGCTGGCGCGTCAGTCCGTTGGGTTGGGTTGGACCTTCCCAGTTGGCCTTGGCAGAGGCCAAGGTGGGGACACACGGGGTGTCCACGCTGGCCAGGTCAGGACGAGGTATCCCAAGTTAGATGGGATACGATTCCCCTAAATGCTTGATGCCCCAGAGGCAAGAAGAAATCCTCTACGTCCTGGGGCAAGCTCTGCATGAGGTCCAGCATCTCCTAAAGGTTGACGGCAGCGTTAAGCACCTTCACATACATATTATATATAGTATTATATATACCAGAGTGCTAACTCTGATAGCAAGTGGACTTGGGGGTCTCAATCGAAGGCTCAGCTCGCTGCACGGGTACCGGAGCGCGGCCACGCAGGACACGGAGCCGCCCGCAGCCCAGCGCCCTAGAAGCCGGATTTTGCTCCGCTTTGGAAATGAAACAAAAGCGTCCCCATTTCTTCCTTCAGCAGCTTACAAACCACATGGTGTATCGAATGGGAACATAATGTCAGAGCTGAAACATTTATTTTCCTGAAAACAGTCTTCATGCAGTGGAACTGACAGCGTGTTTCAGGAACACTCGAGGACAAGTCAAGGACAGACAAAAAAGATGCAGTTCCTAATTCCTTTTTTTTCTCCCCCGCCAGTGGAAAATACTTTCAAGTGGAAAACACCTTCCTCACTAACTTTTTGTTATACAAAGCATATTTGGGAAGAAACGTGCTATTACCATTTCAAACTAGAGTAAGTGCAAAGCTCTAAGCCTGGGTTATTAAAGGACACAAGTGAACGTTTGCAAACCCTACATTACACAGAAGATGTTTTTACAGTAGAAATTTTTACATAACGTAACCTTAGCCGAATGGCAAAGACATAAAACGTTATATCCTGAAGGTGACTGGGAACCCAAAACTAGATTCCTAAAAACAAGAAGTGCCCAAGATAGGCTCCTGCAGGAGCACAGACCTATGGCCAGGGCTACTGTGGATCAAGGGAAGGCAGCCCACCATGGCTACTGCAGATCAAGGGATGGCAGCCCACCATGGCTACTGCCATCTGGCACTGTGGTTGGAGATGAGTAACAGGACACGCATCCCATATCTTCAGTGGCCAACGTGACAGTGAAGACTGAGAAGCCCATTGGTGCTATGGTGGCAATGCTAGTTTACCACCAGTACGTCTGCCTTTGACCAAGAAGCATGGAACGGGTCTCTACAGAGCAAGTTTCATTGCCACTTTCTCCATGAAATTCACTATTGCTTCTGGAGTTGCTCTCTTTGAGATACATTTTTTGACATCCATCTCTTTCCATCTTGCAAACACCACTTTACTTCTCCCCGCGCTATCCCACAAATACGCACAGCAGAGCATATGAGCACAGAGAGCCCCAGGGAGATCACAGCCCCTCTGCTAGAACCCACTGCAGTCTCCACAAGCAGCTCAGCATCCCTCTCCAGGGCTCACACACTAAGCCTACCTCACTCAAGTAACAGCAAAGCAAATTGAAAAATAAATAAATAACAAGAACAGAAGACTAGAAACAATTTACAACAACAATTCATGCAATTTCATTGCATCAAATTGCTCCTATAGCTCAAGGCGAGCGGGCTACCTTCTCCAGCCCTTTCTCAGACGGGTTGTTGCAAAGCCAGCTCACATCTCGTGCAATTTGCTTCTGACAGCCCACACGGAGCCCAGGACCGCTGCGAGGCTGAAGGAACCCAGCTATGGAGCAAGCAGCAGCCTTCTAAGTAACTGTGACTGATCACCAGACCCAGAGCCACTGCCCAAAGTCAGCATGAACCTTCTCTAGTCCTTCTCCTCCTGGAGAAATGGAAATAGTCCTTTGGAGGAAACACTCCTGCATGGCCACAGGGTTTCCTACCTGTGCTGAGGAGCCAAGGTAGCCTCAAATGGAGTGATCCCACAGAATCACAGAACGGCTGAGGTTGGAAGTGACCTCTAGGGATCATTAGTCCAGCCCCCCGGCTCAAGCAGTGACACCTAGATAGACATGATGCTCTTCTTGCCTTCACCCGCATATGTGACGGCCCCCAAACCACTTGTGCTGAGGGCTGCAGTTCTGCCAGGACGAGCCAGCCTGGAAGTCCATGAATGTGCATGATGGAGCTGGGATCCAGTCCAGCCCTGCAGCCAGACCACTGCCAGCAGCGGGAGGTGGCAGCCCAACGAGACGCCAGTGTCCACCTTCGGGAACAGAAGCTGCCACTCTGAGGCCTGAGGTCAAACGTTCCCCAGAAACACATGCCCCAAAACACCTCAGAGAAGGTTGTTTTGGTTGTTTTGTTTTTAAACCTCAAACACAGAAAAAGGAGAAAATGGGGGCACGGC
The DNA here is from genome assembly GCF_000705375.1 of Tinamus guttatus. The sequence goes on from NW_010583297.1 coordinate 91,703, forward strand.
TTTTGAATAGAAAGTGGCCAAGGACCTCTTCTGATTGCTCCTGCCTCGCAGACCACAAGCTCTTGGGGGCAGAGATAGCTCCAGTTAACAAACAGCAGCATTGTTACAAGGGAGAAAGCTACCAAATCATGGCGAAAACTTGATTTGGAGGAAGATGTCCTCCATGCAGCCATCTGGGAGTCAAGCAGAGCTCAGCCACTGCACGGCACTGTGCCATGCGAATGTGTAAATTCATCATGGACAGATGGCTGATTTGACTAAACCTGCCTTAGTTTACACTGGAACTGATCCATTCGTCCGGTGCCAGAGAGTTATGGCTCATGCCTAATTCAGCACCGCTACTCCATAAATTTCAGGAGCACAAGTCTCGGGAGGGTAACCTTCAGTTTCCAACAGATTCCCTGTGCAGGAGCCATGGGCAGGAGCTCACAGGGCATGGTTGGAAACAGCTGTGCAAAGGACAACGCGCAGAAGGGTGCCTAGGGCTGGTGGGCAGAGGAGGCTCCAGCAACCGTGGGGTTCAACGCAACGGGCAGGAACACCAACAAGCTGATGCCTTCAGAATGCTCTTCTTCCATCACTACCGAGCTAGCGTCTTGCTGCTGTATTTGCCGTTTGCAATTTAAATCACAGCACTCAACTATGCAAATGCATATTTAAGAGAAGGGAGAGATAAACAAGCGCTACTGAGGCACTAGTAGAACATCTTGAAGTCTCGATAGTCTATGTTGAAGTGTATGCAAATATGTGGATGGAGGAGTTTGCATCTGGAGGATTATATCATGCAGGTCTTGTCTGCACCTCCATTTTATCACTGCATTTCACTGACTGCCTGCTTCTTCCTAATCGTGTAAAGGGATGGGTAGGTATGTTCAAAACCGAGTGCTTATAATGAATACATAGTCTTTTACAGTTATTTTTTACAAACGTACATGATCTCAGTGACATGCATCCATGAGTCATTCTCACTGAGTCTCTTCCCTAGCCCAGGTTTAATATAATTTACTAGAAATGTGAACTAGAATGGTCTGCTATTTCCAAAAATGACAAGAGTGGGAAACACCATCTTTATAAAAACCAAACCCAACAACTTTTTCCACATTTTCGAACAGCTGCAGCACATGATTGCTCGACCACAGAAACCCGACAGAGATCTGCAGTTCCCAACGTTCAGACATGCACTGTCACTCTCTGGAAAGATGCAGTCGGGCATCCTACCAAAGCGTTTGTGCACCAGGGGTTTCATAGCATCCAGCTCTCCAGCAATATCCGATTAAGGCCTGGAATGCGGCAGCAGTTCGGAGCGCTCCTCAGCCCCACCACATCTGCAGTTCGTGATGGATGGAGCTCTCCCAGCCCCAGGGAAACCCGCAGCCTCTTGGGGCATCGAGCTCCTACCTATAGCCCTGGCCGGGCTCAGAGCATCATCACCTAGAGTTGCCCTTAAGCCGAGGGGAGCGCAGGGAAGGTGGCCCTGGCAGGTTGTTCCCGTTGTCATTTCAGAAACGCCAGCAGTGCAGGCGAGAGCGGGGCAGGCGGGAGGGCTGGCGTGATGCAGAGAAGGTGCCACCACGTGTGCATGGCTCCTGACTGCCACTTGTGGGGCCACACTGCAAAACCCCCCCTGCCCCTCTGCAGATGTGCAGAGTGGTTGTGATTGCAGCTGTGCCAAGGGACAACCCGGAAGAATCCACCCCTTCACACACCAAACTATCACCACTTGCTAAGACTGTAGCCATCAAAGCAGGGGTTGCAGTACATTAAACACAAGGTCTGTGCCCTCCAAAAGCACATTAAAAAAAAAAAAAAGATAATTCCACCCTTAGCTGTGGGTGTATTTGCAGTTTGCGACATGCGCTGAGGATTTGCATCTCACAGACTAATAAATTGCAGGAATAACATTTAGCAGCTGCTATCGCAGTCAAAACAGAAATCTTAAAACTCAAGCGTGTTTACAGGGAAGGACTCCGACCTCTAATTGGGCACCCAATAACAAACCTTCCCATCACTCACGGGCCTAGGCAGGCAGGAAGGGACAAAGCCAGACTTGTTCCTACCAGCCAAACCCCTGATGCTCCTCTAATCCGGGCACCAAAAAAAACAGCATTATTATTATGCACACCAGCCACCGGTGCAGGATGGTCACACACCCTAGATTAGCAATACGGTGCCTGGTGCTAGTTTTACTTATTCCTTATCCTAGGAATATTACTAGGGATATTATTAGGAATTCCTTATCCTAGGAATATCCTTATCCTATCGTGTGCCGTTAGCTCCGCGTGCCACCGCATTGTGGCTGTGCAGAGCAGATATTGAGCAGGATGCTGGGGAGGCGGAGGGTCCCCCGGGCATCCCTCCTTCCCCAGCCTGGCCAGGCTTTGCATGTGCTCGGGACGGCAGCAACATTCCAGGGAAGGAAGCTCCCAAAATCCAGGGTCGAGCAGCAGCACCCGCCTCCACCAGCTCCTTCGGACAGGCCTGTTCTGCCAGAAACTAACCCCAAAGCGGAGCCGTCACGTGGCTGAGCCCCAGCAGCTGCAGCGTGAATGGATAAAGCGCTGCCTATTCCCAGCTCCGGAGCCCGGATCCGAGCGCGGCCGTCACCCCGCGGCCGCCTCTCCTTCGCCACCACGTAGCCATCTCCGAGCACGGAGCAGCCGCCGCTTCTCCCTGGCATGAAGGTGTGAAGAGGGGACAGCGACAACGCGGAGACACTGGGTTCTCCATCCACCACCCCGCGACGTCGCCCACAGGGAGCGCCGGGATCCATGGGGAGCACCGGGATCCACGGGGAGCACCGGGATCACGGGGAGCACCGGGATCCATGGGGAGCACCGGGATCCACGGGGAGCGCCGGGATCCACACGTGGCCCCAGCCCCGCCGCGCGCCGTAAGGCTGAAATCATTTAATCTCCTTTTGACCCAGATCTAGGGCTAGGCAAATATTGATTTTGTTTGGTTCACTTGCCAAACTGGAGAGGGGAAAAATCAAAAAGATTTGGATTAGGCTGAAATGAAATGAAATTTGTTGTTAGCAGGGGGTGTTGTTTTTGCTGAAACACTGTGACTCCAATTTCAGATCAGCGCGCCGTAAGGCTGAAATCATTTAATCTCCTTTTGACCCAGATCTAGGGCTAGGCAAATATTGATTTTGTTTGGTTCACTTGCCAAACTGGAGAGGGGAAAAATCAAAAAGATTTGGATTAGGCTGAAATGAAATGAAATTTGTTGTTAGCAGGGGGTGTTGTTTTTGCTGAAACACTGTGACTCCAATTTCAGATCATTTTACTCAAATCCAAATATTTGTATTGCTTTACTTTGCCTCAATATTTTTCCTTGAGAGATTTTTAATATTTGGAAAGATTAAAACATTTAAACGCTATACTAGCTAAAGGACCTTGCTTTCACTTTTACCCAGTTCTTTCTCCATTTTCCAGCCACAAACACATCCAAGAGCATTTTTTAACCAAACGAATTATCCATATTAAAATAAAACAAAAGGAGAGCAGAACAGTGCTCAGATGCCCAGATCCAAATGAAGGCAGCAGAACGTCCTGAGCCTTTTCCTCCTGGCTGCTTTGGCTGCAATTGCTTTAATTCCTTTAGACATTATACACATAGTTGTGACATATAAATTTTATCTCTCTAGGTGTGTGTTTACATATACATACATACACATACATATGTAAGGCTGCTTCCAGGTCTATAAACACCGGTACAATTGCTAGGGCCCCAAAGCAAAGCAGCACCTTTAAGCAAGCCCATCACACAGCAGCACCGGGCAGCGCGACCGTGCCAGCCTGGGGGCTGCAGCGGGTCCCACCATCCCCATCATCTCCTCACTGCCCCGGGCATTTGATTCCCTCGCCCCAATGCAGCCCTGCAGCAATGAAACACCGTGATGAATCAATATTCATCACTGCAGCGCCCAGATCGGAGGAAAGCTGCGAGTAATTAGCAGTCCTGGCATGCACGCTCAGGCCGTCAGGCACAATGTGCAATTAGACTTTTGCCATGGCACTCCGGGGGCATTTAATGAGTATTTGGTTGAACATTTGTTATTTGCGGAGCAGATGTCAACATTTCTATTTCATAGAAAATATCCCCTCCACGATTACCAAAACATCTCCAGCCCTCCCACGTACCCGTCGGGGAGCAAGGCCCTCCCAAAAGCTACAGAAATGATGCAAACGCCCTGGTTGCTTCTCACGTGGCATCGCTAGCGCTGGAGAGTGATTAGCCAAAGAGGAGCCGCACAAGGCACTGGAGTGCTCCTGGCTCTGCCATCGCACCATCATCTCCATGCAAACCAGGAAAAACAAACCAAACAACAAAAAAAGGGACAGCGGGGGAAAATGGTGCATCCTCAAACTGTCCTGGGGCTCCCAGCCCTGGAAAGCAGCCGGCTGCTCGCCAGGCCACCAGACTGCACCAAACCAGGGCAGGTCCGAGCTCCAGGAGGGCAAGTCCATGTGGCACAAAAAACGCACAAATCTACAACAGCATAGGATGAGTTAAAAAAATAAGTAAATAAAGTAAATAAAAAGAGGAGAGAAGTGGCGAAGAGCATTTTGGATCATATAAGCGAGGAGGATCATGAATTGTTGGAGGGTTAGGTCAGGTTTTTAGCAGATCCCAGCAGGGAAACCATCTTAGAAAGCAGCTGAAGCAGAGCAGAAGCTACTAAAATCAGCAATATTTGCACAGCAGGGAGAAATCCCGGCTCCCAGCGTTCCCAGGCTGCTCTACCAGCAGTCACACTCCATCATCCTCCCTGACGTCTCACTTGGCTGCGCTGCGGAATTGGAGCCGTCGGCGATGGGATGCGGAGCCCAAGGCCCGGGAATGGGAGCCGGGCGTCGGGGCTGCTCCGGCTGCTGTCTGCTCACGGATGGGAGCAGGACCTTCCCGTCTCCCCTTGTTTCAAGGGACAGGTCATACACAAGGGGCTGGAAGACGGGCTGCCCACAAGCATCCTTATTCTGCAGGCCAGCCCCTGGGAAGCGCAGCTTCCCGATGGCACATCAGGATTAATCCAAAGGAGAGGCTGAAGGTCCTTCCTCCTCCCAGAGCTGGTTTCACTCCACAATGAAGCTGCAACCAGCTGCTTGCTTAGCTGTGTGCCGGGCACCACCCTCCGTTCCCAGCTGCAATTTCCTAGGATTAAGGTCCAAACTCCTGCCTGTCCTCAGTGTAAGAGGAGGTGCTGCCGCTTATCCAGGCAGCACCACTTTCTGCCTGGATTTTGTAACTTGCTCCTCCAATCAAGATGATTTCCAACCTTTTCCCAGCCATTCTCTTCATACTCAAGCACCTGCTACTGCATTAGCTGATGTTAAGTTTTGGGGCCTGCGAGATCCCAGGCTTGGGCAACGCTCAACCCACGCACACGCAAGGGGCCGGTACATCAAGAGTTCTTCAAAGTAAATTCAAAGGTATTGCCTTTTGAATCCACAAGTGCCACATTGTCAAGCTTTTCTACACTACCAAGAGAACCATAAATTCACTGTAAAAGCAAGTGAAAGCTCATACACTCTCTATGCTACTACCCTGGGTCTCTGAAATGGAGCTGACAGGACCTTAAGAAGAAAAGAAAATAAATATTGCTAGTCCAATAAATTCCTGGAAGTCAGTAGTAGCTATAGCTATACACACCCTCGTCTTCCCTTTCCAGGCTTCGGAGCAGTTTGCAGAGAGCATCAGCAACTTCAGAACATCTGTGCTCAAGAGGTGGGATGTGTGTAGAGACCCATAAGCATTTAAGACTCATTCTCCATCTTTTCTTCATGAGAAAAACAGTAACAACTAATCAAAAAGGCAAGAGATCATTCCAGGCCAGTCAAAAAACAGTAAATGTGCAGAGAACTAGAAAATGCATGGATGGCAAGTGCCTGCCTCAGTTTTTCCACCTGCATCGACTGGCTGCTCCTCAGAATAGCCTGGAATATTCCTTAGAAACAATTTCGTGCTTTGGCGACCACAGGAATTATCAGAGGACTTCAGAGGTTGCTTCCAACCCTAACATCTATAAATCTGTCTCTGTGTCAGGATATACAGAGGTTTGTTCAAAACTGCACTACTACTAAAGTGCACACGTAATAGCGCGCTGCATGGGGACCTCTGCCATCTGCCCGAAGGGACAGCATCCCCGTGAACTCATGTGGTCACCCAACCTCGCACGTGCTGCAAAGCAACTCCAGACACCCCCCTGCATCTCAGTCTGCTCCGCCTGATGCCGCGGCCGGCTTGTGCAGTCATTAAAATCACGAGGGTGCCCTTGCATGTTGGAAGCACAGCCTGTATTCTGCCCGTTGCAGACTTAGCACGAGAGGGAGAGCAGCGCATGGGTGTGATGTCTCTTACTTACATCAAAGTAACAAAGACAGATCAAAGTCCTTCCACCTCTGTGCTGCACTTGGAGAGACGGTGCTACTACTAGCACAGCAGCTCAACCGCCCTCTCCATCTACTCTAAACAAGAGCTGTGGGGACAAACAGTGTGAAGGTGAAATGTCACCTTGGGTGAGGCCATCCGGACCCTGCAGCAGACCCGGATCCGAGCCGAGGACTTCCGTCCCCAGGAGCTTTCAGTCCTGCCTTCAGGCCCCGTGTGCCCCTACCCGCTCTGTGCAGGAGGACCAGCACCTGCAGCACACGAAACACGGCCAACACCAAGGCGATGGGGAACTCAACGCAGGGAAGACCTTTGCTTCCCCATCCAGCAACCCCTGCACTCGTGACCGCCTAGAAGCCAAAGAGGGGCTGTTAAGCAAAGAGCTGTGGGTGGAGGAGCTCCTGAAGGACCCTGGCAGGACCCTGGTTCCTGCGTGGGTTGAGGATCCCCAGCTAGATGTGGAGCGTGCACGCACCAGGAACGACCACGTTGTGTTTGGACTGCAAAGCGCCTGAAAACTCCATCCAACTTTCCCACTCCGCCTGACGATCCGAATTATTTTCCTCTGAAGTCTTGATTATATTCTTTATTTAGAGCTTATGTAACGGGATGGTAATTTTAATGTTAAATCTCCCGAGGCTTCAGAGCCCTGCACTATCCTCCACGCAGAGAGACAATGTGCCTTAAAATAATCTCCAATTTGACTTTTTATTTCCTTGCTCCTTCTCCCTGGAGATGTTAAAAAAGACTTTTCAGAAATGATTTACCTGAAATTTGTATAGTTAAGAACTCTTCAACTCGCAGCTGCTCTAGTGAGCAATTTCATTCATGCGCTATAAAAAGCCAACACGCTGAACTAGTTCAACTTTCGCTGTTGCCATTTGCTTAAGAAGCATGATGTCATTCCGCACATTTTTATTCAATCCACATAAAATGAAAGCATTTTCGCTGTAATAAAGAAGCATGTCACACTGAAACATTTTTTTCCATGAGAGCTTCCTACCGTAGCCAGGAACACAGAAACTAATGGGGGGGAAAACAGTTTCTGCAGATCAGACATTTGTACCATGCCGCACACTGCGGTGACAACGCGACTAATGACCCACCCCAACGAGGGGCCTTTTCATGGCACTCAGGATGGCAGAAGCACAGGCCGCTGCAGAGCTCGCGGCAAGCCCCAGCCCCACAGACTACAGAGGTTTTATAATATAAAAACATGCAACCTTAAACCCTTGATAGGCATCTCACAACCTGGAAATAAGAAAAAAAAGAACCAAGCTGAAGGTCTACAGCCCTCCACCCCCATGTCCTGCGCTAGGAGGGACTCGATCCCTCCTCAGCAAACCTCTCCGAGGGTTCCCAGCTCAAAGCAGTGCATGGGAGAGCATTTATATGTCTTACGTAACACAAGGAGCTCCGAGGAGGAGTCCCTATGGATTAGCAAGACTCCTTCCCCTTCCCTCCCCATTGCACTGATGCTGACAAGCTGCGGCCTGGCACGGGCCATGGATCAGGCTGTTTGGAATTGCTGGCTTCCCATCACCTCATTTTTCCCCCCTATTTTTTCTTTGAGGGAAGATTTCATCCATCAGACTCTGGTTTTCAACCTCCAATCTCCTCCGCGGTCTGAGCTCTGCGGTGGGAGCTGCACTGGGGGGTCTCCAACACCCAGCTAGAAGAGGGCTGATGCCACCAGAAGACACATTTTGCCCCTTGCAAGAGCAGGGTAAGCAGTAGCTTGAGAGCAGAGAGACAGGACTGAGCCATGGCCACCCAGTTCTGCTGGCGGAGCATCAGCCACCCCCTTGCTGTGACAAACCCAGAAGTTGTGGCTAGAAGGACCTGATCCACTACAGCTTTATGTCATGCAGAATGCAGAATAAATCCATGTAGAATAAACGTGCATCATAACAACTGCTAAAAAAACATGCATGGCAACAAATTTAACTGATTGGCTGCAGTAATAGGATCCTGCCATCTTGAAGCCAAAATCAAGCTCTTGCCTTGCAATAAAGTCCCAAACACTCCAGTGCTTCTGCAGCAATAACAGCCAGTGACTCAAAGAGCAGGATTCCCATCCAGAGACCATATCGGATGCCCCATACCCAGCAGAAAATCCAGATCTGAGCAACATCCTTAGGAAAGACCAGTGCCCAAAAGCAGATCCGCATGGCTGCAGAGGCTCTGAGATGGGTCCAAAGGGAGAAAGGGCAGAACAGCAGCAGGGACCATGCTGCCAGCCTGCAGCATTTGGCACAGGCGACGCCAGCGGAGCAGCAGCCACCAGCTCTCATCGTGCAGGAGCCGGGCACGAGACCCCACACAAAGCAAGCAGGGGGCCAGGAAGACAGACTTGGATGTCCCCGTGGTCCCCCATGGCCTCAGGAGTGTGGTGCAGTGCTGATGACCATGCCAGACCCCGGTCCTGCACTGGGGACCACGCGCACCACCACGCACAGACAGCTAAGCAAGCCTACACCTTGGCTCTGCTTAATAATTAACAGGTTCCAGAACTGGTTTAAAATATATATACATATTAAACTTAGCCCCAGCACAGAAGGCCCAGAGTATTTCAGTGCAAATGGCTAATGCATGCTCTGCAGTTCAGAGACTGAAACAGCGTGATGAGAAGAGATGCAGGGAGGGAAATTTCAGAATCAGCATCATATTCTTTCCAGTACATTTGTTCAGAAAAAAGTCAGCTCCACCGTCTCCTTTGCACCTTTCCCAAACCCCAGCTGTTGCATCACATGCCAGAACAGCAGAGGACTTTCCTGCCTTACTTTAAAGCTCCCCTCTCACAGATCTACTTGCCCGTGATTGAACTTACAGAGGTCCTTTCAACATCACTGGCTTTCACTGCAGGAAGGAGCACAGATGCCGCTGGGAGTTGCTGGCCAAGTCATGCCATCCTGCCAGCAAGTCCATGCTTAGAACAGGCCAGAATTCCTGGTCAAGATGACTTGTTCTTACTCACTGCAAGAAGGAGTACAGATGCTGCTGGGGGTTGCTGGCCAAGTCAAGCCATCCTGCCAGCAAATCCATGCTTAGAACGGGCCAGAATTCCTGGTCAAGATGACTTGACACCCACAAGTCCATGGGCCATGATGGGATGCACCCAGGAGAGCTGAAGGAGCTGGTAGATGTTATTGCTAGGCCACTCTCCATCATCTTTGCGAGGCCATGGAGAACAGGTGAGGTGTCTGGGGACAGGAAGAAAACCAGCGTCACACCAGAAGGGGCAAGAGGGACGACCCAGGCAACTACGGGCCAGTCAGCCTCACCTCATCCCTGGAAAGATGATGGAACAAATCATCCTGGATGCCACCTCTAAGCATGTGGAGGACACGAAGGTGATGAGGAGCAGTCAGCATGGATTCACCAAGGGGAAACCATGCTTAACCAACCTGAGAGCCCTCTATGACGGGATGACTGCAGTCACTCATCCAGGACACTCCGGTGTTCTGTATGGGAACCACACACATGGGTAAAGGAACTGTAACAGAAAAGCTAGTATCTGTAGCAAGAGCAACTGCAAACGAGCAGAGTGTTCTCCAGCATCCCTGGATTAAGCAAAGGCTTTTAAGGAGGACCAGGTCTCTGCTGCAGGTGATTTTTGCGGTACCCTGCTTCAACACAACAGGCAGCACAGTAAGGCCTCCACCTGCGGGCCACTTCATTCAATTTACTGCTTTTCCAAGGTATGAAAGGCTGCTTTACCTTAGGGTGAATGTTCAGGTGGGTTAGATGGAAGCTGAAATCTAAATCCCATTAGCAAAGAAGAGGATCTACATACAAAAGGGCCCCATGCGGCCGCACACTGAGTCGCTTCCCCTGCTCCGAGTCTCCAAGGGCTCACGCCGCACGACTGAAAGACACTAGAGCGTCTCCTGCCAAGGCATCGATAACGCTATTGAGCTGTACTACCGGGATACACTCGCAAAAAAATACAACCTGAGAGACCAACGGGAATGTGAGCCCTCCTGGTCCCAAACACGGGCTGTTCCTGATGGAAATGGGAAGCACTGTCCACCCAGGAGCTCTGCTCTGCTCTCCCCACGCAGGTACCCATCACTGCTCCCGGTGGGACAGGCTCGGCATACTCAGACACCGGTTCTGCTGCAAACAGACAAGTAAAAATAATAGCCTACACGGCTAAGAACGGCCAATAATTCTGTAATTTGAGTAGTGGATGGCAGGGAAAGGCACTGAACTGCTTTATGTGGTACGAGGTGCACTTGGTGGAGCATCCCTAACGATGAGAGAATTAGTGCTGGGCAGCGTGGCCAGCGAGGAGCCGCGTGGGCGCTGCGGAGCGCGGCCTCGCGCGCTTAATCCCTCGCTTCCACCGGGGATTAAAAACAGCCTGGAGGCACATCTGTCATGTGGACTACAAACATACATTTTTTTCCAGTTTCACATAGAATTACTTTTTTTCCCAAGGTTATTTTTTTTCCGTCTTTTTGTAGGTTTCTCTTAAAAACGGGGACTTTATTTGATTCTTAAGTTTAAACCGCAACTGCAAATGACTGGGTGCATCTACACTGTCTAGCAATGTGAACATGTTTTTGGGCTAATTTTAGGTTCAGTTTGATGGTACTGAGTTCAGTGAGTGAGGCCCACAGAAAAGCGAGATCTTGCCCTAAGGAAAGGAAGGACAAGGTGCTCGGACTGAGCAGCAGCTGTCTGCACCCAGGGAGCTCCCTGGGTTGGGCCACTTGACTTCTTGGCACTTCTATTGTTGCTTTTAAGACACCTAGAGACACCTCTATTCTCCAAGCAACTAGAGGCTACATGCTGAGAAATCCTACGTTCTCTTGTGCCCGATAACACCTTCTGGTTGATAGTCCCTTCCAAGCCTGGCCCTTGCACGGAATCGCTGTGAGGAACACGTGGGACAGCAGGGTTGGCCAATCTACATCTTACATGTGGATGGGTTGCCTGAGGTCGACTCTCAGCTCAATTTCAAGCTCAAATCTGCCCCACGTTATACAGCGCTGATGTTCCCAGGGTTATTGAACATGAAGTAAAGGGCCACCCAACATAAGTCACCCTGGCAGAGGAGAGAACACAACACATGCCCTTGAGCTGGTCAACCATGGCAAGCGAGCTTGACACACTGCTCCTCAAACAAAACATCTGACCCTTGGCAGACCTGCTCTGCCAGCTACCCGTGGGGTGAAGACCTCTGTTGACAAGAGAGCCGAAAACACCCCCATCTCGCACCACATCTGAACACCAAGCACACGCTTGGGGTGAACCCCTGTGTTGCTTCCTCCATAGACCGAGGCTCTTTACTGCAACAGCCCCAGCTAATAATCATCCTTGGAGAGACAGAGCTCTCATATGCTTTGCACCTGCAAAACTAAAAGAGCTTTCCAAAAGAATTTAACACCATTAGTTCTGTGTTCAATAGGGTACTTAGCCACATCTTTCAAATTAGGTCTACGCTTAAATATCTCTTCACACAGAGCTACAAACTACTTTTCCCCCTCTCCGCCAGAAGTGACTACCCATGGTGTCTACAAGGCAGGATTAGCAGCCTCGGCTCCCCTGCTGTATCATAGCAGGTCTCTGCACAGCTCAGCCCCGATCCCGGTTGTGGGAAGCACCCGGTGATCTCTGCAGAGCAGAGGGCACTGCCCAGAGCCCGCACTGCAAGGTCATCCCAATTCCTACCCACGAGCAGGGTGACGGGGCCGTGCACAGACCGGCCGAGCCAGCCCCTTACGTCACCAGCGGCAGTGACAACGCGGCTGTGACAGCACGGGGAGCACAGCAAGAACTGCCGTGTGCTCAACCTGGTCCTCCCTTCACTGCCAGCATCCCACCAGGCAGGGGACAGCGGCCACTGGAGCTGGCCGGGAAGGTGAAGTCCCAGCCGGGTGCTTGCCCCAATCACCAGGGAATAACGCAGTAAGTCAGGCTGGAGCTACACCCGTCCTCTCACAGGGGTGAGACGTGTTTTGGGATGCTCCTACCTGCCGCTTTCCCACCTGCTCCACATTTTGGATGCCCTCCTGTGAACCTTGGTAGAGGTTTATGAGGACGTGCTGCAAACAAGGTCTCCAAGTTCACCCAGGTTAAAGACAAAAATCAGATGCCAGCAGAGCCAAGGGGGCAAACGATGGGCTGAGCATGGAGTTGTTCTTCCCAGGCTCCTGCCCTGACAAGCCTGTTGTACCAAAGCACAGGAATTGTTGGCAACATTTCTTTTTAAGGCCGTATCTATAAATACTTGATTTAAGTTAAGAGTCATCCCTGGGATTTAAAGGTTCTAGCATAAAATGTAATAACTCCTACTGAAGTATAAGCTGGTTTCTAAAAAGAGTGGAGGTCAACAGAAAATTGCCAACCATCTTTTTATACAGACGGGGATACCAGTTAGGAGCCCAGCACACTGCAGCACGAGGAGCACGCCGAGGCCCCATCTCATGCGAGATGCACGCTGTCCTGCAAGGCTGCTGTGCCCAAATATCCCCTGGGAGATGGAGTCTACTGGGTGCCCTCAACCCAACAGCCAGGCACGTCCTCCAGGAGCCTTGCTGAGATGTAGAATGCATATTCTACGTCGAGATGCCTCGCACGGGGCCGTGTTTTGCATTCTCTGCCCTTTAAGTTTAAAGCAGCCCATGCGGTCCTGGCAAGCAGATCATACGCAGACGGTCAGAGCCACCCGCGGTACTGCCGGGGACACAGCGTGTTCTCCTGGGCTCTGCACATCTTCCTTTTGCCTTTTATTCCTTTAAATAAAACCCCTCCAGGCTGTGAGCTGGCGCCCTGGGTGTCCATGTGTGGCAATAAAAGGCATCCCGTAGCATCCAGGAGGAATCGCCAAGCCCTGTTTTCCTCCCAGACGGGGAGGCTGGAGGAAGCGGTGCCCAGGGCGGACACGGTCCGTTCTGCAGCTCTGCTTGCCCAAAGGCAGCCACGTTCCAGCCACCGCTGCAAGGCCCCAGCCACCTCCTGCAGCATCATTTTCTCTCCCTCAAATGCAAACCAAATGCATAGTCAAAAATAAATAAGACTTGCAGAGCTTTCCTGCCACAAGCTATTGCGGTATCTCTGCACAAGGCTGAGTTTCCTTCCTCAGGGTAAGGAGGCTCTGGGATGTTTTAGTCTCACATGGCACAAATTGAAACCTCTGTGCCGGATGGCAGAGCAAAACGAGGCAGGGCAGAACCCGCGATGTCCCCGGGCCCTCGCAGAGGCCTGGAGGTGGCCTCCAAAGGCGCCATGCTCCACGAAAAGGAAAGGAGAGGAACCTACAGACCCCTCTGAAAATGAAAATATACAAACCCGAGAACGCGGTACCCTCTGAACTCATCTCCTACATGTAATTTAACTCACGCCGTTGCAGGGATAATAGAGATATCACGCGCTTACCCCCGAGGAACACACTGTAATACTCAAACCGCGCAGTGCTCCACACTTAGGATTATTTGGGTTTCACCGTTTCGCCACTCTGTCAATATTTGGAAAAGCTTAAGCACCGCTCGGCCTGGGCTGCTCTCCTCGTCCCTCCAGCCCGACCACGCTGGTTTATTACGTTATCGTAACGCTACGGCGCCAGAAGGCTCCACTCCTATATTCCCTGCTACAACACATTGCTCGGAAGCGGAAAGCTTGAGAGAGGGCAAGGGAGAAGAGATCCTGTTGAATTTCAGTATCTGCACATATTAATAGCAGGTTTTTACCGTGCTCTTTAAGAAAAACGTCTTTGAATAACCTAAATGGAGCACATACCCAGCACTAACCCCCTGTAATCCCAAGTGGAAGCAAGGGCTGCTGCTGCTTCTCCTGCCTCCTCTTTAGCCTGGATTCTTGGAGAAATTGCTGGGCACTGGAGGCGCCCGGAGACGCTGCTAGAGATCCACATCCACCCTCCTCTGATGCCAGGCTCCCGAAATCCCATTTTCACCTTTCCATTTGAAACACAGCAAGCCGACAAGCCTTGCGGCGCCCGCAGGATTTTTTGACCTTCTAGATACTTTGATTTCTTTTTTTTGTTTAATATATAGAAGAAGGTGTGAACCCAGTGCTTCACATGACCTTCTGGAGACTAACCGGAGTTGGACAAGGCTCTCCTGCACCCACAGGACAAGGGGCCGGCTCTGCTCGCCCAGGAAGGAGCCACGGGTGCCACCACCCCGAATGGCCAAGGTGACCGGCTGGAGAACCCAGAGGTACCTATAGGGTACCTATAGGGGAGGCCGAGCCCCCCTGCAGAACCGCACAGCGCTTGAGCCATCCTGCTCCAAACCCACGTGGATTTTGATGCCCGCGAGGAGCCGTGATTAGCAGCAGACTTCCTCGGCCACTGCGTAACGCGGGGCAATGACATCTGACAGCAAGAAAACCCCTCGCGCGCCCGCAGCGGGTTTCAAAACGGCCGGTTCTGCCCGTCTGCACGTCCCCACCACCCCAAAATGCACCTCCCTGCTCCCAACACCCGAGAGAGCAAATACCGGGGACACTCGCCACCCCTTTGGGAAGTTTCACTAATGTTTTAATGAGCAGTAAGACAGTCTTACGGCTATGCAGAGCTTACTGCACAACTGGGCTTTTAAGTGGCAAAATGCCTCTCCGGCTCCATCTGAGCAGCTGCAAAGTTGGCGTTTTAATTGAAGGAGAAAAAAAATGCTAAAGGGGTCTTAAATCTGCACTTTTTTGATCCTACTTCACAGCAATCTTCAACTACTTAAAGAAGCTTCCCAGCTTTCCTCCTCACCTGCTGAAGCAGCACACGGCAGATTAATAGATGCACAACGGCACATCAGTAATGCAGGAGATTCATATTCCTTCTGGGATATTTAATGCGTCTTTCACAGTTTGGGAAGGGAACTGCCCTTCAAGCGTTACCCCGGGCGGTCAGGCAACCAGCAAACCGGTATTTCCTTATATCCAGGTCAGACTGTCAAAAAACTGTGGGTTGGAGGTTCACAAAAGCCCAGGCCGCCTTCCTCCATCACAGCTTTGCAGGGGCATCAGCAGGGAGATGGATACAGGATCAGTCTGGATGAACCCCGTGTTCCAGGGCACAACACAACAGCTTTTCCAGTCAGCGTCTCATGTTTAGTGACATCAGGGAGCCAGGGCTCAAAGTTTAAGAGTTACAATAAATTGCTTCAAAAGGCTCCACACCCGATTTGCTGAATCAGCAAGGTTATAAAGTTTTATACTTTTATAAAGTTACCTATAAAGGTAAACCTAAAGTTTACCTAAAAGTCTGCTTTTATAAAGTTACCTGAACCAAGCACGCATTCTTGTGTACATACCTAATGGTATTTAGTCATTAAAAAAATCATCGCAACTAGGGACGTTAGCAAGGACAGGACACATGCAAATACAGATAAATACATTATCGCGGGAAGCTGGTGACCCCACGGAACGAGGAGCTTTTCCAAGGCATCGCACCACGCTGGGCAGGGCAGCTCCCTTGCTCCAACACGAGATTTCCAGGTGGGAGCAGGGCTGGATTTGGAAACACGGCACTAGCCGTCCTCAGAAGGCCAGGGGTGTAACCCAGCACCGCGCAGCATTCAGAAGCAGCTACTGCCGCACTTAATATCCTTCCATATGGTGCTCTGTAAGATAATAATTGCAGAACAAGCAGCTGAGTGCTGTATATTGGCTATCTGAAGGATGAGAGGAAGAGGGGGACGTGTTCGTTATTGCAAGAGCGAAGCCGCCAGTGAGTCATTACAGACTCACGAAATGGAGAGCATCTTGACTAAGGAACCAACTGCGCACGCAAAACACCTGCTGGACTCGGCGGTTCTGCCCGCATTGGGCCTGTAGCTGCAAGTCCTTAATGTGCAGCCCTAAACTCCTGTTAGCCCTAATGGGAACGGTGCAAGCGGAGCGCTGTGCAATGGGCTGGCCTTGAGGCCCAGCAGGCTGGGATCGGCGCTGTGAGCGTGTCCGGGTGTGCGGGAACGCGTCCAGAAGCGTGTCCGGGCGTGCAGGAACGCGTCCGGAAGCGTGTCCGGATGTGCGGGAACGCATCCGGGTGTGCAGGAACACGTCCAGGTGTGTGGGAACGTGTCCAGGAGCGTGTCCGGGTGTGCAGGAACGCGTCCGGAAGCGTGTCCGGATGTGCGGGAACGCATCCGGGTGTGCAGGAACACGTCCAGGTGTGTGGGAACGTGTCCAGGAGCGTGTCCGGGTGTGCAGGAACGCGTCCGGAAGCGTGTCCGGATGTGCGGGAACGCATCCGGGTGTGCAGGAACACGTCCAGGTGTGTGGGAACGTGTCCAGGAGCGTGTCCGGGTGTGCAGGAACGCGTCCGGAAGCGTGTCCGGATGTGCGGGAACGCATCCGGGTGTGCAGGAACACGTCCAGGTGTGTGGGAACGTGTCCAGGAGCGTGTCCGGGTGTGCAGGAGCGCGTCCGGGTGTGCGAGAGCGCACGCGGTCACGCACAGCGCCGCAGCACACAGCAACAGCAAACAGCCACACGCTCTCTTGCGTTGTGAGAGAAGGTGTTAAAAAGGAAGAGAGTCTCCTCCTGTAGTGTTTTAATCTTGCTTTATAACATTGCTTATCACCATGAAAAGATATAAAAAGCACGTGTTTTAGCAGCAGAATGCAACTTGCTGAGCCCCAGGGTAAGCAGAGCACTCGCTCACTCATCACACTAATAGACTTATCCTCCTTTTATGGATTCGCCTCCCTGGCTGGCTCCCTTGTTCCCCAGGGCACACGAGTTACCTGACTGATCTTTGCTCTTCCCCAGCCCATGGCCACGAACAGGCTCCGAACGGGGCTGCGGACACACGGACGTGCGAGAGCGCGGGAGGCCGAGGACACGGCGGGGCACGAGCTGGAGGCAGCCGCGGGGGG
>NW_010583297.1:120390-142350 GCF_000705375.1 Tinamus guttatus
GGTCCTCGCGGAGCTCCCGAAATAGCCGGCGCGCGGGGGCGGCGGGGGCCCCTGCGCGGCCGCGCGCGCCGCTCTGCGCGGTCACGTTGCGCGCTGCGTGCGGGGAGCCGGCGCCGAAGCCCCGCGACGTCAAAGCTGCGTGGGGAGGATGCTGCTCGCCTTCCTCCTCCTCCTCCTCCTCCTGCGCCGGTGCCTACCCGGGTCGCCGAGCACGGCCTCGGGCGCCCGGGCAGGGGCTGCGCTCTCTGGTGTTGCACGCTCTGGTTGCACACTCGGGTGTTGCACACTCCAGTCTTGCACACTTTGGTTGCACATTCCAGCGTTGCACACTCTGGTGGTGCGCACTCTGGTTGCATGCTGCAGCGTTGCACACTCGGGTGTTGCACGCTCCAATGTTGCACACTTTTCTTGCACATTCCAGCGTTGCACACTCGGGTGTTGCACACTCTGGTTGCACGCTGCAGCATTGCACAGTCGGATGTTGCATGCTCCAATGTTGCACACTTTGGTTGCGCATTCCAGTCTTGCATGCTCTGGTGTTGCATGCTCTGGTTGCATGCTGCAGTGTTGTGCACTCTGGTGTTGCACGCTCCAACATTGCACACTTTGGTTGCATGTTCCAGTGTTGCGCACTCTGGTGTTGCACACTCTGGTTGCATGCTGCAGTGTTGCACACTGGGGTGTTGCATGCTCTGGTTGCACACTCCAGCATTGCGCACTCTGGTGTTGTACGCTCCAGTGTTGCACACTTTAGTTGCACATTCCAGTGCTGTGCACTCTGGTGTTGTGCACTCTGGTTGCATACTCTCTGGTGTTGCACACTCTGGTTGCACACTGCAGTGTTGCACACTCTGGTATTGCATGCTCTGGTTGCACACTCCAGTGTTGCACGCTCTGCACGCTGCAGTTTTGCACTCCAGTTGCACGCTGCAGAGCTGTGTGCCGCATGCTCCGGTCCTGCATGCTCTGATGTTGCACACTCCAGTTGCGTGCTCCGCGGTGCTGCAGTGTTGCACACTGTGTGCTCTGGTGTTGCACATTCCAGCTGCACACTGCAGCTGCATGCTCTGGTGTTGCACACGCGCATGTTGCATGGTCTAGCTGCATGCTCCAGTTGGCTGCACCGGCCATGTGACAAGAGTGACACTGAGATGGGGGAACAAAAGCCCCATGTGCCACCCACTGCAGGGTCACAGTGTCCTGCCCCCACTAAGTGGTAGCACCTGGTTCCCACCAAGCATCTGAGATGCTTCAGGGGCTCCCAGCATCTGCCACAGGCCGCGGCGTCACTTGGCATAGACACGTCCTTACATCTTGGGACCAGTGGGCCTTGCACGAGTGGAGATCCCTCTTGCCTCCAGAGAATAACAAAGATTTTGGGGAAAATGATTGCACCCAACCCCTTCACTTCTAGCTTGGTTCCTATAAGGGTTGTGCCAAAACCATGGGCACCTTGAGGCAAGGGAGACGAGGAGGTTTCGGGTCTGCCCCTGCCACATTAAAGCAGCAGCGAGCTGCGTGGCGGCGCCTGGCTGGGCAAGCACCAAGCTACGTTCTGCTTCCTCCCCTGCCTGCATCAATTAAAGATCAGTGCTCAAGGCCAGGGCAAAGTGACACGCTCTGGAAGAAGCAATTGCCCTGTCAGAGCTTCTTATGACACCATTGGCACAAGACAGGTCAGTGTTAACAAGGCTTGGACTCTTCCAGCGCTGTCTGGTGCTCTCCCGGCCACTGGTGACAAGGTCTGAGCTCTTCTGCACTGCTCTTCTGAGATGATCTAGTGCATCGCTGTGCTGAGCTCCCATCCCCACAGGGCTCCGAGCCATCCAATCCATCATTCTTAAGCACGCTGATAGATGCAAGGGGCCAGATTTTGGTTCCTGCTGGGGCTGTTTCCTCTTCTCCACTTAATAAGAACACGAGAGGTGGAGAGAGGGACGGGAGCTGCACTTCTCCATGGCAGGGGGCACACGGAGCACAGTCTGGCCATGGAAGTCCAGCCGCAGCCCTTCTCCACACCAGCTCTCAGCAGACCACCCGCTGCCCGCAGAGCCCAGCGGGATCACAGTGACTGTGCCCAGAGGAACGTCCTTCCCGCAGACGCACCGCGCTCTCCCAGGGGTTCTCCGCTCCCCTTGGCTTCAGAGAGGATTCAGAGCATCGCAAAGCAAGGCTAGCTGGAGAGCTGGTCTTGTGGGCAACCGTGTCCCCTTCCCGTAGGAACTTTGGCCAACTGAGGGGTTTGGGAGGGTGTCAAAGCTGCAGCACACACTGGTACATAGTCACTGCTGCTCCATGGAGAGGCAGGCAAACACTGGCAAAGCCCCAGCATCTGGCTCCACGGATTCCTCAAGACAAGATGTCTCTGCACAACTCTCAGTTCTCATTCTCGGTTGGGTATCTTTGCATGGTCGGCTTTCTCAAGACCTTCCAGCTTATTGTCTTTCTTGAAATCAACCGAATGTGGTATCAGTTCAGAGAAGGTGCTGCATTTTCCTCAGCATCCAATTTCCTCTTTAAATCCCCTCTGTCTATCCTAGCACAAGGCAGATTCTCTTGCAGATTCTCCATCTCTCTTGGGTGAGTGGGTATCAGCACAGACTGTTCCATGCAGCAAGTGGCAAGGCTTCCTTATCCCAGTTCACTAGAGGAACGGACAGACCCTCCCGAAGCAGCTGCTGCTTTGGCCATGGGCTGTGGCAGCACAGCGGCTGCTTTTGTGCAGGTTTCCTCCTGTTTCACATGCAGAAAAAGGTCCCAGGCTTTGCAGAGCTGCTTATTCAGAGGAAACAAAGGGAGAAGTCTATGAGCGCCCATCTTCAACCATCTGATGCTGTCCTTGCCTTTCGGTTACAAGGAGGCTTTGGGGGGACCTGCCTCAGTGGATCCCAAGGTTTCACTGTCAATAGGCTTCATTCAGTCTTCAGTTACCTTTTGTCTTTTCCTGACGTCAGCCTTCAAACTTCTCCATCCTGCCACATGTCCACAGGTCTCCAGCACAAGAGCTTCACCCCATCCTGGGCTTTGGTCATCAAACCTGCACCCAGGGCTCTGACACCTCAATACTATTTTTCCCTTTAATTTCCTTTCTTACTCCTATGTTCAACAGCCCTGCTGTGCTGCAGGTGGACTTATTTCCAAAGCTCTTTTGACCTTGTGAGAACAACTGTGTTTTATTCATTGGTGAATTCCCACGGCACGTCTAGGCAGGAGGAGCGCAGGGCTCAGACTGACCCATTTTTATGGGAAAGCTCCTTCAGGAATTAGGTGTCTGTAACTCTCCTTTGAACTTCTCAGGACCCCTTCAAAAACTAAATTAAAATAAAATGGACAAACTAGATTCGCAGTTTATGGTTTTCAGCCTAAAATGGCAGTCCTTCAAAGATGGAGGTTTATAGAGTTGGGTCGTGCTAAAAGAAGGCACTGAGGTGAGCATTTTTGGAGGACAGTTGGGCAGAGCGGTGGGAAAGGGATGGGATGGAGGAAATCTGGGAGGTTGGTTGCTTTTGCTTGGAAATGAATGAGGTGCCCCAATAGACAGTCGCTGCAGAGACCACTTTCAAACTTCATGGCAGTCTGCAGATCCTGTCAGGTCCATTTTATAATTTTCATTTACCACTGAACAGGCTCAGAAGACTCGTCTGTCCTTTCTAGCCCCAAAACAGCAGTTTCTGTTTTGGTGCCAACCTCCTGTCGCTGTTGGCAGAAGTTGCTCCCCAAAATGAAGTCCCTGCCTCACTTGCCCGGACGACACAGAGCTGTCCAACGCCACTGGCAAATTGTTTTCAGGGGCTTCCCAAGGAGACCATGCACCGGATGGACAAGTCAGCTCAGCAGTGACTGGCCGGAGTGGGAATACAGAGCTACATCAAAACCAAGGCCATGCAAGGCATGGCAGAGCTCAGGGTCACTGCTGAGGGGCTGGACATCACTCAAGGCAAGGAGGACCACACTGCAGGGAGCTACCCTTGGGACAGCCAGAGTCAAAGTCCTTGAGAGATGATCACTTTGTGATGACATGACCTGGAATAAACATCAGTGGGAAAGGAGACAACTGCTCTACTGGATGACACCAAACATTCCCTTGAGGATGCAATAACCACATTCTTCTGGCTCCGCAAATAAAGAGCCATGGGTGAAGCTCAGCACAGCAGGCTGGTTTCCCAATATCAAGGGATTGGTATGGTGTCATGTAGCACAAGGTTCATGTTATAGACCCAGCTGAGCAATGTAGATAAAATAAAATCCCCCAAAATCCAAATGAATTAGTCTAACTGCTCAAATAACAATCAAGTGCTTCCCCCACTGCACCAGTCTTTTATTCTACGCACAAGAACTATTTCAGCTCTTTTCTTAGCAGCTTTTTTTACTTCATCTGACACAAGACAAAAGCAAATTTTCTCTCTTTGTTGGAAGCAAGTCTACAAATAATTGAGATTTGACTAAGGAGGCCATTAAGTAGCATTAAGATCACAAGTAATTTGGCAGTGCCCCTGAGTTGTGCATGTTATTCTAGTCCCTCCTCACCAGCCACCCTGGCTCTGGATTTTCAACATTCAGCAACACCAAGGCAAAACTAAATAATTTAACTCAGTCTCTCAATGCTGCCAGATTCAGGGACTACATGTACCCTGCGAGGCATGTTTAGAGTGTGAACAAATTATACACGATCAGCAAATCTGCTCTGACTGAATATCCCCTGAAATGGTCAGGGACGCATTTGGTATGTGGCTGCTTCAAGCCTTGATCATTTACGGCTTAAGTTCTCCTGAAGGTTCAGCGTGAAGCACTGTGCTGGGACAGAGCTGGTCTCCTAAAGCAGCCCGGTGCCAGAGCGAGGAGCTGCCTGAGTCTGTAAACAGAAAATAGTGTGGCCTGTTCAGCGCTAGGTGCAGTATTTCCCGAGCTTTCTATTTGCATGATCACTTAGTTAAAAAAGAAAATTAAAAAAGTAAGTAAGTGACACCTTGTGCTGCGCTATTGATTGGTGTTTTGGAGTCATGAAACAGATAAAAAGATTTACTGTTTCATCACGAGTTGTTTTTCCAACCTCTGTTTTTTCTTTTCTATTATAAACATGTAAATAAAACATGCAGCCCTTCTGTCAGCCCCAGCGCGAAGCTGGCAGTGATTTCACCGACCACTTTCCAGCGTCCTCCAGATTGCCATGCTCTGCTTTGTGGAACTCTGTTGAGCGCTACTCAATCGTCTCTCTTGGGCTGGGGAGAAGTTTGCTTCCCCCAGGGACAGTTCTCATACGTGGAAATAGTACGGCCAAGAACACACATTAATGTGCCACAAGCAGCATTTGAGAAATAGCTGAGAGGATTTCCCCTCCAGCTCCAACCAGTCGAGTCCCTTGGCAGCTGAGAGGATTTCCCCTGTCCACCTTCCAGCTCCAACCAGTCGAGTCCCTTGGGATGGGTTGGGTTTAGCCAGCACGAGTTGTGCGTGAGTTGAGGAACCTCAGCCAACGATGACCAACCACGCTCCAACAGAAATGCACGTGGGGATATTAGTGCTATTCTCAGCTCGTTTGTTAGTACTCAACTCAATTCTCAATTGGATACACAGTACCAAAGAAATTACAGCGTTTCTTAGTGTGAAAGAGCAGTTCTTCTTCCCCACACCAGCTTGAGCAATGGCAGCATGTGCTATTTTAGCTGATGCTCCCGTTTCTGCACTTACAGAGTGATGGGAGCAGAGCCATGCAAACACTAAGCACTTTTAGACACCACTGGCTCTTCCCAACTTTATTCTTAGCAGTTAGGGTTTGACTCCTTAGCTGCCACATGAGGAGGCTTCCCCTTCCATGGGGCAGGAGATGGGGTGAGATGGTCACCAAAGGCTTGCATGGAAACGGTGAGTCTGGATCCTCTGTGCAGCTTCGGTAGCATCTGCCTTGTCCCTGGCCACGCTCCCCTGCTCAGAAGAAGTTTGTTCTGAAAACTGAAACAGGTTCGTTGAACAATGTTTAGGCCCAAACCTCCAAGGGAGGGAGTTATTAGATAAATAACTAAGTGTGACCGAACCTTTCGACACACCTGTTATCTTCACTGGTGCAGCTGAAGTCTCAGAACTATTATAAATTACATCAAACTACCTAATTTCAGGCTAGATGTGCTCTCTAGGACTGGTGTGAACTGAGAAGAATCCTCCTGGCGTCAACAAACCAGCATGGGTGCAACTGCTTGGACCTGCGATGGGAGACACGCCAGGCAGCAGCCAAATTGGAGGTTATTGCTGCCTGCCTTGGGCTGACTCTCCCTAGAGGGCTCCTCAGTCATTTGGTTCAAATCCTGCTGTTTTTGGTGGCCAGGCGCCCCGTGATAAGGACACTTAGTGGCGCTGGCCCCAACGGGGCGTGCAGGACGCGGGCCCGTAACATACAGCCCAGGCCAGGCACGGCGCGGGGCCATCCTCTCTAGGACTGCCCTCCCCGAGCCACCCAGGTGAATTAGTTTGCTTTACTTTTCCAGTAAGAGACTTCATCCCTTCAAAAAGGAAAAAAAAAGTCTTTATTTATAAAAAAAGGTGAAATTAAGCAAATTGATGTGAAAGACTCCTGCCCCATGCTCGCCTCCGCGCTTAGGACTCTCTATTTTCACGCTCTTCATGGGAAATGTTGGTCGGATCGTGTTCCGCGCGTGCTGCACGTGTGTGTCGGCACCGCGGGAGCCGCAGCAGCGCTTTTCACCGCCGATGTCCTTGGGTCTGAGCTTCCCCTGGTGGCGCTGAGCCCTGGGCCGCTCGACACACATGTTCTTGCACGCGGGACCCCGAGCTGGCTGCTAAGCCGAGCAGGAAAGCGCGATCCCTCTCTCCTCCTCCGAGGACTCCTAATGGAAGCAGTGGCAGGAAGCCATGGCACTGTCATATAATAAAGTGGTTTTTTTTCCCCTTTTTTTCCTTCTTTTCCATTTTTTTTCCCTTTCAAACAAGCTGTCATTTTCCAGATCCGATACTCATAATCAGGATTGAAGGAAACCTTCCAAATGTCTATGAAACAAAGTCCTGTGGGCGAAGACTCATCTCTGCCCTGGGTGGTGGACTCGATTCAGTCATGAGATGGGAGACGTTCTCCAGCAGAGCAGACGCTGCTCCCAGCACCACGTTGCAGTAGGATGTGAGTCAGTGCCCCAGTGAAATTCGTGGTATTTGTTAATGGCCCCTGAGCTGCTGTTTTTGATGGAGAACGGCTCAGAGCAGCTCTCCAAGAGAGCGAGCGATGGGTACGTGTGTATTCGTCTGCCTCGCGCTGACTGCAGACATTTCCCCACACTTGTGCTGCTTGTTTTATATCACCCTGCGGGCGGGTGTCTTATCTGAGTGACTTCAGGTTTAACCTCCTGGGACGCATGGTTCAAATCCACCAAATGTCACGCTGCTCGTTCCTCCTGCAACGCATCGCTCGCTGTGTTGGAGGCTTCAAACCCAGTCGCAAAGATGGTGAAGGAGAAGCACCCACCCCCATGTAGCGATTTGCTGCGTCCTTGGAACCTTCACGTGCACTTGCAGCTGCACGAGCACCACGTCCAGGAGACGTTACCAACGCCACAATCACCTCTAAACCAAGCTCAACAAGTTGGAGGGCCCTGGAGAGCAACTGCAACAGCTGCAAAATCAACTGGAGCTGGAAGCGACCAGTGGCAAATGGGCACCACGGCCCCAGGGCAGCAAAGCGGGGTGGCATCTTCCACCTCGCTGCTGCACGGGACCACCCCGAGCTGGTGCCACGGCCCTGCCGGCCGCATTAGCCGAAACCCCGGGTGTTGGGCACGTCCTGCTGCCCTGTTTTGTCCTCCCCGCGCCGGCAGCGGCGATGTCTGCGCACCGCAGCGCGCGTGCTCCTGTTTGTGTGCATGTACACACGGGGTTCTGCCTGCAAAACAGAGCGCTATTGTGTCAAACAATCAAAATAATATTCTGCCCTGCTGCGCTAACACTGCCTGGCATGTGAACAACGATTCCCCGGGGTGGAAGGGAAGGACGGCGTAAAAGAAATGGGTCACGTTTAATTAACTAGTGGTAAATGGGGCCGCTCGATGCATCGGCTGCACTGCGGCCACCAGCTCGGATTATAGGCAACAGGACAAGTTGGACTTTATGTGAATAAAATATTAAATCCTAAAAGCGCAGTCCTTGCTGCTGCCTGGCTATTTTACCAACAAAGAGCGCGCAAAGATAACTCCAATAAGGCTGACGTTCAAAAAATAATGAGCATCTTGTGCATGATCAGCGAAAAAAAAAAAGCACATTCTTGTTAAGGTAAAGGGAAATATTAATGCACAACGCTCCTGCTGGTAGCGTTGCCCCCGTTGCACTATGGAAATGAACCGCGGGAATTATTTCAAGTAACACAATCAGCCCGGGTTGGTTTCCCTGAGTAAAAGGAAATCCCGCTGGCGCATCCGCATCCTTCTCCTCCTGAACGCAGGGAAGCGGCTCCGTTAGCGGCGCGGCGGAGGCGGGGCGGCTTCGCTCGGCGCCTCGGAGCGCGTCCTGCTGCCGCGGGGCCGCGAGCCCCTCGTGGCCCTTTTGAACCGCTGGGGTTGGGAGGAACGAGCCCTTTCCCGCTGCGTGGGACGCGGGACGGAGCCTCCTCTGGGCGCTGCGGCCGCGCTGGGACACTCTCACGCCTCCCCGCCAACCGGGGGCGAAAAGATGAATTTTCCGGCGGGTTACGAACCTGTGAGCGTCACTGATGTTTCATAACTGCCTGAAGGTGCTCGAGGGAGCAGGAACCGAGCCTCAGCAGGGCTCGTGCAGTGCAGGTGCACGCGGGGTTGGAAGCGTTCAGACTGAGCGTGTCCGGCTGGTGCGATCCGTGTGTTTCCATCGCACCCGCGAGGAAGCTGAGGAAGCTGCCACCCCCTCGGGGGCTGCAGGGCCGTGGCCTCCCCGGGCAGCTCTCCCGGAGGCTCCCGAGCTCTGTGTTGCCGAGGTGGTTTCTGGGCCCCGCTGCTCTGCAGGTCCCGTGTGCGCAGCGTGCGGCGATGGACGTGATGCTCCAGCCCTGCAGGGCTACGTGGCATTTCCCTGGCATTTAGGTCAGGAAACCCAATATTCAAAGGCCGTTACCCGGCCCTAAACCAGCTCCGGAGGTTCCTCTCTAATGCTCCAGATCCCAAATGTCCTGCCCCTTTCCCAAGCGGGACAAGGACACTTTGTCGTGTCCTCCGAGCAGCCAGAGCTCTCTCTGACTTGCTCTCAGCAGGACCTGAGCAAAGCTACTGAAACCACTTACACCAAACAGAGCAAATCTTGGCACAGAGTTTTAAAATCCCATCTTTTTTAAAAAAGGAAAACACTTTTTTTGGAAGCACAGGCGCCCAACTTAATATCATCCTCTTTAAAATGAGAGCTCCCATCAGTGAGCAGTGCACAAATGTAAGAATAGGAGGCACTTCTCTGACCTCAGGCCCAGAAATCGCTATTCATGTAGAAGAACAGCAATCAAACCAAGACTTCCTCTCAAAGGATCACATTGATTTTTTTTTTATTTTTTTTAAGTATTGCTGCTGCGGACTGTGCTTTGTGTGCCCTGATTACCTGCCCCTCTTGAACCTCTGCCTCCCCGTGGTTTTTTTTGCATCCCTTTCATGACTCTTGAACCGAGCACCAGCGCTGCCCTGATTAGCTCGGAGAAGCCCCAGAGAAACGGGCTTTAAACAACCGTGCAACGCGCTTTGCTGCCCCAGATATCTCCTCCTGGTAGCAAACGCGGCTTCGTCTCCCTCAGAGGCTCTCCTGGGAAAGCCTGCTTGAAAAACCCTTTGATTTGAAGCTCAGATTTGTAGCTGGCAAGCGGGAGGGCGCATGAGGCTAGAAACGAGCACGACAAACTTGCGAGGCAGGAGAAACCGAGGAGAGGCGAGTTCCTCCAGCGCCTCTGCAGATGGGGAGCAGGAGGTTTATTTGCTCTGAAGAAGAGCCAAGAGGTTATCGCGGGTAGTGCTGCAGCACGAGCACAGCAGCAAAGATGGTTTCTGGTGTTCTTTTGAGAAACAGGACGCCTCGGTCTCTGCTTTGTGCATCCTCACCCTGTAAGTGGAGCTACTAACTTCCTCGAAACACTGATAAATGGAAATGCCTCCTTTTGGGGAGCAAAGGCAGGGATTCTCGTCTCTCATCCCCACATTTGCCCCATCCCCTCTCTTGCCTCAGCCTGCCCCTAACTGCTGCAAAGATTTACAGGCATCTTCGAGTGATGGATGCAAGGTACAAGCTCTTCATCTTATTTAGTCGCCTATTTTGGGTCTTGTAAATGCACAAAAGGAGTCATGCAGAAGCCTGGATCAGCTCTACTCCATCTCCGTGCTAGTTGTCCCTGAACCACCAACGGAGCCTGACGGCATCGCTGGAAGGACTATGGCTTTGCCAGAAGATGCTTTAAAGAAAGGTCCTTATGATACAAGAAAGGTTGGTTCTACCCGGATGCAAATGGGTGCCATGGCCATCAGCTTCATCAAGGCCATCACTGTTCCCAGCTCCAGTCCTGCCAGGGGACAAGTCCCAAGAGCAGCATCACCAGAGCTGCATTTTACTGCAGTGAAGCAAGTGTAATTTGGTCCTCTTCACTGCTTTTAAGTCACCTTTATTTCCAAGGTGTCACTAGACTCGTGGCACTAATGGAAAAATAAGAGACTGTTTCTGGAGACTGGTTGCCAATAATATAGGACCTGGCGAAACTTTAGACAGTCTCATTCTCCCACGTGCTGATAGCTTTACTGGCTGTGACCTCCGAGCGGAAAAAGGGAGCTCCAAGGACACTCAAGTATATGCATTTCACTTTGTTTTTTTTTTTTTACTTTATTTCTCTGTTCCAGGGACAAGAGCCACACTAAATAATTCAGTAGTGGAAGCCTTGCAGAAGTGAATGTGACTTGCTCCCTCCCGTAACTGTCCTGACACTCTGCATGGGTTTTGCTTGTTGGATCCAGGGGCTAGTCCTGTCCTTGGAGTGATTGCCAGCCCGCACTGGAGGGATGCAAGGGGGTATGCCCAGGCGGAGAAGGGTTTAATGGGAGCTTACAGAAGAAAAGGGGGACAAACAGGGGAGTATGCTCTACTCAATGGGCTAGAGGAAACAGAAGCTGCTCCAGAATAAGTGACATGAAACAAACTTTTGAGATGTTGTCAGTGCCTCCCGCATTCATTTGGTCATAGAATCATAGAATCACAATATCACAGAATGCTCAAGGTTGGAAGGGACCTCTCGAGGTCACCTAGTCCAACCCCTGCACACACAGGGTCACCTAGAGCACGTGGCACAGGACTGCGTCCAAGCGGGTTTGAAGATCTCCAGAGAAGGAGACTCCACAACCTCTCTGGGCAGCCGGTCAATCCAGCTCTCACCTTGCACCCTCACAGTGAGCTGGCGATTTTGACGGGTGATGCATCGGACACGCACTGGTCACTCACTGCTCTGTAGCTTATTTTGATGGAACTAATAATCCCTCGCCATTGGGTAGAACTTCTTCACCTTGAGACTTGTCAATGTCATATAATGCACTCAGAACCAAAGGCTCTGTTCTGTGGGCAGGGAAAACTGAGGGATGGGGAATGGGATGATGTGTCTGAGCCTGGAGTGGCCTGTTGCACACCCGAGCTCACTGCTTTGGAAGCCTCCCTCTGTGTCTGCCGGCAAGTAGCCAGGGCATAACTAAGACCACAGTAAAATCGCTATTTGTGGTCGTGTTTTGCTCAAGATTGCACTGTAACTTGCTGAGGACGCTCACATATATCACTCATTAAAGGTGAGAAAGAGCTTGTCTGGAGCTGAAATTCACCTTGACTTGAGCCAGTGCAGCTGCTGGGGGCAGCGGGGCAAAAATCCAGCGCTTCCCTTTCTGCCAGGGAGGTTTTGGGATGCCTGGGAGGAAACGCACTTTGCATGAACAGATTCCGAAGGATTCTGGAAGATGAGCACTCCCGAAGGCATCTCAGGCTGCTCATACAGGTCTGTGGTCTCAAGCCAGATGAGATTCCTGCCGGAAAGACTGAAGTGAGGCAGAAAAATATGTTCTCAGCTCATGCCATGTACAGCAGCATGTGCTGTTCCTCAGGCTGGATAATGCAGGTATGAACCACGCAAAAGTCAACGGAGTTTTACTTCTGTGAAGACGATCTCTCTGGCCCAGCACAGCCCTACATACTCATTTTCTCCCCCAGAGATTTCACTCAGATTCAAGCCTTTGCACAAAGAGCCCCTGTAAATCCCAAACGCAGTGTTCGCTCAAGATAACGAGTTTTAGCACAATCCTCAAGGGAATATTCCCTGTCTCTGCCTAGCTCTAGTGATGTTGTTACTCTGTAAGAGCCATTTTCAGGCTTGATAATAAGCAAAACAGTCCTTTCTAGAAATAAGTTGTTAACAGCTGTGAAGGAAATGCTCCTGTCAGATGAGCAGCGCAAGATACAAACCTCAATATATAAATCTACATATGCGGAAATCTCCCATCAGCATTTACATTGGCAAATGCTCTTTGCATTGACATTATACAAAGTGCTCTTGATCAGGTTTGGGGTTTGCAACAGCCAAATAACTTGCAGGCTCCTTTGACGGGGCAATGGGACAGTCTCCACCTTGATGGTCTATGCAAGAGTCTTCTGCTACCCAGGTTAAAAGTCCCCTCTGTGTCCCCAGGCCCTGGCAGGGCTTGCAGCAGCTTGGGCACCACGGGAGCTGACGCCAACCACTGAACCTCTGCATTTTGCACCTAATTGAGGAGCATCATTTTGCCCGATTCAGGCCAGCGAAAGGATTACAAGAGGAAAACAGGCTGGAGTTGGGGAGCAGGTGCGTTTAGAGGTTCTGTCCAGCTAAAGTCAATGGAAATGTCTTCTTGCTTTTAAAAAGGGGTGGTAATTGCCCAGTATGATACCAAGATTTTTAGACAAATCAGTCCTTTAATTTATATCCCATTCATTAGTACTTCACCTACCTGTCTGATAATTGTTAGTAGTAAAAGGTTCTTCATCTCAATAATAGCTTATGGCTATGAGTTTCATAGGTGAATTTGAGACAAAAATTACTCCTTTCTCATCTATTCACAGCAAAAGTGCTTTTCTATTCCTGCTTTAGGTGAATCACAATTTTCTTTCCCTTCTTTTATTTTCAGTATTCTCTCGTCCATCCTTGCAAGCCAGCTAAAAAGACAGGTTGAAAAATTGAAGCGATGTTTTGAGCTGAAACACAAATCTCTCCCAGTACAACTGGGATGGGAGTGATGTGAAGTTGCTCCCATTTGGGGCATCTCCATCTTTTCCTCTGCTTTATTTTACTTCTTTCCCAGTGGAAAGGGCTCAAAGCAATGCCAGGAATGGGAAGACGGACACCAGCGGTGGATGCTGTTTGGCTTCTGCTTGGATCAAATTTATTCTTCATTTTGTTGAAGAGTCAAGACTTCATGACTGAGAAAAAATGTGCATTATTCTCTTTATGATGGAAAACATAGTTAAATACCTAATTATCTCCAGGGAGCTCCTCTTAGGGGCATTAGTCTATTTGATTTCTGTCTGTACACGAGTGTCCCCTGTACCTGTTTCAGTGTATGCTGAGGGACAGCCCACGACTGACAGTCTCGGAGTCAGGAT
Source organism: Tinamus guttatus (assembly GCF_000705375.1). The sequence continues at coordinate 133,990 of NW_010583297.1, forward strand.
GCAGGTAAATTATGGCTGTTCTTGCAACCACTGGTCTTCCTTGAGAGGCAGGTACATGGGAGCAAAAGTAACACTGCAAAAAATGGTGGGAGATGCGATGCAGGGCCAGGGGTGTGAGGTCTGCTTGGGGACTTCAACTGTTCTTGTAAGAAATTGCCCAATAAATTAAAATATCAAATATTCATCCAGTAATCTGTTTGACATTCCCTTCAAACTCATGCATTTGGAGGGGAATACATATTTGGCCATTTTATTAATAATGCATTTATTATTAATGTATTTCTGTATTATTCATAAAACAGAAAAATAAAGAGTGTTTTTTTGCTATTGAAGTACACATTTGGGAATAAAAAAAAAAGCAAAAAGTCCAATCAAGCACACAGTAATTATATGAGGATTACTGGAACTTTTAAAGATATGCACTGTAGATCAAATTTCACTTGGGTCAACTCTCCATTTCTCAGGAGGTGTTTTTGACTATTTTCAGTTTGAACTAGGAGTTTCAAACCAGTTGCTGGGATGAAAGGGATTAATTTAGGATTTCAACTAACTTTCAGAAGAGAAGAACTCATAGCTTGCTCTGCTCGTTTTATTATTCAGCCTTCAGTGCTATTTCAGACTGTCTCGAGTTCCTTCTCAGGATTTACAAGTAAGTGAGATGATGTTTGTACAGAGAGGTAGTATTTTTAACTGATCCAGCCAGTCCAAGTAGAAAACATAGTGAAGTCTTCAGTCTTTTTCAGGGCTAAAATACTACCTCTTCCAACAAATCTTGTTTTCTTGTTCCTGTAGACTCTCATGTCCACAATTTTAAAACAGTGATTGAACGACAGTGAAAATTGGGGTCACTTTAGGCTTTCCTCTCTCTAGCATATGACGGGGGCCTCCAGCTGAGTGTCTGCAGGTGAGAATGATGCCCAGGTCCTTCTCTGCAGAGCTGCATCCCCACATAATGGCAATGGTTTGGTCTGCATGCTGAAGCTCAGAACTGGATCTTGTAGCCCCATTTAATTAGTCAATGCAGTCTCACCATCAGCATCTACAAGAGCAGGAAAATGCCTCCCCCAGTTTTGGCTGTGAACAGAACAAGCGGGTGACCCAACTGACTCCTAAGTTGCAGGAACTTTGAAGCAAAACCCAACTTCTCCCCTACTAATGTCCAGAAAAGCCTAGGAGAACTATGTTAGTGAGAATACATGTAAAGACAAAACAGAGTGAGAGAGATATTGAAGGACACAGTGACTTTAGCTGCAGATAGCACTGTTTTGCACTGTCTGTCTTTGATGGGAAGGATAATAAGAGATGCTCATAAAGCTGTTCTAAGCTAGGACTGATAAATAATTGTATTTGACTACATTTGCATTTGCAAAATTCCCAGTTGAGGTTATGATTTTCTTCTTTGCTTTAATTATCCAAATATGATAAGAGGAGCTTGTTCTCCTCTTTCCCAAAAGGGAGAAGAAAGAAGCTAAGAACATGAAACACTTTACCAAAAGTTGCGCCTTCGATTGGCCCCGGTCAGGTCAATAACTACATCTAGGATTAAAATACAATAATTGTTAGAAAAGAGGCCATGAGTTTAATAAAGCTCATGAAAAAAAAAATGCTTTCCATATGGAGTTTAAAGGAATCCAAAGCGTTTAACCAGAGCCTTTCCAGTTGGGATGAAAGCAGAGGCCTCGCAAGGCTGGCTGTGCAAACACGAGCGACACATGGAGACTGCCAGATCATGGGCCAGCCACGACCTGAGGTTAACAAGCCACATCAGGAATATAGAATTTTGCAGTGAAGCAGGCTCTGCTGTTCCAGACTACATTTCTCTAGAAATATGAAATAATCTCTATGGAATCTCTCTGGTTTAGCTAGAGTTAACACGTAATTATTAGAATGAATTCCTTAGTGAGATGATGAGTTTTGAGAAAGATCTACAGCACTGCTGGGCCTTCAAGAGAACAGATACCTCCCTTCATGCTGAAGCAGCAGGTGGGGACTTGCTTTAATTTCCCTCTCAGACCCATTTTCTTAGACATACTCTAAGAATATTCATTTTTTTTCAATACAAGACTTGTGGTTTTTTAAAGCCATGCCATCACCTATTAACAAGACATGCTGGCATAAAGACATAAACCCATTACCAAGTACCTAAAAAGCCATTTAAGAGGCAGTATAGCGACTGTGACTCCTTTATACACGTTTGAAGGTCTGGTGAACCTCATTCCTCTACATGTTTGGGAAAAAAACAAATGTTAAAGTTAGCTTATAAAAATTGAATTACCTGTCCTGTCTTGCTCATGCCAGGTCTGACTGGAAGCTGACCAGGACGAGTGTTCAGCAACCTGTGCCTTAGCACATGGCACAAGGACAGGAACCTTCTCCCTTTGGTCCTCCAGTGCTCAGCAGCCCTTTTCCATCCATCCTGCGCTTGCTCAGTGCCATAGCCGATGCACAAGATTGTTATTCATGTTATTTGTGGAGCACAAAACAGACATCTCCCTTCTCAGATGCTTTCGGTTGTGTGTGTGGAGGTTCAACTCGTGGCTTCCCCTGCTATTTGTGGATTTTGGATGAAAAGTCAGTTGAGTTTTAAGACTGTTTGTGTTTCTGAAGTAGGAAGACCCTCAGCAGTAGCAGCAGTCAATAGGTATGAGCAACTTTTGGAGCTTTTGTTTGTGGCTCTTCTCCAATCTGCACATCTGATGGAGAAGAGTTTATAAAAGCCAGCCAGGGAGCAGCTCTGTGCTAGCCCTAGACCGTTCATAAATATTGATTTGTACTCCAGATATGCCATTTATATAAGCATTTACATGCATATATATACATATAATTATGTCTGCAAAGCAGGGGTGAGTATGTCTGTGCTTGTGTATATGTGTATATGAACACGCAGAACTCTATGTATACAAGGTACACATATGCACGTAGTTACACACAGACGTTCATGAACATATTATTTGTTGGGCTCCTGCTGAGCTGGGACCTCCTGCCTCCCTGCCTGCACCAACTGCTGCGTCACGCTCTGATCACCATGTTTCTGGTGGCTCATTTGCCCTCATGGCCAAGAAGGCCCATGGGCTCCTGGCTGCAGCAGGAGGAGCGTTGCCAGCAGGGCCAGGGAGGGGATCCTGCCCCTCTGCTCAGCTCTAGGGAGGCACCTGGAGCACTGGGGGCAGCTCTGGGCTCCCCAGGACAAGAGGGACCTGGAGCTGCTAGAGAGGGGCCAGCAGGACCACGAAGATGATGAAGGGACTGGAGCATCCATCATATGAGGAAGGACTGAGCGAGTGGGGCCTGTTAAGCCTGGAGAAGATTGAGAGAGGATCTGATCAACATGTTCAAGTACCCGAGGGGTGACTGTAGGGAGGATGGGGCCAAACTCTTCTCGGTGGTGGCCAGTGAAGGGGTAATGGGTACAAATTGAAACCCAGGAAGCTCCATCTCCATATGAGGAAGAACTTCTTTGCTGTGAGGGTGCCAGAGCCCTGGCACAGGCTGCCCAGAGAGGCTGTGGAGGCTCCTTCTCTGGAGATCTTCCAACCCGCCTGGATGCCGCCCTGTGCCCCGTGCCCTGGGTGTCCCTGCTGGAGCAGGGGTTGGACTGGATGATCCCTAAGGGTCCCTGCCAACCTCAGCCGTTCTGTGGCTCTGTGATTCCTGCTCCCTGGACGCTGCCCTTGTACTCGTGCGGCTCTGGCCGCCCTCCCTGCTGGTGCTGCCTCAGAGTGGCCTCCCGCAGGGCCCGCGCTGCCTCTCGCCGCCTCTCGCCGCCTCTCGCTCCTGGTGCTTTCCCACCTCCAGGCCTTGGCCTCCATTTCGCTCCCCACACAAGGTCCCCTGGCACGAGTGTCTGCTCCGGAGCCCATTCTCTTGGAGATCATTTGTATCCAGTGTATGGAAAACCAGTGTGATCTCTGTGATATCTCTGCATAGCAGGGATTAGGTTATGTTAAGAATTAGACAGAAAGTACAGAAAAAAAAAAGAAAAAAGAAAAAAGAATTGACACTTTGTAATCGATCATCTATTCACAGTTAAACTAATTTGGGACGTGTGAAAGGAAAAGAGTCATGTGAAGGTGGAGGAGGCAGGAGTCATTAAAAAGCTCCATATTCCACCTGGGAGATAAACCAGCAGCTTCCTCATCTCCAGTAGCGAAGGAACACAGGAAATCTCAGTACCAAGGCAAGCCTCTGCCCTGAACGTTTGAAGGTTCGGCCTTTCCACTGCTAGTTTAGTACCTACACCAAAAAACCTGCATCGGATGGGCTGGGGAACGCCAGCGTTGTGGTTTAAACTCACTGTTCTGCTAAAGCTCCAGGCACTGTTTTGAAGGAAAGAATAATTAAGGACACAGAAGCAAAGGATAAATTGCCTCGTCATTTTATCAACAGTAGATTAGGGCAGAGACATGTTGTATCTCTTCTTGATATGATAGCTGCTTCTTAGATAAGGGAAATACAGCAGATCTGGTTTATCTAATTTAAGGAAAGCGTTTGGCTTTGCACCTCACAGGAAATTATTATTAAAGGTAGAGATGCTGGGGATTAATTCCTATATTGCTATTCAGTTAGGGACCTGGCTGAAGGATACACCACTGAGAGGGGGGTTCTCAGGATGGAAGGAGGTGACTGCTAGAGAACACTAGAGAGATGTCTTAGCTAGGTCCTGTTTAATACGGACTTTAATGACATCAGAGACAGGTCAGGAGTATTCAGGAGTATTTGTTAAAAAAAATGGGGTACTTGTGTTTAGGATTCTTGGCTCCATATGCAGTTTATTGGAGAGAAGTGTCTGCAGAGGGTAAGCAAAGTGCCCTGGGGACAAGTCTCATTGCTGCAGACCCACTGACTAGAGCAGTGCTAGAATAAATAGTACAAATACCCACCAGAGATGCCTGCTTGGTAAACTGTGGAGAAGTTACTTAGGTAAGAGGTCTTGTCAGAACTGAAGACTAGATTATGGTAAAGGAATTATTTCATCCCATGAGCTGTGCTGATGCTCTGGGAGGAAATGTAAGAGCGCGACCTTATTAGGGACTAAGAGCAGAAACTTGTAATATTAGCCCAGGGCTTGTCAACTAGAAGTGACGGAGGGGTCAAGACATCTTCTCTTTGTGGAGGGTAGCTGCTAGCAAGCAGCTTGCCAGCTGTGGGAACGGCTGATGTGATTCTAAGCTGCAATAAAATGAAGCATTTTTTTCAGAAATAAACACCCCGCTGCACAGCATGTTGGTGGATGGCTACCATTGTGCACAGGCCTGATCTCCTGAATCAAAAAAAGATGAATTTAAATTGGAGGAAATGCACAGAAAGACTTCTAGGAAAATAAAAGGACCAGAAAATTGCTTTAGGAAAGAGATGTTCAGCAGAACAGAGGTTTAGAAGGGCTGTATTGGCTCTTCACTAACACATTTAGGGCTAGGGGGAACTGGACATTAAGGACAGTGGCACAGCAAGGGTATCTTGGACCAGCTCCAGGGGAGATAATAGAGAAGAACTTTGCAGAGTTTTTAATGCTTTATAATTATTTATTTCCAGTGAACTGGACAGGCCATCACCACGGCTTGTTCAGGACTCTCCGAAGTTCCTCCCTGTCCCCTATTATCTTCCTGTGCAAACCTGGCACCTAGTCATAAGAACTGCATGGTTAAAGCCCAGATCAGTACTTCTCACTTGGCTAGGCATGACTTGGAAATGATGAATTGCTTCCTTCCTAGATTAACTTAGTGTTTCTTAAAAGCCATGTGAAGTAGTTTTATTACTATTTTGCAGCTACTGCTAGTTGCCTAGTTATTAAATTAATAGAACCACAGAATAATTTAGGCCCAAAGGGACATCTGGAGGTCACCAGGTCCACTGCGTGCTGCAAGCAGGGCCAGGTTCAGAGTTAAATAAAGTACTTGGGGCCTGGTCCAGCTGGCTTTTGAATACCTCCAAGATTCCTTCTTAGTGGGTCAGGCCAAGCTCATGTCTCTATTTCTAGGAAGTTTTGCATGATTCACCTGATTGCTGAGCTTTCCAGAGGGAGTCAAGGGATTTTTCATCCCCACTAACTCTCATCGTCTTAACATCAAAATAAAATAAAATAAACACAAAGAACATGAACTCAGGGCTGGCTTCAACAGGATGTCAGGGCAGGAGACAGGAGTCTCTTTCTGTGCCAGGAGAAAAAAAAAAGCTGCAGAAACGAATGTCCTGGACATACTGGGACGAGGCAGCACCGGGACAACCAGTGCGTGTTGCTGATGGGGCTTGGAGAGGACACACTCCTGTGCTGTGTAATAAATTGCAGTAGTTTTAATCCATTTGTGAAGGTAGAGCTGCTTCACGGGGATAACACGAAAATATTATTTTTGGCACTGGAAAGGCAAATATGGCCACGGGATTTCAGAGTTGCAGTGCAGATGTGGTGCTCTTGGTGCAGTAGTCATCCTAGGGCACAGGGCTGCCATGGAGCCTGTGCTTTGCGCGTTGGTCATCAGTCCTCAGAAGCTGAAAAGAAGCCTCCGTGCAGCTTGGCCATCACCCTGGGGTTCCCATGAGCTTGGATGGCTTCTGATCCAGCCTTGCGGGACACCAGACGTGTCACTGCCTTCTGCCTCATCCCCTGAGTGAACCAGGGATAATATTTCCTCCCCTCCTGGGGTAAAAGCACAAAGCACATTAACGTTAATGAATTCATTAATGATAGCACTCAGGTAGCTATGGTGATGGAGGCCATGTAAGTACCTAAATAAATTAGAGATGCTGTGCCAGAACATGGCCCTTCTACTCCCATTTATAACAGCATTCAGGCATATTACGCTCCTCTAGGACTGATGAATTGTGCTTTGCAACATTAAATCTACCGCAACATACAAAGAGGTTAAATAATAAAAGTGATGTTCATTTTACTGAAATTAAATAAGAATCAAAGCTACCAAATTCCTGAGTTATTAGCAGTTGAAACCAACCATGATTCTTCCAGCTTGCTCCCGTGGCTGGAAAATATCAAGGTTACTCAGATGGAAGTTTCCCAGGGGATGGTGCAAAATTTCGGAAGGAGCTGGGGGTCAAGGCAGCTGTGGCTGCAAAAGGGGCATTTTGGGCAGCGTCGCTTTTGTTTCTTTTCTCCCTGTCAGTCTGGGCTCTCTTGCCAGCAGCTCCTGGATGCTGGAGCCAGACCAGAGGGTCCCCAGCTTTGCTTTGCTCTGGCAAAAGAGGAAAGACTATGCAGCCATAAATAATACACCGTTACAAGCTGTTAAGTTTAGCAGTACCAACTTGCATAAATAGCTGGAATTCAATGGAAGAAGGCTATTTAAATCATATGCAGTGACCTAAAGCTGCTGTTCATTTCAGGTCTCTGTGTTTTCTCCTCATTTCTGCATTGCTGATGCTCCTGCCAGACTGCAATGATTTAGGAACCATGGTGAAATATTGGCTCGCATTTCTTCTCCGTTGCCTTGAATGCTTTGAGCGCGCTATTCCTCAGCGAGTCTTGTCAGAAGGATGTCTTTCACTGTATTATATCTTTATGGAAGTGAATGCAGCAACAGATTGTTATTGCCATTCAAAAACCTTCTCCCTCAGCCGTTATGGATGAGAAAACTTGGAGGCACCTTCCAGAAATGAAGCTCCTTTGAAATCTGAAATATTTTCTGGTCTAATGGTACCCTTTAGTGTAGAGACGGAGCGGGGTGGTGAGTGGGGCTGCTTTTGTTAAACAACCCCCTTAAAGGCGAGAGGCTAAAGAGCTCGGGACTCACCACGCTGGCTCTGCGGGAATGCAATTATTATTTTATAGCTCTGAATCTGCACGGCTCCAAGACAACAGAAAAGGAATGGGCTTGTTCGGCAGCGAGGAGCTCAGATCAGGTAGCACCACCGCCTAAAGCAAAGCCATGGGGGGGACTTTGTGCTCTTCTCCATGCCCAAGGCATGCCACGGAGGGCTCCTTCAATGGGTCCAGCAGCAGGTGGGCTCTGCCCATGAAGGGAGGTGGGGGCGTCATGGATCACGTCCACAGCCAGGAGGCAAGAGCTAGAGCCATGGAGGGGCTGGTGGGAGCAGAAGATGCCGCCCAGATGGAAGAGCAACGTTGTATGTACACCAGGACTGGGTCAGCAAGGCATGAACGTCAGTGAGGACCTTGTAGAATCACAGAATCACAGAATGCTCAAGGTTGGAAGGGACCTCTCGAGGTCATCTAGTCCAACCCCTGCACACGCAGGGTCACCTAGAGCACGTGGCACAGGACTGCGTCCAAGCGGGTTTGAAGATCTCCAGAGAAGGAGACTCCACAACCTCTCTGGGCAGCCTGTTCCAGGGCTCTGGCACCCTCACTGGGAAGAAATTTTTCCTTAAGTTCCTGTGGAACTTTTGGTG